>OY804583.1:114697641-115259531 GCA_963680875.1 Bathymodiolus brooksi | reverse complement strand
GGTGTAAGAGATAGAGTAATTCTGTGAACAATCAGCTGGAAGCTCTTTTGTTGTAGGTGTAAGAGATAGAGTAATTCTGTGAACAATCAGCTGGAAGCTCTTTTGTTGTAGATGTAAGAGATAGAGTAATTCTGTGAACAATCAGCTGGAAGCTCTTTTGTTGTAGAGAGTTTGTGTGTAAGAGATAGAGTAATTCTGTGAACAATCAGCTGGAAGCTCTTTTGTTGTAGATGTAAGAGATAGAGTAATTCTGTGAACAATCAGCTGGAAGCTCTTTTGTTGTAGATGTAAGAGATAGAGTAATTCTGTGAACAATCAGCTGGAAGCTCTTTTGTTGTAGATGTAAGAGATAGAGTAATTCTGTGAACCATCAGCTGGAAGCTCTTTTGTTGTCATGTAGGTGTAAGAGATAGAGTAATTCTGTGAACAATCAGCTGGAAGCTCTTTTGTTGTAGGTGTAAGAGATAGAGTAATTCTGTGAACAATCAGCTGGAAGCTCTTTTGTTGTAGATGTAAGAGATAGAGTAATTCTGTGAACAATCAGCTGGAAGCTCTTTTGTTGTAGATGTAAGAGATAGAGTAATTCTGTGAACAATCAGCTGGAAGCTCTTTTGTTGTAGGTGTAAGAGATAGAGTAATTCTGTGAACAATCAGCTGGAAGCTCTTTTGTTGTAGGTGTAAGAGATAGAGGAATTCTGTGAACAATCAGCTGGAAGCTCTTTTGTTGTAGATGTAAGAGATAGAGTAATTCTGTGAACAATCAGCTGGAAGCTCTTTTGTTGTAGATGTAAGAGATAGAGTAATTCTGTGAACAATCAGCTGGAAGCTCTTTTGTTGTAGGTGTAACAGATAGAGGAATTCTGTGAACAATCAGCTGGAAGCTCTTTTGTTGTAGGTGTAAGAGATAGAGTAATTCTGTGAACAATCAGCTGGAAGCTCTTTTGTTGTAGGTGTAAGAGATAGAGGAATTCTGTGAACAATCAGCTGGAAGCTCTTTTGTTGTAGATGTAAGAGATAGAGTAATTCTGTGAACCATCAGCTGGAAGCTCTTTTGTTGTACATGTAGGTGTAAGAGATAGAGTAATTCTGTGAACAATCAGCTGGAATCTCTTTTGTTGTAGGTGTAAGAGATAGAGTAATTCTGTGAACAATCAGCTGGAAGCTCTTTTGTTGTAGATGTAAGAGATAGAGTAATTCTGTGAACAATCAGCTGGAAGCTCTTTTGTTGTAGATGTAAGAGATAGAGTAATTCTGTGAACAATCAGCTGGAAGCTCTTTTGTTGTAGGTGTAAGAGATAGAGTAATTCTGTGAACAATCAGCTGGAAGCTCTTTTGTTGTAGGTGTAAGAGATAGAGTAATTCTGTGAACAATCAGCTGGAAGCTCTTTTGTTGTAGATGTAAGAGATAGAGTAATTCTGTGAACAATCAGCTGGAAGCTCTTTTGTTGTAGATGTAAGAGATAGAGTAATTCTGTGAACCATCAGCTGGAAGATCTTTTGTTGTAGATGTAAGAGATAGAGTAATTCTGTGAACAATCAGCTGGAAGCTCTTTTGTTGTAGATGTAAGAGATAGAGTAATTCTGTGAACAATCAGCTGGAAGCTCTTTTGTTGTAGATGTAAGAGATAGAGGAATTCTGTGAACAATCAGCTGGAAGCTCTTTTGTTGTAGATGTAAGAGATAGAGTAATTCTGTGAACCATCAGCTGGAAGCTCTTTTGTTGTACATGTAGGTGTAAGAGATAGAGTAATTCTGTGAACAATCAGCTGGAAGCTCTTTTGTTGTAGGTGTAAGAGATAGAGTAATTCTGTGAACAATCAGCTGGAAGCTCTTTTGTTGTAGATGTAAGAGATAGAGTAATTCTGTGAACAATCAGCTGGAAGCTCTTTTGTTGTAGGTGTAAGAGATAGAGTAATTCTGTGAACAATCAGCTGGAAGCTCTTTTGTTGTAGGTGTAAGAGATAGAGTAATTCTGTGAACAATCAGCTGGAAGCTCTTTTGTTGTAGGTGTAAGAGATAGAGGAATTCTGTGAACAATCAGCTGGAAGCTCTTTTGTTGTAGATGTAAGAGATAGAGTAATTCTGTGAACAATCAGCTGGAAGCTCTTTTGTTGTAGATGTAAGAGATAGAGTAATTCTGTGAACAATCAGCTGGAAGCTCTTTTGTTGTAGGTGTAACAGATAGAGGAATTCTGTGAACAATCAGCTGGAAGCTCTTTTGTTGTAGGTGTAAGAGATAGAGTAATTCTGTGAACAATCAGCTGGAAGCTCTTTTGTTGTAGGTGTAAGAGATAGAGGAATTCTGTGAACAATCAGCTGGAAGCTCTTTTGTTGTAGATGTAAGAGATAGAGTAATTCTGTGAACCATCAGCTGGAAGCTCTTTTGTTGTACATGTAGGTGTAAGAGATAGAGTAATTCTGTGAACAATCAGCTGGAAGCTCTTTTGTTGTAGGTGTAAGAGATAGAGTAATTCTGTGAACCATCAGCTGGAAGCTCTTTTGTTGTAGATGTAAGAGATAGAGTAATTCTGTGAACAATCAGCTGGAAGCTCTTTTGTTGTAGATGTAAGAGATAGAGTAATTCTGTGAACAATCAGCTGGAAGCTCTTTTGTTGTAGATGTAAGAGATAGAGTAATTCTGTGAACAATCAGCTGGAAGCTCTTTTGTTGTAGATGTAAGAGATAGAGGAATTCTGTGAACAATCAGCTGGAAGCTCTTTTGTTGTAGATGTAAGAGATAGAGTAATTCTGTGAACCATCAGCTGGAAGCTCTTTTGTTGTACATGTAGGTGTAAGAGATAGAGTAATTCTGTGAACAATCAGCTGGAAGCTCTTTTGTTGTAGGTGTAAGAGATAGAGTAATTCTGTGAACAATCAGCTGGAAGCTCTTTTGTTGTAGATGTAAGAGATAGAGTAATTCTGTGAACAATCAGCTGGAAGCTCTTTTGTTGTAGGTGTAAGAGATAGAGTAATTCTGTGAACAATCAGCTGGAAGCTCTTTTGTTGTAGGTGTAAGAGATAGAGTAATTCTGTGAACAATCAGCTGGAAGCTTTTTTGTTGTAGGTGTAAGAGATAGAGGAATTCTGTGAACAATCAGCTGGAAGCTCTTTTGTTGTAGATGTAAGAGATAGAGTAATTCTGTGAACAATCAGCTGGAAGCTCTTTTGTTGTAGATGTAAGAGATAGAGTAATTCTGTGAACAATCAGCTGGAAGCTCTTTTGTTGTAGGTGTAACAGATAGAGGAATTCTGTGAACAATCAGCTGGAAGCTCTTTTGTTGTAGGTGTAAGAGATAGAGTAATTCTGTGAACAATCAGCTGGAAGCTCTTTTGTTGTAGGTGTAAGAGATAGAGGAATTCTGTGAACAATCAGCTGGAAGCTCTTTTGTTGTAGATGTAAGAGATAGAGTAATTCTGTGAACCATCAGCTGGAAGCTCTTTTGTTGTACATGTAGGTGTAAGAGATAGAGTAATTCTGTGAACAATCAGCTGGAATCTCTTTTGTTGTAGGTGTAAGAGATAGAGTAATTCTGTGAACAATCAGCTGGAAGCTCTTTTGTTGTAGATGTAAGAGATAGAGTAATTCTGTGAACAATCAGCTGGAAGCTCTTTTGTTGTAGATGTAAGAGATAGAGTAATTCTGTGAACAATCAGCTGGAAGCTCTTTTGTTGTAGGTGTAAGAGATAGAGTAATTCTGTGAACAATCAGCTGGAAGCTCTTTTGTTGTAGGTGTAAGAGATAGAGTAATTCTGTGAACAATCAGCTGGAAGCTCTATTGTTGTAGATGTAAGAGATAGAGTAATTCTGTGAACAATCAGCTGGAAGCTCTTTTGTTGTAGATGTAAGAGATAGAGTAATTCTGTGAACCATCAGCTGGAAGATCTTTTGTTGTAGATGTAAGAGATAGAGTAATTCTGTGAACAATCAGCTGGAAGCTCTTTTGTTGTAGATGTAAGAGATAGAGTAATTCTGTGAACAATCAGCTGGAAGCTCTTTTGTTGTAGATGTAAGAGATAGAGGAATTCTGTGAACAATCAGCTGGAAGCTCTTTTGTTGTAGATGTAAGAGATAGAGTAATTCTGTGAACCATCAGCTGGAAGCTCTTTTGTTGTACATGTAGGTGTAAGAGATAGAGTAATTCTGTGAACAATCAGCTGGAAGCTCTTTTGTTGTAGGTGTAAGAGATAGAGTAATTCTGTGAACAATCAGCTGGAAGCTCTTTTGTTGTAGATGTAAGAGATAGAGTAATTCTGTGAACAATCAGCTGGAAGCTCTTTTGTTGTAGGTGTAAGAGATAGAGTAATTCTGTGAACAATCAGCTGGAAGCTCTTTTGTTGTAGGTGTAAGAGATAGAGTAATTCTGTGAACAATCAGCTGGAAGCTCTTTTGTTGTAGGTGTAAGAGATAGAGGAATTCTGTGAACAATCAGCTGGAAGCTCTTTTGTTGTAGATGTAAGAGATAGAGTAATTCTGTGAACAATCAGCTGGAAGCTCTTTTGTTGTAGATGTAAGAGATAGAGTAATTCTGTGAACAATCAGCTGGAAGCTCTTTTGTTGTAGGTGTAACAGATAGAGGAATTCTGTGAACAATCAGCTGGAAGCTCTTTTGTTGTAGGTGTAAGAGATAGAGTAATTCTGTGAACAATCAGCTGGAAGCTCTTTTGTTGTAGGTGTAAGAGATAGAGGAATTCTGTGAACAATCAGCTGGAAGCTCTTTTGTTGTAGATGTAAGAGATAGAGTAATTCTGTGAACCATCAGCTGGAAGCTCTTTTGTTGTACATGTAGGTGTAAGAGATAGAGTAATTCTGTGAACAATCAGCTGGAAGCTCTTTTGTTGTAGGTGTAAGAGATAGAGTAATTCTGTGAACCATCAGCTGGAAGCTCTTTTGTTGTAGATGTAAGAGATAGAGTAATTCTGTGAACAATCAGCTGGAAGCTCTTTTGTTGTAGATGTAAGAGATAGAGTAATTCTGTGAACAATCAGCTGGAAGCTCTTTTGTTGTAGATGTAAGAGATAGAGTAATTCTGTGAACAATCAGCTGGAAGCTCTTTTGTTGTAGGTGTAAGAGATAGAGTAATTCTGTGAACAATCAGCTGGAAGCTCTTTTGTTGTAGGTGTAAGAGATAGAGGAATTCTGTGAACAATCTGCTGGAAGCTCTTTTGTTGTAGATGTAAGAGATAGAGTAATTCTGTGAACAATCAGCTGGAAGCTCTTTTGTTGTAGATGTAACTTGTAAGAGATAGAGTAATTCTGTGAACAATCAGCTGGAAGCTCTTTTGTTGTAGGTGTAAGAGATAGAGTAATTCTGTGAACCATCAGCTGGAAGCTCTTTTGTTGTAGATGTAAGAGATAGAGGAATTCTGTGAACAATCAGCTGGAAGCTCTTTTGTTGTAGATGTAAGAGATAGAGTAATTCTGTGAACAATCAGCTGGAAGCTCTTTTGTTGTAGGTGTAAGAGATAGAGTAATTCTGTGAACAATCAGCTGGAAGCTCTTTTGTTGTAGGTGTAAGAGATAGAGTAATTCTGTGAACAATCAGCTGGAAGCTTTTTTGTTGTAGGTGTAAGAGATAGAGGAATTCTGTGAACAATCAGCTGGAAGCTCTTTTGTTGTAGATGTAAGAGATAGAGTAATTCTGTGAACAATCAGCTGGAAGCTCTTTTGTTGTAGATGTAAGAGATAGAGTAATTCTGTGAACAATCAGCTGGAAGCTCTTTTGTTGTAGGTGTAACAGATAGAGGAATTCTGTGAACAATCAGCTGGAAGCTCTTTTGTTGTAGGTGTAAGAGATAGAGTAATTCTGTGAACAATCAGCTGGAAGCTCTTTTGTTGTAGGTGTAAGAGATAGAGGAATTCTGTGAACAATCAGCTGGAAGCTCTTTTGTTGTAGATGTAAGAGATAGAGTAATTCTGTGAACCATCAGCTGGAAGCTCTTTTGTTGTACATGTAGGTGTAAGAGATAGAGTAATTCTGTGAACAATCAGCTGGAATCTCTTTTGTTGTAGGTGTAAGAGATAGAGTAATTCTGTGAACAATCAGCTGGAAGCTCTTTTGTTGTAGGTGTAAGAGATAGAGTAATTTTGTGAACCATCAGCTGGAAGCTCTTTTGTTGTAGATGTAAGAGATAGAGTAATTCTGTGAACAATCAGCTGGAAGCTCTTTTGTTGTAGATGTAAGAGATAGAGTAATTCTGTGAACAATCAGCTGGAAGCTCTTTTGTTGTAGATGTAAGAGATAGAGTAATTCTGTGAACAATCAGCTGGAAGCTCTTTTGTTGTAGATGTAAGAGATAGAGTAATTCTGTGAACAATCAGCTGGAAGCTCTTTTGTTGTAGGTGTAAGAGATAGAGTAATTCTGTGAACAATCAGCTGGAAGCTCTTTTGTTGTAGGTGTAAGAGATAGAGTAATTCTGTGAACAATCAGCTGGAAGCTCTATTGTTGTAGATGTAAGAGATAGAGTAATTCTGTGAACAATCAGCTGGAAGCTCTTTTGTTGTAGATGTAAGAGATAGAGTAATTCTGTGAACCATCAGCTGGAAGATCTTTTGTTGTAGATGTAAGAGATAGAGTAATTCTGTGAACAATCAGCTGGAAGCTCTTTTGTTGTAGATGTAAGAGATAGAGTAATTCTGTGAACAATCAGCTGGAAGCTCTTTTGTTGTAGATGTAAGAGATAGAGGAATTCTGTGAACAATCAGCTGGAAGCTCTTTTGTTGTAGATGTAAGAGATAGAGTAATTCTGTGAACCATCAGCTGGAAGCTCTTTTGTTGTACATGTAGGTGTAAGAGATAGAGTAATTCTGTGAACAATCAGCTGGAAGCTCTTTTGTTGTAGGTGTAAGAGATAGAGTAATTCTGTGAACAATCAGCTGGAAGCTCTTTTGTTGTAGATGTAAGAGATAGAGTAATTCTGTGAACAATCAGCTGGAAGCTCTTTTGTTGTAGGTGTAAGAGATAGAGTAATTCTGTGAACAATCAGCTGGAAGCTCTTTTGTTGTAGGTGTAAGAGATAGAGTAATTCTGTGAACAATCAGCTGGAAGCTCTTTTGTTGTAGGTGTAAGAGATAGAGGAATTCTGTGAACAATCAGCTGGAAGCTCTTTTGTTGTAGATGTAAGAGATAGAGTAATTCTGTGAACAATCAGCTGGAAGCTCTTTTGTTGTAGATGTAAGAGATAGAGTAATTCTGTGAACAATCAGCTGGAAGCTCTTTTGTTGTAGGTGTAACAGATAGAGGAATTCTGTGAACAATCAGCTGGAAGCTCTTTTGTTGTAGGTGTAAGAGATAGAGTAATTCTGTGAACAATCAGCTGGAAGCTCTTTTGTTGTAGGTGTAAGAGATAGAGGAATTCTGTGAACAATCAGCTGGAAGCTCTTTTGTTGTAGATGTAAGAGATAGAGTAATTCTGTGAACCATCAGCTGGAAGCTCTTTTGTTGTACATGTAGGTGTAAGAGATAGAGTAATTCTGTGAACAATCAGCTGGAAGCTCTTTTGTTGTAGATGTAAGAGATAGAGTAATTCTGTGAACAATCAGCTGGAAGCTCTTTTGTTGTAGATGTAAGAGATAGAGTAATTCTGTGAACAATCAGCTGGAAGCTCTTTTGTTGTAGGTGTAAGAGATAGAGTAATTCTGTGAACAATCAGCTGGAAGCTCTTTTGTTGTAGGTGTAAGAGATAGAGGAATTCTGTGAACAATCTGCTGGAAGCTCTTTTGTTGTAGATGTAAGAGATAGAGTAATTCTGTGAACAATCAGCTGGAAGCTCTTTTGTTGTAGATGTAACTTGTAAGAGATAGAGTAATTCTGTGAACAATCAGCTGGAAGCTCTTTTGTTGTAGGTGTAAGAGATAGAGTAATTCTGTGAACCATCAGCTGGAAGCTCTTTTGTTGTAGATGTAAGAGATAGAGGAATTCTGTGAACAATCAGCTGGAAGCTCTTTTGTTGTAGATGTAAGAGATAGAGTAATTCTGTGAACAATCAGCTGGAAGCTCTTTTGTTGTAGGTGTAAGAGATAGAGGAATTCTGTGAACCATCAGCTGGAAGCTCTTTTGTTGTAGATGTAAGAGATAGAGTAATTCTGTGAACAATCAGCTGGAAGCTCTTTTGTTGTAGGTGTAAGAGATAGAGTAATTCTGTGAACAATCAGCTGGAAGCTCTTTTGTTGTAGATGTAAAAGATAGAGGAATTCTGTGAACAATCAGCTGGAAGCTCTTTTGTTGTAGATGTAAGAGATAGAGGAATTCTGTGAACAATCAGCTGGAAGCTCTTTTGTTGTAGGTGTAAGAGATAGAGTAATTCTGTGAACAATCAGCTGGAAGCTCTTTTGTTGTAGATGTAAGAGATAGAGTAATTCTGTGAACAATCAGCTGGAAGCTCTTTTGTTGTAGATGTAAGAGATAGAGGAATTCTGTGAACAATCAGCTGGAAGCTCTTTTGTTGTAGATGTAAGAGATAGAGTAATTCTGTGAACCATCAGCTGGAAGATCTTTTGTTGTAGATGTAAGAGATAGAGTAATTCTGTGAACAATCAGCTGGAAGCTCTTTTGTTGTAGGTGTAAGAGATAGAGTAATTCTGTGAACAATCAGCTGGAAGCTCTTTTGTTGTAGATGTAAGAGATAGAGTAATTCTGTGAACAATCAGCTGGAAGCTCTTTTGTTGTAGGTATAAGAGATAGAGTAATTCTGTGAACAATCAGCTGGAAGCTCTTTTGTTGTAGATGTAAGAGATAGAGTAATTCTGTGAACAATCAGCTGGAAGCTCTTTTGTTGTAGATGTAAGAGATAGAGTAATTCTGTGAACAATCAGCTGGAAGCTCTTTTGTTGTAGGTATAAGAGATAGAGTAATTCTGTGAACAATCAGCTGGAAGCTCTTTTGTTGTAGATGTAAGAGATAGAGTAATTCTGTGAACAATCAGCTGGAAGCTCTTTTGTTGTAGGTGTAAGAGATAGAGTAATTCTGTGAACAATCAGCTGGAAGCTCTTTTGTTGTAGGTGTAAGAGATAGAGTAATTCTGTGAACAATCAGCTGGAAGCTCTTTTGTTGTAGGTGTAAGAGATAGAGTAATTCTGTGAACCATCAGCTGGAAGCTCTTTTGTTGTAGATGTAAGAGATAGAGTAATTCTGTGAACAATCAGCTGGAAGCTCTTTTGTTGTAGGTGTAAGAGATAGAGGAATTCTGTGAACAATCAGCTGGAAGCTCTTTTGTTGTAGATGTAAGAGATAGAGTAATTCTGTGAACAATCAGCTGGAAGCTCTTTTGTTGTAGATGTAAGAGATAGAGTAATTCTGTGAACAATCAGCTGGAAGCTCTTTTGTTGTAGATGTAAGAGATAGAGTAATTCTGTGAACAATCAGCTGGAAGCTCTTTTGTTGTAGATGTAAGAGATAGAGTAATTCTGTGAACAATCAGCTGGAAGCTCTTTTGTTGTAGATGTAAGAGATAGAGTAATTCTGTGAACAATCAGCTGGAAGCTCTTTTGTTGTAGGTGTAAGAGATAGAGTAATTCTGTGAACAATCAGCTGGAAGCTCTTTTGTTGTAGATGTAAAAGATAGAGGAATTCTGTGAACAATCAGCTGGAAGCTCTTTTGTTGTAGATGTAAGAGATAGAGTAATTCTGTGAACAATCAGCTGGAAGCTCTTTTGTTGTAGGTGTAACAGATAGAGGAATTCTGTGAACAATCAGCTGGAAGCTCTTTTGTTGTAGGTGTAAGAGATAGAGGAATTCTGTGAACCATCAGCTGGAAGCTCTTTTGTTGTAGATGTAAGAGATAGAGTAATTCTGTGAACAATCAGCTGGAAGCTCTTTTGTTGTAGGTGTAACAGATAGAGGAATTCTGTGAACCATCAGCTGGAAGCTCTTTTGTTGTAGATGTAAGAGATAGAGTAATTCTGTGAACAATCAGCTGGAAGCTCTTTTGTTGTAGATGTAAGAGATAGAGTAATTCTGTGAACAATCAGCTGGAAGCTCTTTTGTTGTAGATGTAAGAGATAGAGTAATTCTGTGAACAATCAGCTGGAAGCTCTTTTGTTGTAGATGTAAAAGATATAGGAATTCTGTGAACAATCAGCTGGAAGCTCTTTTGTTGTAGGTGTAAAAGATAGAGTAATTCTGTGAACAATCAGCTGGAAGCTCTTTTGTTGTAGATGTAAGAGATAGAGTAATTCTGTGAACCATCAGCTGGAAGCTCTTTTGTTGTACATGTAGATGTAAGAGATAGAGGAATTCTGTGAACAATCAGCTGGAAGCTCTTTTGTTGTAGGTGTAAGAGATAGAGTAATTCTGTGAACAATCAGCTGGAAGCTCTTTTGTTGTAGGTGTAAGAGATAGAGTAATTCTGTGAACAATCAGCTGGAAGCTCTTTTGTTGTAGATGTAAGAGATAGAGGAATTCTGTGAACAATCAGCTGGAAGCTCTTTTGTTGTAGATGTAAAAGATAGAGTAATTCTGTGAACAATCAGCTGGAAGCTCTTTTGTTGTAGATGTAAGAGATAGAGTAATTCTGTGAACAATCAGCTGGAAGCTCTTTTGTTGTAGGTGTAAGAGATAGAGGAATTCTGTGAACCATCAGCGGGAAGCTCTTTTGTTGTAGATGTAAGAGATAGAGTAATTCTGTGAACAATCAGCTGGAAGCTCTTTTGTTGTAGATGTAAGAGATAGAGTAATTCTGTGAACAATCAGCTGGAAGCTCTTTTGTTGTAGGTGTAAGAGATAGAGTAATTCTGTGAACAATCAGCTGGAAGCTCTTTTGTTGTAGGTGTAAGAGATAGAGTAATTCTGTGAACAATCAGCTGGAAGCTCTTTTGTTGTAGGTGTAAGAGATAGAGGAATTCTGTGAACAATCAGCTGGAAGCTCTTTTGTTGTAGGTGTAAGAGATAGAGGAATTCTGTGAACAATCAGCTGGAAGCTCTTTTGTTGTAGATGTAAGAGATAGAGGAATTCTGTGAACCATCAGCTGGAAGCTCTTTTGTTGTAGATGTAAGAGATAGAGGAATTCTGTGAACAATCAGCTGGAAGCTCTTTTGTTGTAGATGTAAGAGATAGAGTAATTCTGTGAACAATCAGCTGGCAGCTCTTTTGTTGTAGATGTAAGAGATAGAGTAATTCTGTGAACAATCAGCTGGAAGCTCTTTTGTTGTAGATGTAAGAGATAGAGTAATTATGTGAACAATCAGCTGGAAGCTCTTTTGTTGTAGGTGTAACAGATAGAGGAATTCTGTGAACCATCAGCTGGAAGCTCTTTTGTTGTAGATGTAAGAGATAGAGTAATTCTGTGAACCATCAGCTGGAAGCTCTTTTGTTGTAGATGTAAGAGATAGAGTAATTCTGTGAACAATCAGCTGGAAGCTCTTTTGTTGTAGATGTAAGAGATAGAGTAATTCTGTGAACAATCAGCTGGAAGCTCTTTTGTTGTAGGTGTAAGAGATAGAGTAATTCTGTGAACAATCAGCTGGAAGCTCTTTTGTTGTAGGTGTAAGAGATAGAGTAATTCTGTGAACAATCAGCTGGAAGCTCTTTTGTTGTAGATGTAAAAGATAGAGGAATTCTGTGAACAATCAGCTGGAAGCTCTTTTGTTGTAGATGTAAGAGATAGAGTAATTCTGTGAACAATCAGCTGGAAGCTCTTTTGTTGTAGGTGTAACAGATAGAGGAATTCTGTGAACAATCAGCTGGAAGCTCTTTTGTTGTAGGTGTAAGAGATAGAGGAATTCTGTGAACCATCAGCTGGAAGCTCTTTTGTTGTAGATGTAAGAGATAGAGTAATTCTGTGAACAATCAGCTGGAAGCTCTTTTGTTGTAGGTGTAACAGATAGAGGAATTCTGTGAACCATCAGCTGGAAGCTCTTTTGTTGTAGATGTAAGAGATAGAGTAATTCTGTGAACAATCAGCTGGAAGCTCTTTTGTTGTAGATGTAAGAGATAGAGTAATTCTGTGAACAATCAGCTGGAAGCTCTTTTGTTGTAGGTGTAAGAGATAGAGTAATTCTGTGAACAATCAGCTGGAAGCTCTTTTGTTGTAGGTGTAAGAGATAGAGTAATTCTGTGAACAATCAGCTGGAAGCTCTTTTGTTGTAGATGTAAGAGATAGAGGAATTCTGTGAACAATCAGCTGGAAGCTCTTTTGTTGTAGATGTAAAAGATAGAGTAATTCTGTGAACAATCAGCTGGAAGCTCTTTTGTTGTAGATGTAAGAGATAGAGTAATTCTGTGAACAATCAGCTGGAAGCTCTTTTGTTGTAGGTGTAACAGATAGAGGAATTCTGTGAACCATCAGCGGGAAGCTCTTTTGTTGTAGATGTAAGAGATAGAGTAATTCTGTGAACAATCAGCTGGAAGCTCTTTTGTTGTAGATGTAAGAGATAGAGTAATTCTGTGAACAATCAGCTGGAAGCTCTTTTGTTGTAGGTGTAAGAGATAGAGTAATTCTGTGAACAATCAGCTGGAAGCTCTTTTGTTGTAGGTGTAAGAGATAGAGTAATTCTGTGAACAATCAGCTGGAAGCTCTTTTGTTGTAGGTGTAAGAGATAGAGGAATTCTGTGAACAATCAGCTGGAAGCTCTTTTGTTGTAGGTGTAAGAGATAGAGGAATTCTGTGAACAATCAGCTGGAAGCTCTTTTGTTGTAGATGTAAGAGATAGAGGAATTCTGTGAACCATCAGCTGGAAGCTCTTTTGTTGTAGATGTAAGAGATAGAGGAATTCTGTGAACAATCAGCTGGAAGCTCTTTTGTTGTAGATGTAAGAGATAGAGTAATTCTGTGAACAATCAGCTGGCAGCTCTTTTGTTGTAGATGTAAGAGATAGAGTAATTCTGTGAACAATCAGCTGGAAGCTCTTTTGTTGTAGATGTAAGAGATAGAGTAATTCTGTGAACAATCAGCTGGAAGCTCTTTTGTTGTAGGTGTAACAGATAGAGGAATTCTGTGAACCATCAGCTGGAAGCTCTTTTGTTGTAGATGTAAGAGATAGAGTAATTCTGTGAACCATCAGCTGGAAGCTCTTTTGTTGTAGATGTAAGAGATAGAGTAATTCTGTGAACAATCAGCTGGAAGCTCTTTTGTTGTAGGTGTAAGAGATAGAGTAATTCTGTGAACCATCAGCTGGAAGCTCTTTTGTTGTAGATGTAAGAGATAGAGGAATTCTGTGAACAATCAGCTGGAAGCTCTTTTGTTGTAGATGTAAGAGATAGAGTAATTCTGTGAACAATCAGCTGGAAGCTCTTTTGTTGTAGGTGTAAGAGATAGAGTAATTCTGTGAACAATCAGCTGGAAGCTCTTTTGTTGTAGGTGTAAGAGATAGAGTAATTCTGTGAACAATCAGCTGGAAGCTTTTTTGTTGTAGGTGTAAGAGATAGAGGAATTCTGTGAACAATCAGCTGGAAGCTCTTTTGTTGTAGATGTAAGAGATAGAGTAATTCTGTGAACAATCAGCTGGAAGCTCTTTTGTTGTAGATGTAAGAGATAGAGTAATTCTGTGAACAATCAGCTGGAAGCTCTTTTGTTGTAGGTGTAACAGATAGAGGAATTCTGTGAACAATCAGCTGGAAGCTCTTTTGTTGTAGGTGTAAGAGATAGAGTAATTCTGTGAACAATCAGCTGGAAGCTCTTTTGTTGTAGGTGTAAGAGATAGAGGAATTCTGTGAACAATCAGCTGGAAGCTCTTTTGTTGTAGATGTAAGAGATAGAGTAATTCTGTGAACCATCAGCTGGAAGCTCTTTTGTTGTACATGTAGGTGTAAGAGATAGAGTAATTCTGTGAACAATCAGCTGGAATCTCTTTTGTTGTAGGTGTAAGAGATAGAGTAATTCTGTGAACAATCAGCTGGAAGCTCTTTTGTTGTAGGTGTAAGAGATAGAGTAATTTTGTGAACCATCAGCTGGAAGCTCTTTTGTTGTAGATGTAAGAGATAGAGTAATTCTGTGAACAATCAGCTGGAAGCTCTTTTGTTGTAGATGTAAGAGATAGAGTAATTCTGTGAACAATCAGCTGGAAGCTCTTTTGTTGTAGATGTAAGAGATAGAGTAATTCTGTGAACAATCAGCTGGAAGCTCTTTTGTTGTAGATGTAAGAGATAGAGTAATTCTGTGAACAATCAGCTGGAAGCTCTTTTGTTGTAGGTGTAAGAGATAGAGTAATTCTGTGAACAATCAGCTGGAAGCTCTTTTGTTGTAGGTGTAAGAGATAGAGTAATTCTGTGAACAATCAGCTGGAAGCTCTATTGTTGTAGATGTAAGAGATAGAGTAATTCTGTGAACAATCAGCTGGAAGCTCTTTTGTTGTAGATGTAAGAGATAGAGTAATTCTGTGAACCATCAGCTGGAAGATCTTTTGTTGTAGATGTAAGAGATAGAGTAATTCTGTGAACAATCAGCTGGAAGCTCTTTTGTTGTAGATGTAAGAGATAGAGTAATTCTGTGAACAATCAGCTGGAAGCTCTTTTGTTGTAGATGTAAGAGATAGAGGAATTCTGTGAACAATCAGCTGGAAGCTCTTTTGTTGTAGATGTAAGAGATAGAGTAATTCTGTGAACCATCAGCTGGAAGCTCTTTTGTTGTACATGTAGGTGTAAGAGATAGAGTAATTCTGTGAACAATCAGCTGGAAGCTCTTTTGTTGTAGGTGTAAGAGATAGAGTAATTCTGTGAACAATCAGCTGGAAGCTCTTTTGTTGTAGATGTAAGAGATAGAGTAATTCTGTGAACAATCAGCTGGAAGCTCTTTTGTTGTAGGTGTAAGAGATAGAGTAATTCTGTGAACAATCAGCTGGAAGCTCTTTTGTTGTAGGTGTAAGAGATAGAGTAATTCTGTGAACAATCAGCTGGAAGCTCTTTTGTTGTAGGTGTAAGAGATAGAGGAATTCTGTGAACAATCAGCTGGAAGCTCTTTTGTTGTAGATGTAAGAGATAGAGTAATTCTGTGAACAATCAGCTGGAAGCTCTTTTGTTGTAGATGTAAGAGATAGAGTAATTCTGTGAACAATCAGCTGGAAGCTCTTTTGTTGTAGGTGTAACAGATAGAGGAATTCTGTGAACAATCAGCTGGAAGCTCTTTTGTTGTAGGTGTAAGAGATAGAGTAATTCTGTGAACAATCAGCTGGAAGCTCTTTTGTTGTAGGTGTAAGAGATAGAGGAATTCTGTGAACAATCAGCTGGAAGCTCTTTTGTTGTAGATGTAAGAGATAGAGTAATTCTGTGAACCATCAGCTGGAAGCTCTTTTGTTGTACATGTAGGTGTAAGAGATAGAGTAATTCTGTGAACAATCAGCTGGAAGCTCTTTTGTTGTAGATGTAAGAGATAGAGTAATTCTGTGAACAATCAGCTGGAAGCTCTTTTGTTGTAGATGTAAGAGATAGAGTAATTCTGTGAACAATCAGCTGGAAGCTCTTTTGTTGTAGGTGTAAGAGATAGAGTAATTCTGTGAACAATCAGCTGGAAGCTCTTTTGTTGTAGGTGTAAGAGATAGAGGAATTCTGTGAACAATCTGCTGGAAGCTCTTTTGTTGTAGATGTAAGAGATAGAGTAATTCTGTGAACAATCAGCTGGAAGCTCTTTTGTTGTAGATGTAACTTGTAAGAGATAGAGTAATTCTGTGAACAATCAGCTGGAAGCTCTTTTGTTGTAGGTGTAAGAGATAGAGTAATTCTGTGAACCATCAGCTGGAAGCTCTTTTGTTGTAGATGTAAGAGATAGAGGAATTCTGTGAACAATCAGCTGGAAGCTCTTTTGTTGTAGATGTAAGAGATAGAGTAATTCTGTGAACAATCAGCTGGAAGCTCTTTTGTTGTAGGTGTAAGAGATAGAGGAATTCTGTGAACCATCAGCTGGAAGCTCTTTTGTTGTAGATGTAAGAGATAGAGTAATTCTGTGAACAATCAGCTGGAAGCTCTTTTGTTGTAGGTGTAAGAGATAGAGTAATTCTGTGAACAATCAGCTGGAAGCTCTTTTGTTGTAGATGTAAAAGATAGAGGAATTCTGTGAACAATCAGCTGGAAGCTCTTTTGTTGTAGATGTAAGAGATAGAGGAATTCTGTGAACAATCAGCTGGAAGCTCTTTTGTTGTAGGTGTAAGAGATAGAGTAATTCTGTGAACAATCAGCTGGAAGCTCTTTTGTTGTAGATGTAAGAGATAGAGTAATTCTGTGAACAATCAGCTGGAAGCTCTTTTGTTGTAGATGTAAGAGATAGAGGAATTCTGTGAACAATCAGCTGGAAGCTCTTTTGTTGTAGATGTAAGAGATAGAGTAATTCTGTGAACCATCAGCTGGAAGATCTTTTGTTGTAGATGTAAGAGATAGAGTAATTCTGTGAACAATCAGCTGGAAGCTCTTTTGTTGTAGGTGTAAGAGATAGAGTAATTCTGTGAACAATCAGCTGGAAGCTCTTTTGTTGTAGATGTAAGAGATAGAGTAATTCTGTGAACAATCAGCTGGAAGCTCTTTTGTTGTAGGTATAAGAGATAGAGTAATTCTGTGAACAATCAGCTGGAAGCTCTTTTGTTGTAGATGTAAGAGATAGAGTAATTCTGTGAACAATCAGCTGGAAGCTCTTTTGTTGTAGATGTAAGAGATAGAGTAATTCTGTGAACAATCAGCTGGAAGCTCTTTTGTTGTAGGTATAAGAGATAGAGTAATTCTGTGAACAATCAGCTGGAAGCTCTTTTGTTGTAGATGTAAGAGATAGAGTAATTCTGTGAACAATCAGCTGGAAGCTCTTTTGTTGTAGGTGTAAGAGATAGAGTAATTCTGTGAACAATCAGCTGGAAGCTCTTTTGTTGTAGGTGTAAGAGATAGAGTAATTCTGTGAACAATCAGCTGGAAGCTCTTTTGTTGTAGGTGTAAGAGATAGAGTAATTCTGTGAACCATCAGCTGGAAGCTCTTTTGTTGTAGATGTAAGAGATAGAGTAATTCTGTGAACAATCAGCTGGAAGCTCTTTTGTTGTAGGTGTAAGAGATAGAGGAATTCTGTGAACAATCAGCTGGAAGCTCTTTTGTTGTAGATGTAAGAGATAGAGTAATTCTGTGAACAATCAGCTGGAAGCTCTTTTGTTGTAGATGTAAGAGATAGAGTAATTCTGTGAACAATCAGCTGGAAGCTCTTTTGTTGTAGATGTAAGAGATAGAGTAATTCTGTGAACAATCAGCTGGAAGCTCTTTTGTTGTAGATGTAAGAGATAGAGTAATTCTGTGAACAATCAGCTGGAAGCTCTTTTGTTGTAGATGTAAGAGATAGAGTAATTCTGTGAACAATCAGCTGGAAGCTCTTTTGTTGTAGGTGTAAGAGATAGAGTAATTCTGTGAACAATCAGCTGGAAGCTCTTTTGTTGTAGATGTAAAAGATAGAGGAATTCTGTGAACAATCAGCTGGAAGCTCTTTTGTTGTAGATGTAAGAGATAGAGTAATTCTGTGAACAATCAGCTGGAAGCTCTTTTGTTGTAGGTGTAACAGATAGAGGAATTCTGTGAACAATCAGCTGGAAGCTCTTTTGTTGTAGGTGTAAGAGATAGAGGAATTCTGTGAACCATCAGCTGGAAGCTCTTTTGTTGTAGATGTAAGAGATAGAGTAATTCTGTGAACAATCAGCTGGAAGCTCTTTTGTTGTAGGTGTAACAGATAGAGGAATTCTGTGAACCATCAGCTGGAAGCTCTTTTGTTGTAGATGTAAGAGATAGAGTAATTCTGTGAACAATCAGCTGGAAGCTCTTTTGTTGTAGATGTAAGAGATAGAGTAATTCTGTGAACAATCAGCTGGAAGCTCTTTTGTTGTAGATGTAAGAGATAGAGTAATTCTGTGAACAATCAGCTGGAAGCTCTTTTGTTGTAGATGTAAAAGATATAGGAATTCTGTGAACAATCAGCTGGAAGCTCTTTTGTTGTAGGTGTAAAAGATAGAGTAATTCTGTGAACAATCAGCTGGAAGCTCTTTTGTTGTAGATGTAAGAGATAGAGTAATTCTGTGAACCATCAGCTGGAAGCTCTTTTGTTGTACATGTAGATGTAAGAGATAGAGGAATTCTGTGAACAATCAGCTGGAAGCTCTTTTGTTGTAGGTGTAAGAGATAGAGTAATTCTGTGAACAATCAGCTGGAAGCTCTTTTGTTGTAGGTGTAAGAGATAGAGTAATTCTGTGAACAATCAGCTGGAAGCTCTTTTGTTGTAGATGTAAGAGATAGAGGAATTCTGTGAACAATCAGCTGGAAGCTCTTTTGTTGTAGATGTAAAAGATAGAGTAATTCTGTGAACAATCAGCTGGAAGCTCTTTTGTTGTAGATGTAAGAGATAGAGTAATTCTGTGAACAATCAGCTGGAAGCTCTTTTGTTGTAGGTGTAAGAGATAGAGGAATTCTGTGAACCATCAGCGGGAAGCTCTTTTGTTGTAGATGTAAGAGATAGAGTAATTCTGTGAACAATCAGCTGGAAGCTCTTTTGTTGTAGATGTAAGAGATAGAGTAATTCTGTGAACAATCAGCTGGAAGCTCTTTTGTTGTAGGTGTAAGAGATAGAGTAATTCTGTGAACAATCAGCTGGAAGCTCTTTTGTTGTAGGTGTAAGAGATAGAGTAATTCTGTGAACAATCAGCTGGAAGCTCTTTTGTTGTAGGTGTAAGAGATAGAGGAATTCTGTGAACAATCAGCTGGAAGCTCTTTTGTTGTAGGTGTAAGAGATAGAGGAATTCTGTGAACAATCAGCTGGAAGCTCTTTTGTTGTAGATGTAAGAGATAGAGGAATTCTGTGAACCATCAGCTGGAAGCTCTTTTGTTGTAGATGTAAGAGATAGAGGAATTCTGTGAACAATCAGCTGGAAGCTCTTTTGTTGTAGATGTAAGAGATAGAGTAATTCTGTGAACAATCAGCTGGCAGCTCTTTTGTTGTAGATGTAAGAGATAGAGTAATTCTGTGAACAATCAGCTGGAAGCTCTTTTGTTGTAGATGTAAGAGATAGAGTAATTATGTGAACAATCAGCTGGAAGCTCTTTTGTTGTAGGTGTAACAGATAGAGGAATTCTGTGAACCATCAGCTGGAAGCTCTTTTGTTGTAGATGTAAGAGATAGAGTAATTCTGTGAACCATCAGCTGGAAGCTCTTTTGTTGTAGATGTAAGAGATAGAGTAATTCTGTGAACAATCAGCTGGAAGCTCTTTTGTTGTAGATGTAAGAGATAGAGTAATTCTGTGAACAATCAGCTGGAAGCTCTTTTGTTGTAGGTGTAAGAGATAGAGTAATTCTGTGAACAATCAGCTGGAAGCTCTTTTGTTGTAGGTGTAAGAGATAGAGTAATTCTGTGAACAATCAGCTGGAAGCTCTTTTGTTGTAGATGTAAAAGATAGAGGAATTCTGTGAACAATCAGCTGGAAGCTCTTTTGTTGTAGATGTAAGAGATAGAGTAATTCTGTGAACAATCAGCTGGAAGCTCTTTTGTTGTAGGTGTAACAGATAGAGGAATTCTGTGAACAATCAGCTGGAAGCTCTTTTGTTGTAGGTGTAAGAGATAGAGGAATTCTGTGAACCATCAGCTGGAAGCTCTTTTGTTGTAGATGTAAGAGATAGAGTAATTCTGTGAACAATCAGCTGGAAGCTCTTTTGTTGTAGGTGTAACAGATAGAGGAATTCTGTGAACCATCAGCTGGAAGCTCTTTTGTTGTAGATGTAAGAGATAGAGTAATTCTGTGAACAATCAGCTGGAAGCTCTTTTGTTGTAGATGTAAGAGATAGAGTAATTCTGTGAACAATCAGCTGGAAGCTCTTTTGTTGTAGGTGTAAGAGATAGAGTAATTCTGTGAACAATCAGCTGGAAGCTCTTTTGTTGTAGGTGTAAGAGATAGAGTAATTCTGTGAACAATCAGCTGGAAGCTCTTTTGTTGTAGATGTAAGAGATAGAGGAATTCTGTGAACAATCAGCTGGAAGCTCTTTTGTTGTAGATGTAAAAGATAGAGTAATTCTGTGAACAATCAGCTGGAAGCTCTTTTGTTGTAGATGTAAGAGATAGAGTAATTCTGTGAACAATCAGCTGGAAGCTCTTTTGTTGTAGGTGTAACAGATAGAGGAATTCTGTGAACCATCAGCGGGAAGCTCTTTTGTTGTAGATGTAAGAGATAGAGTAATTCTGTGAACAATCAGCTGGAAGCTCTTTTGTTGTAGATGTAAGAGATAGAGTAATTCTGTGAACAATCAGCTGGAAGCTCTTTTGTTGTAGGTGTAAGAGATAGAGTAATTCTGTGAACAATCAGCTGGAAGCTCTTTTGTTGTAGGTGTAAGAGATAGAGTAATTCTGTGAACAATCAGCTGGAAGCTCTTTTGTTGTAGGTGTAAGAGATAGAGGAATTCTGTGAACAATCAGCTGGAAGCTCTTTTGTTGTAGGTGTAAGAGATAGAGGAATTCTGTGAACAATCAGCTGGAAGCTCTTTTGTTGTAGATGTAAGAGATAGAGGAATTCTGTGAACCATCAGCTGGAAGCTCTTTTGTTGTAGATGTAAGAGATAGAGGAATTCTGTGAACAATCAGCTGGAAGCTCTTTTGTTGTAGATGTAAGAGATAGAGTAATTCTGTGAACAATCAGCTGGCAGCTCTTTTGTTGTAGATGTAAGAGATAGAGTAATTCTGTGAACAATCAGCTGGAAGCTCTTTTGTTGTAGATGTAAGAGATAGAGTAATTCTGTGAACAATCAGCTGGAAGCTCTTTTGTTGTAGGTGTAAAGATAGAGGAATTCTGTGAACCATCAGCTGGAAGCTCTTTTGTTGTAGATGTAAGAGATAGAGTAATTCTGTGAACCATCAGCTGGAAGCTCTTTTGTTGTAGATGTAAGAGATAGAGTAATTCTGTGAACAATCAGCTGGAAGCTCTTTTGTTGTAGATGTAAGAGATAGAGTAATTCTGTGAACAATCAGCTGGAAGCTCTTTTGTTGTAGGTGTAAGAGATAGAGTAATTCTGTGAACAATCAGCTGGAAGCTCTTTTGTTGTAGGTGTAAGAGATAGAGTAATTCTGTGAACAATCAGCTGGAAGCTCTTTTGTTGTAGATGTAAGAGATAGAGGAATTCTGTGAACAATCAGCTGGAAGCTCTTTTGTTGTAGATGTAAAAGATAGAGTAATTCTGTGAACAATCAGCTGGAAGCTCTTTTGTTGTAGATGTAAGAGATAGAGTAATTCTGTGAACAATCAGCTGGAAGCTCTTTTGTTGTAGGTGTAACAGATAGAGGAATTCTGTGAACCATCAGCGGGAAGCTCTTTTGTTGTAGATGTAAGAGATAGAGTAATTCTGTGAACAATCAGCTGGAAGCTCTTTTGTTGTAGATGTAAGAGATAGAGTAATTCTGTGAACAATCAGCTGGAAGCTCTTTTGTTGTAGGTGTAAGAGATAGAGGAATTCTGTGAACCATCAGCTGGAAGCTCTTTTGTTGTAGATGTAAGAGATAGAGGAATTCTGTGAACAATCAGCTGGAAGCTCTTTTGTTGTAGATGTAAGAGATAGAGTAATTCTGTGAACAATCAGCTGGAAGCTCTTTTGTTGTAGATGTAAGAGATAGAGTAATTCTGTGAACAATCAGCTGGAAGCTCTTTTGTTGTAGATGTAAGAGATAGAGTAATTCTGTGAACCATCAGCTGGAAGCTCTTTTGTTGTAGATGTAAGAGATAGAGTAATTCTGTGAACAATCAGCTGGAAGCTCTTTTGTTGTAGATGTAAGAGATAGAGTAATTCTGTGAACAATCAGCTGGAAGCTCTTTTGTTGTAGATGTAAGAGATAGAGTAATTCTGTGAACAATCAGCTGGAAGCTCTTTTGTTGTAGGTGTAAGAGATAGAGTAATTCTGTGAACAATCAGCTGGAAGCTCTTTTGTTGTAGGTGTAAGAGATAGAGTAATTCTGTGAACCATCAGCTGGAAGCTCTTTTGTTGTAGATGTAAGAGATAGAGGAATTCTGTGAACAATCAGCTGGAAGCTCTTTTGTTGTAGATGTAAGAGATAGAGTAATTCTGTGAACCATCAGCTGGAAGATCTTTTGTTGTAGATGTAAGAGATAGAGTAATTCTGTGAACAATCAGCTGGAAGCTCTTTTGTTGTAGGTGTAAGAGATAGAGGAATTCTGTGAACAATCAGCTGGAAGCTCTTTTGTTGTAGATGTAAGAGATAGAGTAATTCTGTGAACAATCAGCTGGAAGCTCTTTTGTTGTAGATGTAAGAGATAGAGTAATTCTGTGAACAATCAGCTGGAAGCTCTTTTGTTGTAGATGTAAGAGATAGAGTAATTCTGTGAACAATCAGCTGGAAGCTCTTTTGTTGTAGATGTAAGAGATAGAGTAATTCTGTGAACAATCAGCTGGAAGCTCTTTTGTTGTAGATGTAAGAGATAGAGTAATTCTGTGAACAATCAGCTGGAAGCTCTTTTGTTGTAGGTGTAAGAGATAGAGTAATTCTGTGAACAATCAGCTGGAAGCTCTTTTGTTGTAGATGTAAAAGATAGAGGAATTCTGTGAACAATCAGCTGGAAGCTCTTTTGTTGTAGATGTAAGAGATAGAGTAATTCTGTGAACAATCAGCTGGAAGCTCTTTTGTTGTAGGTGTAACAGATAGAGGAATTCTGTGAACAATCAGCTGGAAGCTCTTTTGTTGTAGGTGTAAGAGATAGAGGAATTCTGTGAACCATCAGCTGGAAGCTCTTTTGTTGTAGATGTAAGAGATAGAGTAATTCTGTGAACAATCAGCTGGAAGCTCTTTTGTTGTAGGTGTAACAGATAGAGGAATTCTGTGAACCATCAGCTGGAAGCTCTTTTGTTGTAGATGTAAGAGATAGAGTAATTCTGTGAACAATCAGCTGGAAGCTCTTTTGTTGTAGATGTAAGAGATAGAGTAATTCTGTGAACAATCAGCTGGAAGCTCTTTTGTTGTAGGTGTAAGAGATAGAGTAATTCTGTGAACAATCAGCTGGAAGCTCTTTTGTTGTAGGTGTAAGAGATAGAGTAATTCTGTGAACAATCAGCTGGAAGCTCTTTTGTTGTAGATGTAAGAGATAGAGGAATTCTGTGAACAATCAGCTGGAAGCTCTTTTGTTGTAGATGTAAAAGATAGAGTAATTCTGTGAACAATCAGCTGGAAGCTCTTTTGTTGTAGATGTAAGAGATAGAGTAATTCTGTGAACAATCAGCTGGAAGCTCTTTTGTTGTAGGTGTAACAGATAGAGGAATTCTGTGAACCATCAGCGGGAAGCTCTTTTGTTGTAGATGTAAGAGATAGAGTAATTCTGTGAACAATCAGCTGGAAGCTCTTTTGTTGTAGATGTAAGAGATAGAGTAATTCTGTGAACAATCAGCTGGAAGCTCTTTTGTTGTAGGTGTAAGAGATAGAGTAATTCTGTGAACAATCAGCTGGAAGCTCTTTTGTTGTAGGTGTAAGAGATAGAGTAATTCTGTGAACAATCAGCTGGAAGCTCTTTTGTTGTAGGTGTAAGAGATAGAGGAATTCTGTGAACAATCAGCTGGAAGCTCTTTTGTTGTAGGTGTAAGAGATAGAGGAATTCTGTGAACAATCAGCTGGAAGCTCTTTTGTTGTAGATGTAAGAGATAGAGGAATTCTGTGAACCATCAGCTGGAAGCTCTTTTGTTGTAGATGTAAGAGATAGAGGAATTCTGTGAACAATCAGCTGGAAGCTCTTTTGTTGTAGATGTAAGAGATAGAGTAATTCTGTGAACAATCAGCTGGAAGCTCTTTTGTTGTAGATGTAAGAGATAGAGTAATTCTGTGAACAATCAGCTGGAAGCTCTTTTGTTGTAGATGTAAGAGATAGAGTAATTCTGTGAACAATCAGCTGGAAGCTCTTTTGTTGTAGGTGTAACAGATAGAGGAATTCTGTGAACCATCAGCTGGAAGCTCTTTTGTTGTAGATGTAAGAGATAGAGTAATTCTGTGAACCATCAGCTGGAAGCTCTTTTGTTGTAGATGTAAGAGATAGAGTAATTCTGTGAACAATCAGCTGGAAGCTCTTTTGTTGTAGATGTAAGAGATAGAGTAATTCTGTGAACCATCAGCTGGAAGCTCTTTTGTTGTAGATGTAAGAGATAGAGTAATTCTGTGAACAATCAGCTGGAAGCTCTTTTGTTGTAGATGTAAGAGATAGAGTAATTCTGTGAACAATCAGCTGGAAGCTCTTTTGTTGTAGATGTAAGAGATAGAGTAATTCTGTGAACAATCAGCTGGAAGCTCTTTTGTTGTAGGTGTAAGAGATAGAGTAATTCTGTGAACAATCAGCTGGAAGCTCTTTTGTTGTAGATGTAAGAGATAGAGTAATTCTGTGAACTATCAGCTGGAAGCTCTTTTGTTGTAGATGTAAGAGATAGAGTAATTCTGTGAACAATCAGCTGGAAGCTCTTTTGTTGTAGGTGTAAGAGATAGAGTAATTCTGTGAACAATCAGCTGGAAGCTCTTTTGTTGTAGATGTAAGAGATAGAGTAATTCTGTGAACAATCAGCTGGAAGCTCTTTTGTTGTAGATGTAAGAGATAGAGTAATTCTGTGAACAATCAGCTGGAAGCTCTTTTGTTGTAGGTGTAAGAGATAGAGTAATTCTGTGAACAATCAGCTGGAAGCTCTTTTGTTGTAGATGTAAGAGATAGAGTAATTCTGTGAACAATCAGCTGGAAGCTCTTTTGTTGTAGGTGTAACAGATAGAGGAATTCTGTGAACAATCAGCTGGAAGCTCTTTTGTTGTAGATGTAAGAGATAGAGTAATTCTGTGAACAATCAGCTGGAAGCTCTTTTGTTGTAGGTGTAACAGATAGAGGAATTCTGTGAACCATCAGCTGGAAGCTCTTTTGTTGTAGATGTAAGAGATAGAGTAATTCTGTGAACAATCAGCTGGAAGCTCTTTTGTTGTAGATGTAAGAGATAGAGTAATTCTGTGAACAATCAGCTGGAAGATCTTTTGTTGTAGATGTAAGAGATAGAGGAATTCTGTGAACAATCAGCTGGAAGCTCTTTTGTTGTAGATGTAAGAGATAGAGTAATTCTGTGAACAATCAGCTGGAAGCTCTTTTGTTGTAGGTGTAAGAGATAGAGTAATTCTGTGAACAATCAGCTGGAAGCTCTTTTGTTGTAGATGTAAGAGATAGAGTAATTCTGTGAACAATCAGCTGGAAGCTCTTTTGTTGTAGATAGAGTAATTCTGTGAACAATCAGCTGGAAGCTCTTTTGTTGTAGGTGTAAGAGATAGAGTAATTCTGTGAACAATCAGCTGGAAGCTCTTTTGTTGTAGATGTAAGAGATAGAGGAATTCTGTGAACAATCAGCTGGAAGCTCTTTTGTTGTAGATGTAACTTGTAAGAGATAGAGTAATTCTGTGAACAATCAGCTGGAAGCTCTTTTGTTGTAGGTGTAAGAGATAGAGTAATTCTGTGAACAATCAGCTGGAAGCTCTTTTGTTGTAGATGTAAGAGATAGAGTAATTCTGTGAACAATCAGCTGGAAGCTCTTTTGTTGTAGATGTAAGAGATAGAGTAATTCTGTGAACAATCAGCTGGAAGCTCTTTTGTTGTAGGTGTAAGAGATAGAGTAATTCTGTGAACAATCAGCTGGAAGCTCTTTTGTTGTAGATGTAAGAGATAGAGTAATTCTGTGAACAATCAGCTGGAAGCTCTTTTGTTGTAGATGTAAGAGATAGAGTAATTCTGTGAACAATCAGCTGGAAGCTCTTTTGTTGTAGGTGTAAGAGATAGAGTAATTCTGTGAACAATCAGCTGGAAGCTCTTTTGTTGTAGATGTAAAAGATAGAGGAATTCTGTGAACAATCAGCTGGAAGCTCTTTTGTTGTAGATGTAAGAGATAGAGTAATTCTGTGAACAATCAGCTGGAAGCTCTTTTGTTGTAGATGTAAGAGATAGAGTAATTCTGTGAACAATCAGCTGGAAGCTCTTTTGTTGTAGGTGTAAGAGATAGAGTAATTCTGTGAACAATCAGCTGGAAGCTCTTTTGTTGTAGATGTAAGAGATAGAGTAATTCTGTGAACAATCAGCTGGAAGCTCTTTTGTTGTAGATGTAAGAGATAGAGTAATTCTGTGAACAATCAGCTGGAAGCTCTTTTGTTGTAGGTGTAAGAGATAGAGTAATTCTGTGAACAATCAGCTGGAAGCTCTTTTGTTGTAGATGTAAGAGATAGAGTAATTCTGTGAACAATCAGCTGGAAGCTCTTTTGTTGTAGGTGTAACAGATAGAGGAATTCTGTGAACAATCAGCTGGAAGCTCTTTTGTTGTAGATGTAAGAGATAGAGTAATTCTGTGAACAATCAGCTGGAAGCTCTTTTGTTGTAGGTGTAACAGATAGAGGAATTCTGTGAACCATCAGCTGGAAGCTCTTTTGTTGTAGATGTAAGAGATAGAGTAATTCTGTGAACAATCAGCTGGAAGCTCTTTTGTTGTAGATGTAAGAGATAGAGTAATTCTGTGAACAATCAGCTGGAAGATCTTTTGTTGTAGATGTAAGAGATAGAGGAATTCTGTGAACAATCAGCTGGAAGCTCTTTTGTTGTAGATGTAAGAGATAGAGTAATTCTGTGAACAATCAGCTGGAAGCTCTTTTGTTGTAGGTGTAAGAGATAGAGTAATTCTGTGAACAATCAGCTGGAAGCTCTTTTGTTGTAGATGTAAGAGATAGAGTAATTCTGTGAACAATCAGCTGGAAGCTCTTTTGTTGTAGATAGAGTAATTCTGTGAACAATCAGCTGGAAGCTCTTTTGTTGTAGGTGTAAGAGATAGAGTAATTCTGTGAACAATCAGCTGGAAGCTCTTTTGTTGTAGATGTAAGAGATAGAGGAATTCTGTGAACAATCAGCTGGAAGCTCTTTTGTTGTAGATGTAAGAGATAGAGTAATTCTGTGAACAATCAGCTGGAAGCTCTTTTGTTGTAGATGTAAGAGATAGAGTAATTCTGTGAACAATCAGCTGGAAGCTCTTTTGTTGTAGGTGTAACAGATAGAGGAATTCTGTGAACAATCAGCTGGAAGCTCTTTTGTTGTAGATGTAAGAGATAGAGTAATTCTGTGAACAATCAGCTGGAAGCTCTTTTGTTGTAGGTGTAACAGATAGAGGAATTCTGTGAACCATCAGCTGGAAGCTCTTTTGTTGTAGATGTAAGAGATAGAGTAATTCTGTGAACAATCAGCTGGAAGCTCTTTTGTTGTAGATGTAAGAGATAGAGTAATTCTGTGAACAATCAGCTGGAAAATCTTTTGTTGTAGATGTAAGAGATAGAGGAATTCTGTGAACAATCAGCTGGAAGCTCTTTTGTTGTAGATGTAAGAGATAGAGTAATTCTGTGAACAATCAGCTGGAAGCTCTTTTGTTGTAGGTGTAAGAGATAGAGTAATTCTGTGAACAATCAGCTGGAAGCTCTTTTGTTGTAGATGTAAGAGATAGAGTAATTCTGTGAACAATCAGCTGGAAGCTCTTTTGTTGTAGATAGAGTAATTCTGTGAACAATCAGCTGGAAGCTCTTTTGTTGTAGGTGTAAGAGATAGAGTAATTCTGTGAACAATCAGCTGGAAGCTCTTTTGTTGTAGATGTAAGAGATAGAGGAATTCTGTGAACAATCAGCTGGAAGCTCTTTTGTTGTAGATGTAACTTGTAAGAGATAGAGTAATTCTGTGAACAATCAGCTGGAAGCTCTTTTGTTGTAGGTGTAAGAGATAGAGTAATTCTGTGAACAATCAGCTGGAAGCTCTTTTGTTGTAGATGTAAGAGATAGAGTAATTCTGTGAACAATCAGCTGGAAGCTCTTTTGTTGTAGATGTAAGAGATAGAGTAATTCTGTGAACAATCAGCTGGAAGCTCTTTTGTTGTAGGTGTAAGAGATAGAGTAATTCTGTGAACAATCAGCTGGAAGCTCTTTTGTTGTAGATGTAAGAGATAGAGTAATTCTGTGAACAATCAGCTGGAAGCTCTTTTGTTGTAGATGTAAGAGATAGAGTAATTCTGTGAACAATCAGCTGGAAGCTCTTTTGTTGTAGGTGTAAGAGATAGAGTAATTCTGTGAACAATCAGCTGGAAGCTCTTTTGTTGTAGATGTAAAAGATAGAGGAATTCTGTGAACAATCAGCTGGAAGCTCTTTTGTTGTAGATGTAAGAGATAGAGTAATTCTGTGAACAATCAGCTGGAAGCTCTTTTGTTGTAGATGTAAGAGATAGAGTAATTCTGTGAACAATCAGCTGGAAGCTCTTTTGTTGTAGATGTAAGAGATAGAGTAATTCTGTGAACAATCAGCTGGAAGCTCTTTTGTTGTAGATGTAAGAGATAGAGTAATTCTGTGAACAATCAGCTGGAAGCTCTTTTGTTGTAGATGTAAGAGATAGAGTAATTCTGTGAACAATCAGCTGGAAGCTCTTTTGTTGTAGGTGTAAGCTCTTAACACAATCATTTCACAGAAAAAAACTGCATCAACATTGGATGAAAATTCTATATGCTTTCTAAATATGCAAAAAAAAATGTGCAGCTTAGAGCCTCTTCTTTGGAAATGGATAAGGTTACAAAACCCCAAATCAATACCAACCTTTATTGTGTGCAAAGGATCATTGTGTTCAAAATTCAGAAGAATCTGTTCACTAGAACTTAAGTTATCACACTGAGGACAGTGCCATAACATAATATGATCGCCAGATATTTGTGGTCGTATAAAAAAATTATCAATGGGACAACATAGATTAAAGTTATATCTCCAATTAATTTTCTAGACCAAACTGAAAAACGATTTTATCTGACAGTCATTTACAAATGTTTACATTTTTCCTATCATCTTACTGAGGAACCGTCTTCATCAGTTGCAAAACATAAACTGCTAAGAGATACAAAAAAACAACAAGACAACATCATAACGTCTAATCGTGCTATTATGACGTCATAAAAAAGTATTAACTAAAAATGATCCTGAACATTATGAATAAATAAAATACACAAAGCTCAAGATCATATATAGGCAGACCTGTGAATCACTGTTTATTAAAATGTGTAACACTCAACAAGAGAAAATAATTAGTCTAACCGGTCTTAGATTACACAAAGTTTTATCTTGAGCTTTGTGTATTTATACCCCATGCAAACAAAGTTTGGGTGGTATATAGGAATCACCCTGTCCGTCCGTCCGTCCGTCTGTCCGTCCGTCCGTCCATGTACCTTGTAAGCATAACTCCTCCTAAACCGCCTATTGGATTTTTATGAAACTTTACTCATTTGTAGTACACTACCTGCAGATGTGTATGCAGGAATATGGTTGCTGTCCAAAGTTTAAAAGGGGAGATAATTCAACTTATACTTTCACGAAAAGGGGGGGTATGTACCTTGTAAGCACAACTCCTACTAAACTGCTTATTGAATTTTTATGAAACTTTACACAGTTGTAGTACACAACCTGCAGATGTGAATGAAGGAATACCGTTGCTGTCTAAAATTTAGAAGGGGAGATAATTCAACTTATACTTTCACGAAAAGGGGGGTTGTGTACCTTGTAAGCGCAACTCCTCCTAAGCGGCTTATTGGAGTTTAGTGCAACTTTACGCAGTTGTAGTACACTACCTGCAGATGTGCATGAAGGAATATGGTTGCTGTCTGCTGTCCAAAATTTAAAAGGGGAGATAATTCAACTTATACTTTCACGAAAAGGGGGGGGGGGGGGGGGGGCATGTACCTTTTAAGCACAACTCCTACTAAACTGCTTATTGAATTTTTATGAAACTTTACTCAGTTGTAGTACACAACCTGCAGATGAGCATGAAGGAATACCGTTGCTGTCTAAAATTTAGAAGGGGAGATAATTCAACTTATACTTTCACGAAAAGGGGGGGTCGTGTACTGGTGGCGACCCCTAGATGTATGTTCTTGGTTAGTTTATTTTGGAGATGGGATGTTGTCTCCTTGACATAACTCCATATCCGTTCATTTTTCATAGGTAACTTGCTAATGTACCTGTATTCCAAAGTTTGAACATCATAGTATTGCAAGCGGGGGGTATCACTCAGTGAGGTCACTCACAGTTCTAGTTTATTTATTCATAATGTTCAGGATCATTTTTAGTTAATAATTTTTTACGACGTCATAATAGCACGATTAGATGTTATGACATTGTCTTGTTATTTTTTGTATCTCTTAGCAGTCTAAGTTTTGCAACTGACGAAGACGGTTGTGCCGTCGAACATGTTTGCAATACTTTGTTTAAATGTATTTATAATCTCCATGAAGAAATATTTTGTTTGATTGTATCTTACTGAGGGATATTCTTAGCATAAACGGACTGACTGATACTGCAATTTATCGAACGGTGGGATTTCAAACAAATTACGACGTTATGGAACTGTTGTATAAACAAATAATAACTTGCTACACTAGGGATCATGATTTATGATGTTTAATGCCACTTTTAACAATATTTCAGTTATATCATGGCTGTCATATTTATTGGTGGAGAAAACCAGCAACCTGCTGCTAGACACTGAAAAACTTTATCACATCAAGTTGTATCAAGTACACCTTGCCATGAGAGGGTTTCAAACTCACATCTTTAGTGGTGATAGGAACTGATTGCATCTGTAATGGTAAATCCAACTACCATATGGTCAGGAACATGACAGCCTCTCTGCTGCAATAGGCAATCAAGTAAATCTTCTTACCTGATGAGCGATACAGACTCATGTGAACCTCTAGTTTATTTAAGTTAAAACAAAAATAAAAAAATAATCTTTTATTTACAGATATGTGATACAGCCATGTTCTATGTTTGCTGTACCTAGTCGTCTCAATAAAAAACCAATACATAGAAAGTCGTGGTCCTCACTCGCAGATGCTGCTCACCTGAATCATCCTGGCGCTCGTGGCCGGAGTCAATCAGTTAACCCAGACCTTGTGTCACAGACTATTCATGAAATATCATACAAAGCTTCCCCATTGAACCCGGATAATAATAAGACAAGCGATCATGAACTCACGCCAGTTGGAGTAGTAAAGAAAATCTCCAGCAAATTGTTTGTGACAGAGAAAGTTAAAGATTTTACCCTGTAGCACATGTACAATGTCTTAGCGATTTTGCTGAGTAGCACATGTACAATGTGTTAAGCATTTTACTGTGTAGGACATGTACAATGCGTTAACCATTTTACTGTGTAGCACATATACTATGTGTTAACCATTTTACTGTGTAGCACATATACTATGTGTTAACCATTTTACTGTGTAGCACATATACAATGTGTTAACCATTTTACTGTGTATCACAAATACAATGTGTTAACCATTTTACTGTGTAGGACATATACAATGTGTTAACCATTTTACTGTGTAGCACATATACAATGTGTTAATGATTTTTACTGTGTAGCACAAATACAATGTGTTAATGATTTTACTGTGTAGCACATATACAATGTGTTAATGATTTTTACTGTGTAGCACAAATACAATGTGTTAATGAATTTACTGTGTAGCACTTGTACAATGTGTTAACCATTTTACTGTGTAGCACATATACAATGTGTTAATGATTTTAATGTGTAGCGCATGTACAATGTATTACCATTTTACTGTGTAGCACATGTACAATGTGTTAATGATTTTACTGTGTAGCACATATACAATGCGTTAACAATTTTACTATGTAGCACATGTACAATGTGTGAACAATTTTACTGTATAGCACATATACTATGTGTTAACAATTTTACCGTGCAGCACATGTACAATGTGTTAATAATTTTACTGTGTAGCGCATATACTATGTGTTAATGATTTTACTGTGCAGCACATGTACAATGTGTTAACAATTTTACTGTGTAGCACATATACAATGTGTTAATAATTTTACTGTGTACCGCATATACTATGTGTTAATGATTTTATTGTGCAGCACATGTACAATGTGTTAACAATTTTACTGTGTATCACATATACTATGTGTTAACCATTTTACTGTGTAGCACATATACAATGTGTTAATCATTTTACTGTGTAGCACATATACAATGTGTTAATCATTTTTACTCTGTAGCACAAATACAATGTGTTAATGATTTTTCTGTGTAGCACATATACAATGTGTTAACAATTTTACTGTGTAGCACATGTACTATATGTTAACAATTTTACTGTGTAGCACATGTACAATGTGTTAACAATTTTACTGTGTAGCACATATACTATGTGTTAACCATTTTACTTTGTAGCACATATACTATGTGTTAACCATTTTACTGTGTAGCACATAAACTATTTGTTAAAAATTTTACTGTGTAGCACATGTACAATGTGTTAACAATTTTACTGTGTAGCACATATACAATGTGTTAATGATTTTACTGTGTAGCACATATACAATGTGTTAACCATTTTACTGTGTAGCACGTGTACAATGTGTTAATGATTTTACTGTGTAGCACATATACAATGTGTTAACCATTTTACTGTGTAGCATATATACAATGTGTTAATGATTTTACTGTTCATCACATGTACAATGTGTTAGCGATTTTACTGTGTATCACAAATGCAATGTGTTAACCATTTTACTGTGTAACACATATACAATGTGTTAACCATTTTGCTGTGTAGCACATATACTATGTGTTAACGATTTTACTGTGTAGCACATATACTATGTGTTAACGATTTTACTGTGTAGCACATATACTATGTGCTTACGTTTTTACTGTGCAGCACATGTACAATGTGTTAATGATTTTACTGTGTAGCACATGTACAATGTGTTAACCATTTTACTCTGTAGCACATATACAATGTGTTAACCATTTTACTGTGTAGCACATATACAATGTGTTAATGATTTTTACTGTGTAGCACAAATACAATGTGTTAGTGATTTTACTGTGTAGCACATGTACAATGTGTTAACCATTTTACTGTGTAGCACATATACAATGTGTTAATGATTTTGCTGTGTAGCACATATACAATATGTTAACCATTTTACTGTATAGCACATATACAATGTGTTAATGATTTTACTGTGTAGCACATGTACAATGTGTTACCATTTTACTGTGTAGCACATGTACAATGTGTTAATGATTTTACTGTGTAGCACATATACAATGCATTAACAATTTTACTGTGCAGCACATGTACAATGTGTGAACAATTTTACTGTGTAGCACATATACTATGTGTTAACATTTTACTGTGCAGCACATGTACAATGTGTTAATAATTTTACTGTGTAGTGCATAATCCATGTGTTAATGATTTTACTGTGCAGTACATGTACAATGTGTTAACAATTTTACTGTGCAGCACATGTACAATGTGTTAATAATTTTACTATGTAGCACATATACAATGTGTTAACGGTTTTGCTGTGTAGCACATATATACTGTGTTAGTGATTTTACTGTGTATCACAAATGCAATGTGTTAACCATTTTACTGTGTAGAACATATACAATGTGTTAACCATTTTACTGTGTAGCACATATACAATGTGTTAACCATTTTACTGTGTAGCACATATACAATGTGTTAATCTTTTTACTGTGTAGCACATATACAATGTGTTAATGATTTTTACTGTGTAGCACAAATACAATGTGTTAACGATTTTACTGTGTAGCACATATACAATGTGTTAACAATTTTACTGTGTAGCACATGTACAATGTGTTAACCATTTGACTGTGTAGCACACATACAATGTGTTAACAATTTTACTGTGTAGTGCATATACAATGTGTTAATGATTTTACTGTGTAGCACATATCCAATGTGTTAACCATTTTACTGTGTAGCACATGTACAATGTGTGAACCATTTTACTGTGTAGCACATGTACAATGTGTTAATGATTTTACTGTGTAGCACATGTACAATGTGTTAACAATTTTACTGTGTAGCACATATACAATGTGTTAACAATTTTACTGTGTAGCACATATACTATGTGTTAACAATTTTACTGTGTAGCACATGTACAAAGTGTTAACAATTTTACTGTGTAGCACATATACTATGTGTTAACCATTTTACTGTGTAGCACATATACTATGTGTTATCAATTTTACTGTTTAGCACATGTACAATGTGTTAACAATTTTACTGTGTAGCACATATACAATGTGTTAATGATTTTACTGTGCATCACATGTACAATGTGTTAGCAATTTTACTGTGTAGCACATATACATTGTGTTAATGATTTTACTGTGTAGCACATATACAATGTGTTAACCATTTTACTGTGTAGAACATATACAATGTGTTAATGATTTTACTGTGCATCACATATACAATGTGTTAACCATTTTACTGTGTAGCACATGTACAATGTGTTAATGATTTTACTGTGTAGCACATATACAATGTGTTAACCATTTTACTGTGTAGCACATATACAATGTGTTAATGATTTTACTGTGCAGCACATGTACAATGTGTTAGCAATTTTACTGTGTAGCACATATGCATTGTGTTAATGATTTTACTGTGTAGCACATATACAATGTGTTAACCATTTTACTGTGTAGCACATATACAATGTGTTAATGATTTTACTGTGCATCACATATACAATGTGTTAACCATTTTACTGTGTAGCACATGTACAATGTGTTAATGATTTTACTGTGTAGCACATATACAATGTGTTAACCATTTTACTGTGTAGCACATATACAATGTGTTAATGATTTTACTGTGCAGCACATGTACAATGTGTTAGCAATTTTACTGTGTAGCACATATACATTGTGTTAATGATTTTACTGTGTAACACATATACAATGTGTTAACCATTTTACTGTGTAGCACATATACAATGTGTTAACCATTTTACTGTGTAGCACATATACAATGTGTTTATGATTTTACTGTGTAGCGCATATACATGTACAATGTGTTTATGATTTTACTGTGTAGCACATGTACAATGTGTTAACAATTTTACTGTGTAGCACATATACTATGTGGTAACCATTTTACTGTGTAGCACATATACTATGTGTTAACCACTTTACTGTGTAGCACATATACTATGTGTTAACAATTTTACTGTGTAGCACATGTACAATGTGTTAACAATTTTACTGTGTAGCAAATGTACAATGTGTTAATGATTTTACTGTGTAGCACATATACAATGTGTTAACCATTTTACTGTGTAGCACATATACAATGTGTTAATGATTTTACTGTGTAGCACATGTACAATGTGTTAATGATTTTACTGTGTAGCACATATACAATGTGTTAACCATTTTACTGTGTAGCACATATACTATGTGTGAACAATTTTACTGTGTAGCACATATACTATGTGTTAACATTTTACTGTGCAGCACATGTACAATGTGTTAATGATTTTACTGTGTAGCACATATGCAATGCATTAACACTTTTACTGTGCAGCACATGTACAATGTGTGAACAATTTTACTGTGTAGCACATATACTATGTGTTAACATTTTACTGTGCAGTACATGTACAATGTGTTTACAATTTTACTGTGAAGCACATGTACAATGTGTTAGTAATTTTACTGTGTAGCACATATACAATGTGTTAACGGTTTTGCTGTGTAGCACATATATACTGTGTTAGTGATTTTACTGTGTATCACAAATGCAATATGTTAACCATTTTATTGTGTAGCACATATACAATGTGTTAACCATTTTACTGTGTAGCACATATACAATGTGTTAACCATTTTACTGTGTAGCACATATACAATGTGTTAATCTTTTTACTGTGTAGCACATATACAATGTGTTAATGATTTTTACTGTGTAGCACAAATACAATGTGTTAATGATTTTACTGTGTAGCACATATACAATGTGTTAACCATTTTACTGTGTAGCACATGTACAATGTGTGAACCATTTTACTGTGTAGCACATATACAATGTGTTAATGATTTTACTGTGTAGCACATATACAATGTGTTAAAGATTTTACTGTGTAGCACATGTACAATGTGTTAACAATTTTACTGTGTAGCACATATACAATGTGTTAACAATTTTACTGTGTAGCACATATACTATGTGTTAACAATTTTACTGTGTAGCACATGTACAATGTGCTAACAATTTTACTGTGTAGCACATATACTATGTGTTAATCATTTTACTGTGTAGCACATATACTATGTGCTAACCATTTTACTGTGTAGCACATATACTATGTGTTATCAATTTTACTGTTTAGCACATGTACAATGTGTTAACAATTTTACTGTGTAGCACATATACAATGTGTTAATGATTTTACTGTGTATCACATATACAATGTGTTAACCATTTTACTGTGTAGCACAAGTACAATGTGTTAATGATTTTACTGTGTAGCACATATACAATGTGTTAATGATTTTACTGTGTAGCACATATACAATGTGTTAACCATTTTACTGTGTAGCATATATACAATGTGTTAATGATTTTACTGTGCAGCACATGTACAATGTGTTAACCATTTTACTGTGTAGCACATATACAATGTGTTAATGATTTTACTGTGTAGCACATATACAATGTGTTAACAATTTTACTGTGTAGCGCATATACAATGTGTTTATGATTTTACTGTGTAGCGCATATACAATGTGTTTATGATTTTACTGTGTAGCACATGTACAATGTGTTAACAATTTTACTGTGTAGCACATATACTATGTGGTAACCATTTTACTCTGTAGCACATATACTATGTGTTAACCATTTTACTGTGTAGCACATATACTATGTGTTAACAATTTTACTGTGTAGCACATGTACAATGTGTTAACAATTTTACTGTGTAGCACATGTACAATGTGTTAACCATTTTACTATGTAGCACACATACAATGTGTTAACAATTTTACTGTGTAGCGCGTATACAATGTGTTAATGATTTTACTGTGTAGCACATATACAATGTGTTAACCATTTTACTGTGTAGCACATGTACAATGTGTGAACCATTTTACTGTGTAGCACATATACAATGTGTTAATGATTTTACTGTGTAGCACATATGCAATGTGTTAAAGATTTTACTGTGTAGCACATGTACAATGTGTTAACAATTTTACTGTGTAGCACATATACAATGTGTTAACAATTTTACTGTGTAGCACATATAGTATGTGTTAACAATTTTACTGTGTAGCACATCTACAATGTGCTAACAATTTTACTGTGTAGCACATATACTATGTGTTAATCATTTTACTGTGTAGCACATATATTATGTGCTAACCATTTTACTGTGTAGCACATATACTATGTGTTATCAATTTTACTGTTTAGCACATGTACAATGTGTTAACAAATTTACTGTGTAGCACATATACAATGTGTTAATGATTTTACTGTGTATCACATATACAATGTGTTAACCATTTTACTGTGTAGCACATGTACAATGTGTTAATGATTTTACTGTGTAGCACATATACAATGTGTTAATGATTTTACTGTGTAGCACATATACAATGTGTTAACCATTTTACTGTGTAGCATATATACAATGTGTTAATGATTTTACTGTGCAGCACATGTACAATGTGTTAACCATTTTACTGTGTAGCACATATACAATGTGTTAATGATTTTACTGTGTAGCACATATACAATGTGTTAACAATTTTACTGTGTAGCGCATATACAATGTGTTTATGATTTTACTGTGTAGCGCATATACAATGTGTTTATGATTTTACTGTGTAGCACATGTACAATGTGTTAACAATTTTACTGTGTAGCACATATACTATGTGGTAACCATTTTACTGTGTAGCACATATACTATGTGTTAACCATTTTACTGTGTAGCACATATACTATGTGTTAACAATTTTACCGTGTAGCACATGTACAATGTGTTAACAATTTTACTGTGTAGCACATATACAATGTGTTAATGATTTTAATGTGTAGCACATATACAATGTGTTAACCATTTTACTGTGTAGCACATGTACAATGTGTTAACCATTTTACTGTGTAGCACATATACTATGTGTTAACCATTTTACTGTGTAGCACATATACAATGTGTTAATGATTTTACTGTGCAGCACATGTACAATGTGTTAGCAATTTTACTGTGTAGCACATATACATTGTGTTAATGATTTTACTGTGTAACACATATACAATGTGTTAACCATTTTACTGTGTAGCACATATACAATGTGTTAACCATTTTACTGTGTAGCACATATACAATGTGTTTATGATTTTACTGTGTAGCGCATATACATGTACAATGTGTTTATGATTTTACTGTGTAGCACATGTACAATGTGTTAACAATTTTACTGTGTAGCACATATACTATGTGGTAACCATTTTACTGTGTAGCACATATACTATGTGTTAACCGTTTTACTGTGTAGCACATATACTATGTGTTAACAATTTTACTGTGTAGCACATGTACAATGTGTTAACAATTTTACTGTGTAGCAAATGTACAATGTGTTAATGATTTTACTGTGTAGCACATATACAATGTCTTAACCATTTTACTGTGTAGCACATATACAATGTGTTAATGATTTTACTGTGTAGCACATGTACAATGTGTTAATGATTTTACTGTGTAGCACATATACAATGTGTTAACCATTTTACTGTGTAGCACATATACTATGTGTGAACAATTTTACTGTGTAGCACATATACTATGTGTTAACATTTTACTGTGCAGCACATGTACAATGTGTTAATGATTTTACTGTGTTGCACATATGCAATGCATTAACACTTTTACTGTGCAGCACATGTACAATGTGTGAACAATTTTACTGTGTAGCACATATACTATGTGTTAACATTTTACTGTGCAGTACATGTACAATGTGTTTACAATTTTACTGTGAAGCACATGTACAATGTGTTAGTAATTTTACTGTGTAGCACATATACAATGTGTTAACGGTTTTGCTGTGTAGCACATATATACTGTGTTAGTGATTTTACTGTGTATCACAAATGCAATATGTTAACCATTTTATTGTGTAGCACATATACAATGTGTTAACCATTTTACTGTGTAGCACATATACAATGTGTTAACCATTTTACTGTGTAGCACATATACAATGTGTTAACCATTTTACTGTGTAGCACATGTACAATGTGTGAACCATTTTACTGTGTAGCACATATACAATGTGTTAATGATTTTACTGTGTAGCACATATACAATGTGTTAAAGATTTTACTGTGTAGCACATGTACAATGTGTTAACAATTTTACTGTGTAGCACATATACAATGTGTTAACAATTTTACTGTGTAGCACATATACTATGTGTTAACAATTTTACTGTGTAGCACATGTACAATGTGCTAACAATTTTACTGTGTAGCACATATACTATGTGTTAATCATTTTACTGTGTAGCACATATACTATGTGCTAACCATTTTACTGTGTAGCACATATACTATGTGTTATCAATTTTACTGTTTAGCACATGTACAATGTGTTAACAATTTTACTGTGTAGCACATATACAATGTGTTAATGATTTTACTGTGTATCACATATACAATGTGTTAACCATTTTACTGTGTAGCACATGTACAATGTGTTAATGATTTTACTGTGTAGCACATATACAATGTGTTAATGATTTTACTGTGTAGCACATATACAATGTGTTAACCATTTTACTGTGTAGCATATATACAATGTGTTAATGATTTTACTGTGCAGCACATGTACAATGTGTTAACCATTTTACTGTGTAGCACATATACAATGTGTTAATGATTTTACTGTGTAGCACATATACAATGTGTTAACAATTTTACTGTGTAGCGCATATACAATGTGTTTATGATTTTACTGTGTAGCGCATATACAATGTGTTTATGATTTTACTGTGTAGCACATGTACAATGTGTTAACAATTTTACTGTATAGCACATATACTATGTGGTAACCATTTTACTCTGTAGCACATATACTATGTGTTAACCATTTTACTGTGTAGCACATATACTATGTGTTAACAATTTTACTGTGTAGCACATGTACAATGTGTTAACAATTTTACTGTGTAGCACATATACAATGTGTTAACCATTTTACTGTGTAGCACATGTACAATGTGTTAATGATTTTACTGTGTAGCACATATACAATGTGTTAACCATTTTACTGTGTAGCACATATACTATGTGTTAACCATTTTACTGTGTAGCACATATACAATGTGTTAATGATTTTACTGTGTAGCGCATGTACAATGTGTTAACAATTTTACTGTGTAGCACATGTACAATGTGTTAACCATTTGACTGTGTAGCATATATACAATGTGTTAGCAATTTTACTGTGTAGCACATATACAATGTGTTAATGATTTTACTGTGTAGCACATATACAATGTGTTAACAATTTTACTGTGTAGCACATATACTATGTGTTAACAATTTTACTGTGTAGCACATGTACAATGTGTTAACCATTTTACTATGTAGCACACATACAATGTGTTAACAATTTTACTGTGTAGCGCGTATACAATGTGTTAATGATTTTACTGTGTAGCACATATACAATGTGTTAACCATTTTACTGTGTAGCACATGTACAATGTGTGAACCATTTTACTGTGTAGCACATATACAATGTGTTAATGATTTTACTGTGTAGCACATATGCAATGTGTTAAAGATTTTACTGTGTAGCACATGTACAATGTGTTAACAATTTTACTGTGTAGCACATATACAATGTGTTAACAATTTTACTGTGTAGCACATGTACAATGTGCTAACAATTTTACTGTGTAGCACATATACTATGTGTTAATCATTTTACTGTGTAGCACATATACTATGTGCTAACCATTTTACTGTGTAGCACATATACTATGTGTTATCAATTTTACTGTTTAGCACATGTACAATGTGTTAACAATTTTACTGTGTAGCACATATACAATGTGTTAATGATTTTACTGTGTATCACATATACAATGTGTTAACCATTTTACTGTGTAGCACATGTACAATGTGTTAATGATTTTACTGTGTAGCACATATACAATGTGTTAATGATTTTACTGTGTAGCACATATACAATGTGTTAACCATTTTACTGTGTAGCATATATACAATGTGTTAATGATTTTACTGTGCAGCACATGTACAATGTGTTAACCATTTTACTGTGTTAATGATTTTACTGTGTAGCACATATACAATGTGTTAACAATTTTACTGTGTAGCGCATATACAATGTGTTTATGATTTTACTGTGTAGCACATGTACAATGTGTTAACAATTTTACTGTGTAGCACATATACAATGTGTTAACAATTTTACTGTGTAGCACATATACTATGTGTTAACAATTTTACTGTGTAGCACATGTACAATGTGCTAACAATTTTACTGTGTAGCACATATACTATGTGTTAATCATTTTACTGTGTAGCACATATACTATGTGCTAACCATTTTACTGTGTAGCACATATACTATGTGTTATCAATTTTACTGTTTAGCACATGTACAATGTGTTAACAAATTTACTGTGTAGCACATATACAATGTGTTAATGATTTTACTGTGTATCACATATACAATGTGTTAACCATTTTACTGTGTAGCACATGTACAATGTGTTAATGATTTTACTGTGTAGCACATATACAATGTGTTAATGATTTTACTGTGTAGCACATATACAATGTGTTAACCATTTTACTGTGTAGCATATATACAATGTGTTAATGATTTTACTGTGCAGCACATGTACAATGTGTTAACCATTTTACTGTGTAGCACATATACAATGTGTTAATGATTTTACTGTGTAGCACATATACAATGTGTTAACAATTTTACTGTGTAGCGCATATACAATGTGTTTATGATTTTACTGTGTAGCGCATATACAATGTGTTTATGATTTTACTGTGTAGCACATGTACAATGTGTTAATAATTTTACTGTGTAGCACATATACTATGTGGTAACCATTTTACTGTGTAGCACATATACTATGTGTTAACCATTTTACTGTGTAGCACATATACTATGTGTTAACAATTTTACCGTGTAGCACATGTACAATGTGTTAACAATTTTACTGTGTAGCACATATACAATGTGTTAATGATGTTAATGTGTAGCACATATACAATGTGTTAAACATTTTACTGTGTAGCACATGTACAATGTGTTAACCATTTTACTGTGTAGCACATATACTATGTGTTAACCATTTTACTGTGTAGCACATATACAATGTGTTAATGATTTTACTGTGCAGCACATGTACAATGTGTTAGCAATTTTACTGTGTAGCACATATACATTGTGTTAATGATTTTACTGTGTAACACATATACAATGTGTTAACCATTTTACTGTGTAGCACATATACAATGTGTTAACCATTTTACTGTGTAGCACATATACAATGTGTTTATGATTTTACTGTGTAGCGCATATACATGTACAATGTGTTTATGATTTTACTGCGTAGCACATGTACAATGTGTTAACAATTTTACTGTGTAGCACATATACTACGTGGTGACCATTTTACTGTGTAGCACATATACTATGTGTTAACCGTTTTACTGTGTAGCACATATACTATGTGTTAACAATTTTACTGTGTAGCACATGTACAATGTGTTAACAATTTTACTGTGTAGCAAATGTACAATGTGTTAATGATTTTACTGTGTAGCACATATACAATGTCTTAACCATTTTACTGTGTAGCACATATACAATGTGTTAATGATTTTACTGTGTAGCACATGTACAATGTGTTAATGATTTTACTGTGTAGCACATATACAATGTGTTAACCATTTTACTGTGTAGCACATATACTATGTGTGAACAATTTTACTGTGTAGCACATATACTATGTGTTAACATTTTACTGTGCAGCACATGTACAATGTGTTAATGATTTTACTGTGTAGCACATATGCAATGCATTAACACTTTTACTGTGCAGCACATGTACAATGTGTGAACAATTTTACTGTGTAGCACATATACTATGTGTTAACATTTTACTGTGCAGTACATGTACAATGTGTTTACAATTTTACTGTGAAGCACATGTACAATGTGTTAGTAATTTTACTGTGTAGCACATATACAATGTGTTAACGGTTTTGCTGTGTAGCACATATATACTGTGTTAGTGATTTTACTGTGTATCACAAATGCAATATGTTAACCATTTTATTGTGTAGCACATATACAATGTGTTAACCATTTTACTGTGTAGCACATATACAATGTGTTAACCATTTTACTGTGTAGCACATATACAATGTGTTAATCTTTTTACTGTGTAGCACATATACAATGTGTTAATGATTTTTACTGTGTAGCACAAATACAATGTGTTAATGATTTTACTGTGTAGCACATATACAATGTGTTAACCATTTTACTGTGTAGCACATGTACAATGTGTGAACCATTTTACTGTGTAGCACATATACAATGTGTTAATGATTTTACTGTGTAGCACATATACAATGTGTTAAAGATTTTACTGTGTAGCACATGTACAATGTGTTAACAATTTTACTGTGTAGCACATATACAATGTGTTAACAATTTTACTGTGTAGCACATATACTATGTGTTAACAATTTTACTGTGTAGCACATGTACAATGTGCTAACAATTTTACTGTGTAGCACATATACTATGTGTTAATCATTTTACTGTGTAGCACATATACTATGTGCTAACCATTTTACTGTGTAGCACATATACTATGTGTTATCAATTTTACTGTTTAGCACATGTACAATGTGTTAACAATTTTACTGTGTAGCACATATACAATGTGTTAATGATTTTACTGTGTATCACATATACAATGTGTTAACCATTTTACTGTGTAGCACATGTACAATGTGTTAATGATTTTACTGTGTAGCACATATACAATGTGTTAATGATTTTACTGTGTAGCACATATACAATGTGTTAACCATTTTACTGTGTAGCATATATACAATGTGTTAATGATTTTACTGTGCAGCACATGTACAATGTGTTAACCATTTTACTGTGTAGCACATATACAATGTGTTAATGATTTTACTGTGTAGCACATATACAATGTGTTAACAATTTTACTGTGTAGCGCATATACAATGTGTTTATGATTTTACTGTGTAGCGCATATACAATGTGTTTATGATTTTACTGTGTAGCACATGTACAATGTGTTAACAATTTTACTGTGTAGCACATATACTATGTGGTAACCATTTTACTCTGTAGCACATATACTATGTGTTAACCATTTTATTGTGTAGCACATATACTATGTGTTAACAATTTTACTGTGTAGCACATGTACAATGTGTTAACAATTTTACTGTGTAGCACATATACAATGTGTTAATGATTTTAATGTGTAGCACATATACAATGTGTTAACCATTTTACTGTGTAGCACATGTACAATGTGTTAATGATTTTACTGTGTAGCACATATACAATGTGTTAACCATTTTACTGTGTAGCACATATACTATGTGTTAACCATTTTACTGTGTAGCACATATACAATGTGTTAATGATTTTACTGTGTAGCGCATGTACAATGTGTTAACAATTTTACTGTGTAGCACATGTACAATGTGTTAACCATTTGACTGTGTAGCATATATACAATGTGTTAGCAATTTTACTGTGTAGCGCATATACAATGTGTTAATGATTTTACTGTGTAGCACATATACAATGTGTTAACAATTTTACTGTGTAGCACATATACTATGTGTTAACAATTTTACTGTGTAGCACATGTACAATGTGTTAACCATTTTACTATGTAGCACACATACAATGTGTTAACAATTTTACTGTGTAGCGTGTATACAATGTGTTAATGATTTTACTGTGTAGCACATATACAATGTGTTAACCATTTTACTGTGTAGCACATGTACAATGTGTGAACCATTTTACTGTGTAGCACATATACAATGTGTTAATGATTTTACTGTGTAGCACATATGCAATGTGTTAAAGATTTTACTGTGTAGCACATGTACAATGTGTTAACAATTTTACTGTGTAGCACATATACAATGTGTTAACAATTTTACTGTGTAGCACATATAGTATGTGTTAACAATTTTACTGTGTAGCACATGTACAATGTGCTAACAATTTTACTGTGTAGCACATATACTATGTGTTAATCATTTTACTGTGTAGCACATATACTATGTGCTAACCATTTTACTGTGTAGCACATATACTATGTGTTATCAATTTTACTGTTTAGCACATGTACAATGTGTTAACAATTTTACTGTGTAGCACATATACAATGTGTTAATGATTTTACTGTGTATCACATATACAATGTGTTAACCATTTTACTGTGTAGCACATGTACAATGTGTTAATGATTTTACTGTGTAGCACATATACAATGTGTTAATGATTTTACTGTGTAGCACATATACAATGTGTTAACCATTTTACTGTGTAGCATATATACAATGTGTTAATGATTTTACTGTGCAGCACATGTACAATGTGTTAACCATTTTACTGTGTAGCACATATACAATGTGTTAATGATTTTACTGTGTAGCACATATACAATGTGTTAACAATTTTACTGTGTAGCGCATATACAATGTGTTTATGATTTTACTGTGTAGCGCATATACAATGTGTTTATGATTTTACTGTGTAGCACATGTACAATGTGTTAACAATTTTACTGTGTAGCACATATACTATGTGGTAACCATTTTACTCTGTAGCACATATACTATGTGTTAACCATTTTACTGTGTAGCACATATACTATGTGTTAACAATTTTACTGTGTAGCACATGTACAATGTGTTAACAATTTTACTGTGTAGCACATATACAATGTGTTAATGATTTTAATGTGTAGCACATATACAATGTGTTAACCATTTTACTGTGTAGCACATGTACAATGTGTTAATGATTTTACTGTGTAGCACATATACAATGTGTTAACCATTTTACTGTGTAGCACATATACTATGTGTTAACCATTTTACTGTGTAGCACATATACAATGTGTTAATGATTTTACTGTGTAGCGCATGTACAATGTGTTAACAATTTTACTGTGTAGCACATGTACAATGTGTTAACCATTTGACTGTGTAGCATATATACAATGTGTTAGCAATTTTACTGTGTAGCGCATATACAATGTGTTAATGATTTTACTGTGTAGCACATATACAATGTGTTAACAATTTTACTGTGTAGCACATATACTATGTGTTAACAATTTTACTGTGTAGCACATGTACAATTTGTTAACCATTTTACTGTGTAGCACATATACTATGTGTTAACCATTTTACTGTGTAGCACATGTACAATGTGTTAATGATTTTACTGTGTAGCACATATACAATGTGGTAACCATTTTACTGTGTAGCACATATACAATGTGTTAATGATTTTACTGTGCAGCACATATACAATGTGTTAACCATTTTACTGTGTAGCACATATACAATGTGTTAATGATTTTATCCCAGATCAGTAATAAGATGCAGGTACCAGATAGTATAAAAGCTGTACCAGGTTTTGAGGGAACACAACCTGATCCATATATTCCTGGCCAGATGGCAGCAGTTACCATGCAGGTACCAGATAGGATTACTCTAGTAGATGGTGAGAATTATATGCTTGTTATAGCCCCACTCGTAGAGAGGGGTCTATATTGCAATCACCTTGTCCGTTAGTCCGTCCGTTCACACTTTCGTAACAGATATCTCAGCTTCTACTGGAAGAAATGATTTTATTTGTACCGTGTCTCCCCTTTCCAGGTTTACCGCACATCTACTTCCTGTTTACAGTGCAACTTTGAATTTTTCATGTGTGCCGTAATGAAAACTTTGGTAACAGTTATCTCAGTTTCTACTGGAAGAAATGATTTTATTTTTTTTATTTTTTATTTTTTTTTTGACTGTTATATTTTTATTGAAATCTGTACATTTGTTAGTTGAATACATAAAGTACCGGTACCTTATCCCGGCCTCGTTAACATTAGTAAAGCACATAACATATAAAGATGTTAGTATTTGTTAGTAATTTAATTACAGAATGGCATACTATTTCTATTTGAATAACATGACAGAAAAAATACCAAATAATGTGATTCCACAAAAAGATGAGTTTTTCAATCACAATAAACCAAATTAACAAATATACAAAAAAGTTGAATTATGGAAAACGGTGATAAAATCAGATTTTTTTCGGCCATTTTGAATTCTATGTTCGATCAGCAGAGTCGCAATTGATGCAAAAGTATCCTTCACTTCCTTTCAAACCAAAATATGTTTACTTGTGATAGTCTGGGATTAGATATAACAAAGTTATAGGCTCAAAGCTAAGTGTATATGCTATTAAATATGTAAAATTGGCAGGTTTTTTTTGCAAATGAATATCTGGACCTGGATAAAGTTGAAAATAAATATCCTGGCCTACATCTAGTAAATAAATAAATAAATATTCTGACCTCCAGATTCTAAGGAAGAGTAAAAACGAAAAAAAAAGTAAATAGATAACCTTCAAGCCCGGTGTACCCATACAATGTGACAAATATTTTTGTTGTAGAATTTTGTTCCACTTACAAAATGTAGCTGCACGTCTTTCTCTTAAGAGTCTGCATTAATGCAAGGGAAAATAACTCATTTTATACAGATGAAAACTTAAAAATAAACCCTATAATATATAATATGTGACAGAAAAAGGCTTTCAAAGGGGTCTGAAAACTCTGAAACCCATTTTCGGCAAGGGTGTTTGCAACCCCCCTCACCCCCTACAGGGGCATTGCCCCTTGACCCTACCAGGGGTTTTAGCGACCCCCAGCCAGAATTAATGGCCCATAGGATTTTATGTTGATGGGTCATAATAAAAATCCCAGGGAATTCCCCGATATCAAAGGAAAAGAAAATGATCAAAGGTCATAATTTGATGGCCCTTTGCATTTTTTATTTTAAAAATGTATCTGTCGTGTACGGAAATCCATGTACATATTGCTCCTGATAGGTATACCCAAATAGTCTGCACTGGTTAACAGTAGCCTGAGGCTGATAGTGATGATAGTAAAAATGCCTGCGGGCCTATGAAAATAGCAACTACAGGGCATGGTTTACCAGTTGAGCGATTCAGGTTCCTGAGAGCCTCTTGTTCATGAAAAGCGCTCTATTCTTTTAACAGTAAAAGTACACAAAAACGCATGTGACATATAAACCTGTGGACATATTATTGTAGTTCATATGCAGTATTTGCCAGATAAATGTACACAAAAACTCACGTGGCATTTAAAGCCGTACTTGCATATTACTGTAGTTCATATGCTGTATTTGCTGGAGAGGTTGGAATTGATATGCCAATTATTAATGTACCAAATATCACAGTAGTTTCTGGCATGAAGTATAATAATGTAATTTATTACATGTATTAAGCAAGATAATAATTTTTTTCTATTCTTATTTTCAGCTGTTTGCAGAATATGCACAGACAAGCATAAAAAAGCAACTTAGCATTGGTATGGAGATTGAAGGCGAAATTAGAGGTAATAACATTAAGGACGAAGTACGTAAATTTTACTTATTAGAAAGAGAATGGATATCATTGACTTACATTAAAATTTACATCTGAGTTCATATCTCAGCAACTATAAATGGTAGGATCATCCAACCTTGTATACAGATGCATCTGGGATGGTACATGTAGGTCAGCATCCAACTAAAAGTCGGTCCACTCTTTCTCCCGTCAGTATCCGACAAATGGAAATGTCAGATTGGGTTTACTAATAAAACATGTAATTGGAAAGAAAATGAACACTTTACTGTTTAATGATCAAACTAAAGCACGGAACCAAATCCGGTCTTGAAAATTTGACGGAAAAAAAAGGAACGACGAGTCACAAAAAGACACTGAAACATATATTGGGTACCGTACATAACATTTGTGGTTTGGTGTAAAAAAAGAAGGTCTTCTAGCAAGATATTTCTGTTTTATCTGCTAGCATCAGTCATTGTCAATTTGTTTAAACCGATATACACTGCATTTGATTTGCTAGCAGCACTGGAGTCTTGAAGAAAGGACCTCCCCCTTTTTGAATTTTTTTCTCGATTTGAAAAAAAAAAATTGTACTCAATAGTCATAAAAGTTCACTTTAAATATATGACATATTAGTCAAATGTCACTAAAAATATGTTAAATTGATGAATATGTCATTGTGTAGCTGTACTCTATATTCTTTCTTTATATGTTTATACTTTTAATGCCCTTATGGGGCCCATGAATTGGAAATACAATATCTTGTATCTTGTATGTTAAATGTAAGTCTACATTTTTTCGACTGCCTTCACAAGTTCAAATAGCCCCCACTATTATAATCTCGTTGAGATTAAACTTCCAAAGAAATTTTCTGCTCTGTAACTCACCTATCAGTATTGCTGTGGAATGCAAGTCAAATCGTCCCACTGCAAAATCGTCCCCACATTTATCAAAATCGCCCCCATACAAAATCACCCTCACATTAATCAAAATCGTCCCCATTAATTTTAATTAGAATAATGAAGAAATTAATTTGAACATAAAATCGTACAATAATTTTGCCCTCTATGTTTTCATTAAAAAAAAATCATGAGGGATCCAACCGAATCATAATTGCTTTTATAAGCCAGTTAACTTGAGATCAATATTTTTATATTATTGCTAGAAAATCAGTTTGATAATCGCAATGTATTATATCTTTAATATTTTTTGTATCATTGTGGAGTTTTAATTGAAATATTGGTGTACTTGTTAGCGTGCTCCCCTCGAGTGCGGTAGATCGTGGGTTTGAGTCACGATCGGGTAAACCAAAGACTATGAAATTGGTATTTGTTGCTTCCCCGCTAAGCACACAGTATTAAGGAGAAAGAGCAAATATTGGTTGGCTCGGTATCAGGATAATGGATCCTTGACACAATAAAAAAAGGTACAAAATAATAATAATATGTTTTATTATAGTGTCGCACATCAAATATAGACAAGATAATATACAGTTATAAAAGAATCTGATGCCCGCCCGATTTTGACCTACCAGACACTTTAATCATATAGAAATACATTATATATGCATGAGATACTGAAAAAAAAAGATTGTATTAAAAAGATATACTGAATAAAACATTAATTATTACACAAACAGTGCATCTATACTTTACAAAGAATTGCTTGATTAAAAGAAGATATTAATTATTAAAGTTAAGACATTCTTTTTATTATTCAATTCTTTATTACCATAAACTATTAAGTATATAAACACAACGTACATTCACAAAGCGATACAACACGTCATTTTATGTCAGAAATAAATGTTAAACAAAAATTAAACAATGTTTCCGATTACATCTACTGTAATTTTTTCGTTGTCAAAACTAATAATAATAGTAATAATAATAATAATAACTCATTATTTTTTTCAAATGTTGGGGCAATTTTGTATGGGGGCGATATTGATAAATGTGAGGGTGATATTGACCTGGGCGATTTGACCAGCTACATGTACCTTGCTGTGAACATCCAGTGTTGATTGTTTTCAGCTTGTAACAAGTGTTTAAAATCTGTTCAAAAATGTTGTCTAATTTTACACAAGTGACGAAATAGCACAAACAAGAAATTGGAGTTGAGATTAGGAATCCTAAGATGAAGATACAGATAGAAAATTTCTTCGGAATCCTAATCTCAACAAGATTACAGTAAAAGATAATGATTATTATTGATTTCTATGTAATAAAACAATAAATATCGATTTGTAAAGCGTCCTTTATGATTTATATGCATAAAACACATATACACAACATAAAAACCTTAATGAAAGTGAATAAACATAAGTGGTAAATTGATGTTGATGATAGAAGAAGAGTTTGAAGATACCAAAGGGAGGTAATCAAAATCTGTAAATCAAAGAAGAACAGACAAGACAATGACCAAAAGAAAAAGTACAAAAGGACAAACAATGATCTACTGAACATACACATCAAACTAAAGATCAAGTAACACGAAAAACTAACGTATATTTGTAGATTTTTGGTAGGAGCTGATCGTAAACCAGTAGAGAAGTCATGATCTCCCACACTTGTAGGAGCTGATCGTAAACCAGTAGAGAAGTCATGATATCCCACACTTGTAGGAGCTGATCGTAAACCAGTAGAGAAGTCATGATATCCCACACTTGTAGGAGCTGATCGTAAACCAGTAGAGAAGTCTTGATATCCCACACTTGTAGGAGCTGATCATAAACCAGTAGAGAAGTCATGATATCCCACACTTGTAGGAGCTGATCGTAAACAAGTAGAGAAGTCATGATATCCCACACTTGTAGGAGCTGATCATAAACCAGTAGAGAAGTCATGATATCCCACACTTGTAGGAGCTGATCGTAAACCAGTAGAGAAGTCATGATATCCCACACTTGTAGGAGCTGATCGTAAACCAGTAGAGAAGTCATGATATCCCACACTTGTAGGAGCTGATGGTAAACAAGTAGAGAAGTCATGATATCCCACACTTGTAGGAGCTGATCGTAAACCAGTAGAGAAGTCATGATATCCCACACTTGTAGGAGCTGATCGTAAACCAGTAGAGAAGTCATGATATCCCACACTTGTAGGAGCTGATCGTAAACCAGTAGAGAAGTCATGATATCCCACACTTGTAGCGAGTATGCCAACTATAGTAACAGTTGGATATGAAAATTACACATAATGTTGTAAACTGCATACGTAGGGTTTGAGCCATGGTTTGGGTCAAAGACAACATTGGTATTTGCTGCTGTTCCTCTAAGCAGCTTTAAGGAGTAATAAGGATAATGTGTCCAAGTGGAGCGACATGTCTACTCATGGACTGTTGTTTTAGTAAGTTAGTACTATAAGCATGCAATAAAGCGTGTTGGTCTAGTATAAAACGCACATTATCAATACATCATCATATTTTCATTGAATGTATCTTGTTCTCGCCACCATCCTGTTATATAACTGAAAAATTGTTCATTTAGCATTAAACAGTATATATACACTTATTACATACTTAGTTCAAATAAAGGCATTTTTGTATGACCAATATGACCGGAAGTAAACTGTCCATATTTTCACACCCCGGGAAAATAACCGGTTATTGGATTACTACAAGATCATTTCCATATCGAGGCCCATATTGGCCTGGGCCAATATTGGCCTCGACATCGTCTCGGGCCAAATATGGGTGTCTCTTTTCTAGATGTCGGAAGTATGTAATAAATAGTTTAATACATGGGCATTTCCATATTGGCCTGGTTATCATACCTCGACCCATATTGGCCATCGACTGGGTCTCGGGCCTATATGGGGGTCTCGGGATGATAACCAAGGCAATATGGAAATGCCCATGTATTAATCTGTAATTATTGACTGGGTATGAGGGTAATAGCACTTTTATTGTCCCCATGGTACTAACTATTTTCCGAGGCAACGCCAAGGAAAATAGTTGGTACAGAGGGGACAATAAAATTGTTATTACCCAAATATCAAGTTTATAAGTGTTTTATTATACTGAACAACTATGCAATTCAAAATTCTAAATTGTAGCCCCTTTCTGATGGATTTCTAGTCTACTTTATTAGTGGTTTTTTTTAAACTATTACATTTTCATGTGTGTGTATTTGAAGAAGAAATTAATAATAAAAAAACATTTTTTATTTAGTTCGTTCTTTTTTGTATGGATATTGACATTTGTCCTCTATTAGAGGGTGATATGATCATTCCGTTATATAAACGTCATTTAATTTAAATCAATGAGATGAATGATTTAGAAAAGTCTGGGAAATATGATTGCTGAAATTACCACAGGGGGGAATAGTCATTGTTTACTTGTTGTCTGCCGTCTCTGGAATTTAGCTCCTGCAACGGAAAAGTCTGAGGACTTGCATGGTGTAATTTAATTTAAACCAATGAGATGAATAAATTAGAAAAGTCCGGGAAATATGATTGCTGAATACAGAGGGGAATAGTCCTACAATTTTTTACCGGCACCACCAGGGGGAATAGTCGTGCAGTTGATTTTAGGATGAAATAGCAACACTACTGTTATGTATTTATAAAGGAAAAAAGATAGTGAAGTATAATAACAATCACTCACTCACCCCTAATGTTCCATTTATGCCAATGTAAACAACCCATTAGAAATAGCATGTTTTAAAGATTAAAGTATTTAAATTTTTGATTTTTTATTTGCACAGAAAATGCCTGGTTTTGGTTGTCAGATATGTGATGTGAGCTTGAATTCTCAAGAACAATTACAACAACATAGAACAGAAAGAAAACATTTGAATAAAGTTAAAGAAACAGGTGTTGGACTTGCCATACATGTAGGTAAATTATAAAAAAAAAAAAAAAATATAGTTTGATTATTGCCCTTGCTTTAGCTATGTGATGGCCAGCAATTTTTGTAGACATAAAACATTCATGACCTTTTAATCCATTTTATTACAGTCAAACCTCTCCATGCAGTCACCTCTATTAAACAGTCACCTTTGCCTTGTCCTGTCATAGAACATTTCATATGAATTGAACCTCTTTTAAGACGTCACCTGTCTTAATAGACCACTTTTTGGTCCCAAAGGTGACCTCTTAATACACAGTGTTCTTGCTAGCCTTTTTTACAGGGCGCAGCAGCCGCCCTTGTCTGAGTGACGCCCTGCCCTTTTTCTCTATTTGTAGCAGCTCCCTGCCCTTTGTAACTAACGTGGATGTCTTTTTCGTAAACACAAGTGCCCTTTTTATATGTGTTTTCATTTATTTTGTTGCTCATATGTCGCCAATTTGGATCATTGTAGCGCCCCCTATCTAATTTGAATATGTCAAAGCTAAATTTAGCATATTTACTAATATAGCGTATATCGATCGATTTTCTGATTAGATTTCACGATAATTATAAAAATTTGAACTTTGAAATTCATATCATTCACAATGCCTTCCCGGGAAAGACGTTTGAAAGAAAATGCAAAGAAAGTGGCAAAGGAAAACAAAAGTTTGACATCATATTTTTCAACTTCGTAAGTTGATATAAAAATGAGTTATTTCCCTTTGTTATACTTGAAACAAACCAAAAATTAGCAAAATCTAAATATGCCATTTACAATATTCTATTATCAAACACAATAAAACCACTTAAGTTTAATCTGAAATAAAAACCTGTCTACTTAAGCTGAAACAAAGACAATATTTAGCAACAACCAGTTCTATACGTTACCTGTAGTAATAACACACATGCGTAAATAGACATCCATTAATACTGGTGTTTTAAAGAACTTTACAATACTGGTATAACATTTTCATACCAGTATTGTCATTGCCAAAGTCAAGTGATCCGTAATTTGCATAAGATCAATTATATCAGACTTAGTTCTACTTTGGATTGTTGTTTCCTTTTTATCTAGACAACCAACAATCTTTATTTTTTGTAGAAACCAAAACGAAGCAAATGAACCACAGATTAACACATTAAAGAGAAAATTAATTGATTCTGACACTCCTGACATATTGCCCTTTTATTCACAGTTCGCACGCATAAAATTGACCCTTTTCAGTTTTGCACCCTGCCCTTCTTAAATCTTAGCTAGAACACTGATACAGGATTGACTATATTGGAAACAAAGGAAACTTTCTGATCACATGGATTACACTCGATGTTTCCCTTGGGGTATAGCAATAGAACATATATTCTATCTAGCTTGTGAATAATAAACCCTCCTTAGTTGTATACAATGGTTTTGCTAGAGGTACCAATTACATTGCAAAGGACAAAGCAACATAGGCACCTTATATTATTAGAATGCCGTTCTCCATGCTTGCATTAACTTTGTGCAGCAACTTTTGAGCAATAGCTTGTTAGCCGTAGTTGGTGGTAGGATGTCGCGCAGTCTGGCAAAATTGTCCTACGTTTTATCTATTTTCTCTTCTTAATAATTTGTGCCAATCAAAACTTGTTCTCATCTTTGAAATTATTGAATAATAATCCACCAATTTGAACTTGATTACTTTTTAATTTTGCATGCATGGTTGGTCCTACATGTACACAGAGCACATCTAAATACAGTCCACCTGTCTAATATAAACTGAACACCGAATTAACTTATAATCCTGTATAAATCAAACTATAAATCACATCCCAATGTAGGAAATCTTGTTAATTTAACTTATATAACCAGAACACCTGTCTATTACAAACACAACAGTTGGCCTCAGGTAAGTTCAAATTAGACAGGTTTCACTGTATATTTTCAAACTTAAGAAATTTATGGTTTTTGGTTGTTTGTGAATAGTCGACAAATGTCTTTTGGTCAAATATATTTTTAACCTTAATTTAAATAAAGTTAGACATTTTAAACTCATACTGTTTCTGAACATATTGTTCTGATATCTTGAGGTGTAAAACAAAGTTAGCTTGATTTGATAATCTATAGTTTTGAAATATAAAAATAATTGGTTGTTTTTTGACTGCAACATACACAGATCGACTGTATGTCTAAGTTCCTAAAGCTACATACATGTATATATATCTGAAAACCATCTAAAGAAGTACATTTTAACTAAATCAGTCTCTCACTCTTGCTGTAGAGTGAAACCTGTCTAAACAGAACCCTGAAAAAAAAATCTTGTATAAATCGAGAGTCTCACTGTTGGAAATATTTATTAATTTAACCTGTATAAACCAAACACTTGTCTATTCCAAACATGTATGTTGATCCCAAACTGGTTTAAACAGGTTTGACTGTATGTTAAAATATTTGACCGTCATGATCAGTAAAAACTGACAATAACACAATATGTTTGTGCTCAAAAACATCATAATCTTATCAATGGCATTGTCTATTTGCAGCACAAATTCAGATCTTTTTTGTGCATTTTCCCATTAAAATAATTTGGTCATTTTGTGGTTAAAAAAGAATTAATATATTTTCATAAATTTAACCCCTCGATCCCATTGATTGACCCTGCTATTGTACTGACCATGTTTATATTGTCATTCATTTTTATTTTTATAGTATGAATTTTTTGATGGGAAGTGAATCTGTGCAGACCTGTCTTTTATCATTGGTTTATACATGTATTGCCATTGGAGATCCAGTTATTTAGAGGGGAGGATTGTGATACCATTAACTGATTTATACATGTATTACCATTGGAGATCCAGTTATTTAGAGGGGAGGATTGTGATACCATTAACTGGTTTATACATGTATTGCCATTGGAGATCCAGTTATTTAGAGGGGAGGATTGTGATACCATTAACTGGTTTATACATGTATTACCATTGGAGATCCAGTTATTTAGAGGGGAGGGTTGTGATACCATTAACTGGTTTATACATGTATTGCCATTGGAGATCCAGTTATTTAGAGGGGAGGATTGTGATACCATTAACTGGTTTATACTTGTATTACCATTGGAGATCCAGTTATTTAGAGGGGAGGATTGTGATACCATTAACTGGTTTATACATGTATTTCCATTGGAGATCCAGTTATTTAGAGGGGAGGATTGTGATACCATTAACTGGTTTATACATGTATTACCATTGTAGATCCAGTTATTTAGAGGGGAGGATTGTGATACCATTAACTGGTTTATACATGTATTGCCATTGGAGATCCAGTTATTTAGAGGGGAGGATTGTGATACCATTAATTGGTTTATACTTGTATTACCATTGGAAATCCAGTTATTTAGAGGGGAGGATTGTGATACTATTAACTGGTTTATACTTGTATTACCATTAGAGATCCAGTTATTTAGAGGGGAGGATTGTGATACCATTAACTGGTTTATACATGTATTACCATTAGAGATCCAGTTATTTAGAGGGGAGGATTGTGATACCATTAACTGGTTTACCCCTTTGTTTATACATGTATTACCATTGGATATCCAGTTATTTAGAGGGGAGGATTGTGATACCATTAACTGGTTTACCCCACCACATTGTTGTGCCTGTCCCAATTCAAGCCCTGGATTTCTAAGGTTGTATGTTGTGTTCTCTTTTGATTTGTGTTCAGTGAGTTAAGGTCAGAGGTCATTGTTCCTTTTGTTGATATTGGTAGAATTGTAGACCATCACTGTTTCAACTTCTTTTCAAAATTGTAAATTTTCTATTTGTTATTCAGTTATACTATGATTTTTTTACAAGGTTTAAATAGCTACAAAGTATATAGGAATATTCAAAGTATTTGTCCTTTCTGTAACTTTTGCTATAACGGGTACTATTTTGCCTCTTGTAAGGGAAATAATTCCTATAAAAAAATGTATTATTTTATATTCAAATCGTTAATACATAATATGTCAATTGAACTTTTTAGTAACATTTTCATTTATGCATAGAATTCTACAATTGTACAAATATCTAATGTAATGTTTATGTAAACATTTCTTTTCCATTTCAATGAGAAGTTGGCCAGCAATAAAGTTTTGTCATTTATTAAGAGAGCAGGGGGAGGGGCTATTATAAAGGAAAGAGTATATTTTAAGTTAGGGAATATGCAAAGTATGACATGACAAGACCATTTTAATATATATTTGACATTTACCTTAAAAGCATATGGAAATATTTTGTGTTTTGTAAATAGACACCCAAATTTAATAGACATTAGGTATTTTTGGGGGATCCTGTTAACTATTTCAGAGATGAAAATGTTCCTCTCATTAGTGGATTTCCTTTTAACAAGCTTTTTTGGAAATAAAATGTGCCAAACTTGGTCCAAACAGCTAGAAAATGAGGGTTATTTTGGCATTGTATGGGGGGGGGGGGGGGGGCTCTTTTTTCATCAGGTAGCACTTTCATTTCTGCTTATTAGCTCACCTGGCCATAGGCAATGTGAGCTTTTGTCATTGGCTAAGCGTCCGTTGTCCGTCCGTTAGCTTTTCACATTTAAATCTTCTTCTCTGAAACCACTGAACAGAATTGAACCAAGCTTGCCAAAAATGTTCATTGGATAGTCCTCTACCAGATTTGTGTTTTTGGTGCCGATTTGAAATCCAACATGACTGCCAGGGTCCATAATGTATTCTCATTGGCTAAAATTTTAAAAATCTTCTTGTCAGAAACCACCAAGCCAATTGAATTGTGACTTTGCAGGAATGATCATTGGGTGGTCCTGTACTAAACTTGTGAATCGTTTGCCGATCGGAAATGCAAGATGGCCGTCATGACTCGATTTAGTTTAAACATAGGACCATCTGAAACCAGTAAGTCAATTTAAAGCAAACATGGCATGAATGGTCCTTAGGTGGTCAACTTTCAAAATTATGTCTTGTGACCCCGACCTCCATCCAAGATCGCACCGTCAGCGGACATAGTTTTAACATAGGACCCTATGGGAAAATTAAAACAAAAATTCCTCTGAAACCAGTAAGCCACATCCAGTGACCCAGACTTCTATCCAAGATGGCCACCATCAGCGGACATAGTTTTAACATAGGACCCTATGGGAAATATGAGCGATTACAGGCTCCTGGGAGCCTCTAGTTTCAAAACATGATCATCTAATTACACTTCAATTAACAACAATTAAATGCGATCATAAATCATAATTGGCGATCAAGATTTCACACCTCGATAAATGTTTACCTGTTTTCCTTTGACAGTTAAATACCGACACTCGCTAGTAGACGGTAAAACTTACCTGTATTTTACGGATTATTGATCTTTGTTACGGTACACAGTGATTATCTATAAATTTACACAAGGAAATCTAGGTGACAAAAAAATCGCCATAAGCCGATTTCAGTCGCCAGTCAGGAAAAAATTCGCAAATTGCGACATTGGTGACCGACAGCATGATCCCTGTATATTCACAACAATACCCCTCCTCCCCCCCCCCCCCCAATGTTTCCCACAAAGGTTGTTAGAATATATGCTTAATTAATCGCTATATCGGAAAATCGATAATAGTACGAAAACCCATAACACGATGCTAAGTGCAATGTTTACATTTTAACGATGAAAATAAATCGTACATTGTGGCTGATAGAAGTTATAAATTTATTCCGTAGGTGAATACATCGAAGGAAACATATATTTATTTATCATCTATATCATAAATGGATGTTATTTACTTCGAAATAGGTGATAAAACCTGTCAAATAACAACGGTAAAATCGGGACAAAAATATTGAGGCCAGTCAAAGGGATTTTTTAAAATATAAATTATCGCTTTTAATACGGCATCATAAATTGCAAACAATATTCTATAGTGTTTTGTATCGAATTTTGTTTTAATTCTTTTGTTGTGAATATTATATTATATATAGTCAGTAACAGAGTAAGTCCCAAATTAGTGTAAAATAAAGTATTTGCTCCTCAATCAAGGCATCCCAGAAATGGGGCCTTCTGCCCCTAACTGTACTAGTAGTCACACTATCACAGATCTTCATTATTTTTGTCCTTTTACAATTTTGCAATATTCCTATTGTCAATTTTAGCTACATGTATGATGAGAAAACTCAGCAGATACAAACAGCAAAATATCTTAAATTAAAATATGATAGTGTGTTTGCCACACGTGTGTCATTGTCTGATAAGACAGCATGTGCTGCATTTACATCCACTCCAGAACGTGCCCATCAGAAGTCCAACATTACTGTTGCAGATGTTTCTGAGATTTCAGCATCAGAACATGAGATTGGTAGAATGTAAGTTTAATAAAACAACATAGTGAAAGTATATATAAATTTTATTGCTGTTTATGGTATTTTAAACAATATTATTTATGTCACTTTCGTACAGATAGAATCAAAACATTTGAAAAATTGAAAAACAAAAGCAGTAGAAAGACTCAAACTCAGAGAGAACAATTAAGGGCCTGAACAGTAACATCAAATTTAGCTAAGCCTAAGTACAGAGCTTTGCTCATGGGAGATAATTATATTAATAAAATACGGTATAAATCAACAGGGTCTTGTTGTGTAATCTATATATTTACACCATGAATGATGCTTTTAATTTTCATATATGCACTTTAGGTTTGACAAATCTGACAATATTTCATTACATTGAATAAAATAAAGATTTACTCAAGTAAAATGCAAGTATTGTGTAATATGATTTTGATTTTTGGTGTTTTAACACCACTTTCAACAATATTTCAGCTATATTACTATATCATGACGACCAGTTTTAATGGTGGAGGAAGCCGGCCAGAACCACCGACCATGGGCAAGCAACTGATAAACTTTATCACTTGCGGCTGCAAGTCGAGTGCACCCTTTTTGTAATTTACAAAGCCGGCTATTTTGTAACAGCTACACATGTCAGTTTTATATTTTTTTTGTTTTAGGACAGAAGTTGAAACGTCGGGCATAGAAGATATTGCTGTCAGCAAATATTCCACTAAAAAAGCATTTGACAAATCCAGCAGTTTTATTAATCCATTTGAGTGAGTATTTTTGACAGTTTGACACACAATTATAAATACTCGTGTTCAGCTTTTGCGAAGAAAAGATATTGGGTAAATGTCAAATAATATAAGCTATAAGCAGAAAAATACATGGCAAAATTAGAACATTTGTAACAATATCGAAAGAAAATAAAACGACCACATAATTGGACACAAACACGACCAAAACTAAAGCACGAGCCATGTAAACTCCCACAAGAACAGGTCGTATCGTTTGGTGCTCAGAAAGGGTAAGCATGAATTGCTCTGCATTTGGCATTGTTTCATTAGAGTATGATGAAAGTATAGGGGAGGGTTGAGATCTCACAAGACGTTTTACCCTGCAAATATGGTAAGCATCATATAATAATATTTTGTAAATGTTTAATTTCAGAAGTACATCAGAGTTGGAAAACTTTCAAAATTTGATCCTCAAGTATGCTTCAAAAAGGAATTCGTACAAGTCTCCAGCGTACCAGGCAAGGAATGAATTGGCTGACCTAGACCATAATGCACATTGTGGTCGTGCAGTCATGACAAACACAGATGGAACAATCAGGTAATTTTCATTAGTATAATGGTAACAGATATTCTTGTACAAAGTAAACTGCCTATAGATATTGATTGCTTTAAGGGTTGGCAAAAAAGTGGGAAATATTCATATTTCCCAGGGCAGTGGGAAATACTGGGAAATAAGATTGATTCTTAATTTGCAAATATAATGGTACATGAATCTGTACACATTGTGCACTTGTTTACTTCGCATAGTGTAAATTTCTTTGAGTTCCAGATTATTGTGATATATCTTTCTATAAATAAGCAAATTGAACATTTATTTGGAGTGTAATATAGACTTGACTTAATCTGTTTGTCAAATCTAAAATGTAAAACACCTAAAAGAAAAAGAACTTATGAAGAAATGAATAGTCCAATGAACAATAAACAAAGTAAATATCCACAAACAAATCTTTTAAAAGAGTAACTGAGTAAGGCCAACATGTTTTTTATTCTTTGGTTTGTCAAACTCAGGAAACTTCTGAATTGATATTTATGTTTTGCATGTATCATAGTATGGCTAAAATTGCATAAAAAAAAATTTAATGGATACAAATATAAATATATTGGCCTTAACAGAAAAAAAAATTAATGGATGGTGTTAATTATATAATGTACAGATATATAAAATTGATATTGGAAAATTGATATTTGTTAAAAAAAAATATTGATTTTGATAGAAATATTAAGAAAATTATTCTTTACTTGTAATCCCCACTTTGTACCTCCTCTGTTTAGTGATTAAAACCATATTCTGACCTGCTTTTGATATGTTTATTGTTTGTCTTTACAAACTGGACTAATTGATTTCTAAAGGTTATTGAAATTGTGTTAATTTGTTTGTAAAAACAAATTAAAAAAGTTAGTCATTATTATAGCATAAAGGAAATGCCCTTAGGATATTAGATTACATGTATACAACCTGGCACCACAATCAGCTATTAATTCATACCTGTTAACCCTCCCCCTCTGCACGGGAGTCTCCCGCGTAATAGCCTTATCTCCCGCATGGACTGGGTCTCCTGTGCGGGAGACATTAATCTCCCGCACACACCTTTTCCTCCCACACGATCTCCCCCCAACGAAAAAATCAAGTACAATAAAATCTTGACCTACATTTTGCCATCAATATTTCTGGAAATTCCCCATTTGGAACTCCTGCATTGACAAAAAATGACGAGAGATACGAATGGTAAAGGTGTTTAAATGATATCCGGTTATTGATCTGTATGACACCTTTACAGGTAAATTGGGTCATGGAGATTAATTAAGGTGTTGATGATTATACAACAATTATCTGCTGATTGACAGTTAATTGGGGATAAGGAAGTGGGTTTGTGGCACACACTTAGATGATTAGAAGTGTGATAGCGGCAATTAAAAATAGTTATAAACCGTTGTGCAAACAGGAGTCGGACAACCTTTGATGCAGAGGAAAACTTCTTATTTCGATCAAACGTGTAATGAATTCATCTCGGATTGAGTTGTTATGGCTTGTTTGGGACCAAAGCCGATTAAAGTATTGTTTAAGGACTAAGTTCCAGGATGGAATTGATAAACCACAAAAATGACGAAACGTATGCTATCACCCAATGCACCAGCAACAAAGTGACTTTTTAATTTTAATGCTCTATGACTTTATTGTTCAGAACATTCTGTCTTCATTGTTATTGCTTTGTTATAACCTTATGATTATGAATAAATTATAAATAAAGTTGTTATCCTTCATTCATCATATGAAACACTACTAATAAAACAGAAATGTAAACAATATATATTGAAATGGGATGCAGTTGGTTCAATACTGAAACAAACAAAAGGAAAACATCAATTAACAATAAAAACATGCATCAAATACGTCGATAAAAAATCTCCAGTTATGAGACCAAATCTCCAATTGTAGCATAGCAACTCTATCACATGTATGCAACTACAAGGTACAATTTTGTGCGTTTAAAGGCGACGCACAAAATCTCCCCCTTAGAAGAGTTGGTAGGGGGGAGATCTCCCCCTAGCAGTTCCCAGAGGTTAACAGGTATGTTAATTGTTAAGTGATTATTGTAAATCAACTGTTCAAAGAAGTAATAAATCTGTTATTTTTTATTTTGACAGGTGGTAGCAACTTTGAAGAAATTAATCACATCTAAAAATCATATTTCCCAGTATTTCCCGCTCGAGTTAAAATTTAGAGTATTTCCCAGGACGGTATTTCCAGGTAATTACCACTGGTATTTCCCGACCAACCCTGATTGCTTGTGTATAGATAGAACAAAAGGAGGTTTATGGTAAATGTCAATGAAACGACCCCAAAACTGACAAGGCCGGAACAAACTACACAAAAATGTCGCCAAACAGCCTTCAACATGAGTACACTCCAACAATGTCCTCAACCACATTGTCAAGTGAGCTCTTTATGGTCTCACACCCACATCGTCAAGTGGGGTCTTTATGGTCCATAAGCTAGAAATATGTGAAAAACACTTACACCATCTGATCTAAACATAAAAAAAAACAATTATCCAGAGTTGTGATAGGCATGTTTTGTTACATCTCAACTATCCCCCTTTTCAGCACACCAAAATTTACAAATATCTCTATAAAAAAATTAGAAAATAGGGGCATTAGGTCTCAATTTCATATTTGATATGCAGTATCTATATTTCAGGACTCTTAGACATTACAGTAAAAAAGGGTCTAGATGGTCAGCCTATGAAGTAAAAACAGAAAAATCTTACCCGTACCATCCATAATGAGAGCTATAATAGAAGCTCGCTAGGGAGATGCAGTGGGATTGAATCGAAAGTTATTTTAGAGAGAGATGATCCCAAGGCGACTGTCAGCTACAATAGCTCATATACCCCCTCCACCTACTGCAGAAAGTATAGCAGAGAAGAGATCAAGAGTATCTATAGAAGATATGGACACAACCATTCATTACACATGGACTGGGCATTAATTCCTTTTTACCAGTGTGATGCAGATTTTGATCAATGTTATAATGACATAAACTTTGTACATATATTCTCTTGAAGATAGGATGAGTCATGACCCCTCTTTAATTTTCAAGGTGAAACTAATTTATTTGTGGTTCCTTTGCTAATTTGATGTGTAAATATTTAGAATTAATTTTGGTCATAATAAGTTGACACGACAAATACTATATGTTGTCATTGTTGTCATCTATTTCTTTTGTAATGTGTTCCTTACAATTCATACTTTGGTATGTGTTATAACATTTGTTCTTTGTCACCATTTGTATTTAGATGTGTGTGTGTGTGTCCACAAGTACTGAATTTATCAAAATTGTCTGTATATTATTGTATAAAAATTTCTTACAGAAAGTTACAAATTATGAAGTTTTTTCTTTGTTGCATATTTTATTCAACAAAAAACATCCAAAACATGTATTGCCTTTTTAGCTCACCTTGCCAAAGGCTATGTGAGCTTTTGCCATCATTTGGCATCCATCGTCTGTTAACTTTTCACATTTAAATCTTCTCCTCTAAAACCACTCAGCCATATGAACTGAAACATGGTAGGAAGCATATATGGAAGGTCCTCTATAAAAATTGCTCATTTTGTCCCGATCCATTTACAAACATGGCCACCACAGGCAATTCTTGTTTCTGATTGGTCTATATTTTTTTTTTTAAATCTTCTCCTCTGAAACCGCTTAGCCAAATGAGCCGAAACTTGGTAGGAAGCATCTATGGGCGGTCCTCGATAAAGATTGCTCATTCTGTCCCGATCCATTAACAAACATGGCCACCACAGGCAATTCTTGTTTCTGATTGGTCTATTTCTAAAAATCTCCTCTGAAACCGCATGGCCAAATGATCCGAAACTTGGTAGGAAGCATCTATGGAAAGTCTTCTTATAAAGATTGCTCATTTTGTCCCAATCTGTTAACAAACATGGCCACCACAGACAATTCTCTTTTCTGATTGGTCAATTTCTAAAAATCTTCTACTCTGACACAGCTTGGCCAAATAGACGGAAACTTGGTAGGAAGCATCTATGGAAGGTCCTCTATGGGAATTGCTCATTCCGTTTTGATCAGTTAACAAACATGGCGTCATAGGCAATTCTTGTTTCTTATTGTTTGATTTCTAAAACAGCTTTTCCTCTGAAAGCGCTTGGCCAAATGATATGAAACTTGGTAAGAAGCATCTATGGAAGGCCCTCTATAGAGATTGCTCATTTCGTTTTGATCCATTAACAAACATGGCTGCCACAGGCAATTCTTGTTTTAGATTGGTCGTTTTCTAGAAATCTTCTTCTCTGAAACTGCTTTGCCAAACGAACCAAAATTTGGTGTGAGCACCTATAGGCTATGGAAGGTTCTGTATTAAGTTTCCTGAGAGCAGAATGAAAGGTGAGCGACACAGGCTCAGCTCAGTGCTGAGCCTCTAGTATTGGTATTGTTTTGGCTGAGACACAGCAAAGGCGAGACATAGGTATGCTAATAACAGTCAACAATTGAGTGTTCAAGTTTTTGTGACTAGGTCAATTTGCCATGGACTATCAGAGATACTTCAAGGGTATTTGATACTTGTACTGTACAAGTCAGTCTTGCACCAGCACTATAACCTTAACCTCAATTTTATTTTTATTGCACAAATTTAGTTTTGAAGAATTTGTCAATTTTTCAATAGAGATATCCTTTGGCCTGCAATCCTCTTAGTCTACCATTCTTAATAGAGCATTATATGTTGTTTTTAGCTCACCTTGCCAAAGGCAATGTGAGCATTTGCCATCACTTGTACGTTAACTTTTCACATTTTAATTTTCTCCTCTGAAACCCCTCGGCCAAATGAACTGAAATTTGATAGGAAGTATCTATAATCTATGGAAGTTCCTTTATAAAGATTGCTCATTTTGTCCCGATCCATTACCAAACATGGCCACCACAGTACAGGCAATTCTTGTTTCTGATTGGCCGATTAAAAAAAATCTTCTCCTCTGAAACCTCTTGGCCAAATGAACTGAAACTTGATAGGAAGCATCTATGGAAGGTCCTCTATAAACATTGCTCATTTCGTCCCGATCCGTTAACAAACATGGCCACCACAGGCCATTCTTGTTTTGGATTGGTTGATTTCTAAAAAAAATCTTCTCTGAAACCACTTTCCCAAATGAACTGAAATTTGGTAGGAAGCGTCTATGGAAGGTCCTCTATAAAGATTGGTCATTATTACTTGAAACATGGGTGCTCTGTGTTTGCCTAATCAGCATTTATAATGATGGGAGACAATAAACCAATTAGAAGATGACATATTTAAGCTTTCTTATAATTTTTGTGGTTGATACTCTGTTGTTGAACACACTTGTAATGATATTTTATGCATTGTAGATATATTCATTAAAATTATATAAAGTGTTTTGTAGGAGTTCATGTTATTTGCATTTATTATTTTTCTGATTAAAATTTGTACCTTAATTTTTTTTTTTGTATAATGATTTTCCTTTCTCTCAATATTTCCATTAACATGGTTCCTGTGATTAGAAACCCTACATTTGTTAAATGATGTTTGAGGGTTAGGGTCATGGTATTTAATGCCACTTTCAACAATATTCAGCTATATCGTGGCTGTCAGTTTTATTGGTAAAGGAAACCAGAGTACCTGGAGAAAACCACAGACCTGCCGCATGTCACTGATAAACTTGATCACAAAATGTTATATCGAGTACACCTAACCATGTGCAGGATTCAAACTTACTACTTCAGTGGTGATATGCACTAATTGCACAAGTAGTTGTAAATCCAACTACCATATGATCATGACCACAATGTCCCCTCAATAATGTTTGATTTTTAGAAAACAATTTCATTAAAAACCAAGTTTAAGTTTGTTTATACCCCCACTCGAAGAGTGGTGGTTATACTGGAATACCCTTGTCCGTTCGTCTGTCCGTTCGTCCGTCCCTAAACCTTGTGTACGTAACTAGTCATTTGTCTTTTGTTGGATTTTATTCATATTTGGTATCTTGGTTGGCCATGATCTGAGCATGCCCATATTATACCGATTTCACGGATGGTTGATTTTTGCTAGAGTTATAGCCCTTTTCATGTTTGTTTGACCATACGGTCCGTCCGCACATCTTGTGTACGCAACTAGTCATTTGTCTTTTGTTGTTAGATTTTATTCCTATTTGGTATCTTGGTTGGCCATGATCTGCGCATGCGCATATTATACCGATTTCACAGATGGTTGATCTTTGCTAGAGTTATAGCCCTTTTCATGTTTGTTTGACCATATGTCCGTTCAGACATATTGTGTACGCAACTAGTCATTTGTCTTTTGTCACATTTTATTCATATTTGGCATCTTGATTGTCCATGATCTGAGCATGCGCATATTATACCGATTTCACGGATGGTTGATTTTTGCGAGAGTTATAGCCCTTTTCATGCTTGTTTGACCATACGTCCGTCCGCACATCTTGTGTACGCAACTAGTCATTTGTCTTTTGTCGCATTGTATTCATATTTGGTATCTTGGTTGGGCATGATCTGAGCATGTGCATATTATACCGATTTCACAGATGGTTGAATTTTGGGAGAGTTATACTATAGCCCTTTTCATGTTTGTTTGACCATACGTCCGTTCGCACATCTTGTGTATGCAACTAGTCATTTGTCTTTTGTCGCATTTTATTCATATTTGGTAACTTGATGGTTGATTTTTGCGAGAGTTATAGCCCTTTTCATATTCCCTTACGAGCTGCTGCTATAAATTATTTCCTTAATTAGCTATGTATAATATTTATATCTAATAATCTGTAATGCATCATTTTTCATCATACAAACGTTTACTGGCCATCTGCCCTGGAAGGATACACATCTCTCGAGTCCAACACTCTTTACACTCCTGTATGCTTCTCCACCACGTTAAGTCCCACTATAATCTAATACTTTACTACACATCAACTTATGTAGATCTAGAGCGAGTGGGGGTATCACAGCACGACAACGCATGCAGTTTCATTTTGTTTTCTCAATACATACATTTAACCATGTAACCAGATTATTTGCAACCAGAATGAATCTTTTTACTTGTGGCAGATAATTTTCAAAATTAAAGTTTTTCCTATTTCTCTAATGTCAAAAATATACATAAAATGGCATTATAGACACAAACTAGTTTTTTTCTGGAGATTTCAAGGCCAAGAGGCAGTGTGCATCAATGCATCTTATGCAACAGTAATGACAGTATTTCTTTCTATAAGTCATGTACATATACATCTATACATATATAAGATGAGTTGAATTTGTTTCTAGGGAGTTTTAATCAATGGGTGATTGACTTCTCTCTTTCAGTCATACAATAAGAAGTTTAAATGTTCAACAATAGGATTCACCTGTAAACAAAGGCAATTGTATTCCTTCAATAGATCAGTTCCCAATTGCAGTTTTTTAAACTCCTAACACAATACCAATTGAAACATTGGTAAACTAACAGTGGGTCCTCTATAAGCAGAATGAAAGGAGAGCGACACAGGCTGAGCCCACTGAGCCTTTAGTTTTATATATGTATGACAAGATATGCATGTGTATATGGGGGAAGTGTCAATGAGAAACCATCTCATCAATAATGTTGCTTCATACTGTTGTTGACTACTTGCCTTCACTGCAAAACTGGTGAACAAAATTGTAAACAAACAAAGTGTGTAAATAAATTTGGCACAGAAAACAATTTTATTTTGCATTATCTATCCGAGTCTTCCAGGCATGAAGCCAACATAGTGTCCAAATGGGTCTGGATATGTTCTCCTTATCCGCCATACACAGCAACTTGGTACAACACGCCTGTTTCCTGTTCCCAAATAGCCATGTCGCCACAAATTGTACTGTCTGTACGCAGTGTGTGTTCTGCCTCTGTTGTAATCTTGATCTGAAGGTTGTGCCAGAGCATCATCTATATGGCGAGCAGCAACCTCCAAAACAAATTCATCTAAAACTATGTATAGAAATCATGAAAAGAAAGGAAAAATATAGATCAGAAACAATCCATAGTTTTCCGTTGTAATACATCACTTCATTCAGATAAGCTAGTTTGAAAACGATATTGTGGTGCTGGATGAATACTTTCCCAGTTATGCTTTATTTGAGGGGCCATCAACAGTTTGTCATGAGATGTGGGTTTTTGCTTGTTGGGGGCTGTATGGTAACCTGTCTTGTATTTAATTCCGATGATTATTCTTGTGTAATTTGTTGGTTGTTTACCCCATATCTCATTTTATTTTAATGGTAAATACATGTTTAAACATTAGATGGTACGATGTATGTTGCATACAAACAACAGATTACATGGTGATGGCAAAGTCAATACTGGTGTAACCACGAAACTGTCAAAAATAAAATCATGTAACAGAATAGTAAAAGGCGCATGAAAAAAATAATATTTACAGGCATTCTTGAGTGGCACCCCTCACTGTTCTCCCTGCAACACACTTTCTCTCCCTCCGACACCTCCCTGCAATAGGTGCAGGTGCACCAGTCAGGTTGATCAGGCTGAGGAGCAGGATCGGTCTGAATTTCTTTCATTTTCTTGCTCCAATAAATTGAAGACAAATGAATGCTGCATGATTGATCTGAATTCTAAAAAAAATATAATTTTTTATCATCTTGTATAAATAAATCAAAAGATCTTTAATTCAATCTTTTATGGAAAACAATAAAATGAGGACCAAACAAAATACAGTTATCTGTCAAAAGTATTGGAAAATGTCCAAAAAATCCATATATAATCAACCAAAACCAAATTTTTTCAAAAAATTATTGTGAAGTCATTTCTGGATAGATGTTAACAAATTTTACACCAAAACATTCGGAATTGTCTATATTTTGTTTGTTTATTTACTCATTATGTCTATATGAGTGGTTTTTATTTGTACTTTATTTTTTCATGATTTAATTTTTTAGGATTTATTTTTAGTTGAAATATATAGGAAAATCAAAGTCAATTTTTATTTGTTGTGTTAAATTATGCACAAATAAAAATCACTCATGACAACATAATGAGTAAATTAACAAGCAAAAAATAGTTTTGGTTGATTATGTAGGGATTTTTTTTACATTTCCCAATACTTTTGACAGATGACTGTAGTACAGAAATTACAGTAAAATTTATTGTTGTATAGGGTAACTTCGACAATTTATGTAACCTCAATACACTTAGAATCAACACATTTAGAAAACAGAAAATCAAAGAATTTAGAGGGCTAACAAAGAAATGAAAGAGCCTAAACGGTACGATTTCCGTTAGGACGGTTACACTTTGCAAGTTCTTCATACTGATAGCAAATATAATAAAGATAAAATCCTAAAATATTTAATTTGCGAACATTTTTTACTGAATAATGCGGATTCATTCAGAATTTTTTTACGAATACAACATATTTATTGTTCACTTGGTATTTCTCTTATCGTACCCCAATTTTGTCCAAAATGTTTTTTTTTACAATTAACTTTATTTCTCCGCTCTCGAGCTATGCACAAATTACTAACTTACTTTTGTTTTTTAAAACCATGCGAAATGACCAATTTTTATCGGGATAACATTTGAAATAAAACAATAATATAGTGAGAAAAGAGTACACGTGTTTACCTCTTCCATCGCTGTTTATTTATGTTATTTATGACAAAAGAGAATCGTGCATTGAAAAGCGGTACTTAACTAGAATTAATGTTTTGAAATTTAAAGAAATACTAGTAGGTTAAAGATAAAATAGCCAGGCAGGCTCGAAAAAATACAAATTTAGTAGAAAATGTTAAAGAAATTAATAAGGGTAATAACAAAGTTACCGAACTCCGAACAATCTTACAAAGGGAAAGTCAAAACTCATAAGTATATAAACAGACAAAATCAGTCAACAACCGAAAAACTGTGAAAACCGTAATGACCCTGACTTGGTACAAGCATTTCTAAAGAAATGGTGGGTTGAATCAGATTTTAAAGCGCCAAACCTCCCCCTTTCATTACGGCTCAAAGTTTCCGGCTGTCACTATAACAGTATTTATAACAATACTTGAACAAAACAGGTAAAACAGTTGTCAAAACAGCACCAAACCCAGTGAAGTAAATGTCAAAGACACTTTTACGTCACACATTGATAAAAAATATTTTTGACATTTTTGTTGACACCTGATCTTTATACATTTTCACTATATGAAAATCCATCGTTTATAATCTTTTCTGCAGAGACGGAATATATTTCGACAAGATCTTGGTATCGGAATATAAACTTTTTAAGAGATCGAATAAGGCGAATCTTTTGATAGCCTGTTTCTCAGATGAAGATGACGTTTCAGGAAATCAGAATAATAATATGTTTCACATCACAAGCAGGTGTTTCTTAGGTATCTTGTTGCGTTCTAAGATTAGTCTGTTTTATTCCATTAAGGTTGCAGATGTTGTCTTAAGAAAGACATCTATTTACACCTGAATGTAATACCCAATCTCAATAGAAAAGATTTATCAAAAACGTCTGTATATTTTTTTTTTTATAGCAGAGCAAATGGATGAAAATATCCTCTTATCTATATTGCAATGTTTCTGGCTGTCATGCAATGTCACGCAAATGTCAGCATCTAAGCATATAAAAAAGGAAAACTTCAAGGGGATTGATCATGATATAGACCTTTTGTACATTGCCGATTTGATTCTAAAATTATAAATTTCTACATTTTTTTTGTAGGAGTTCTTTCATTTAAGGCAAAAAACGTGTCCTGCCCCAAAAGTTAAATGGAAATAAATTTGGTACATGCAACATATATTTTTCTCATAAACTGTACAAAATGTTAACGTTATACCAACTTGTGAATTTTCTCTTTGTTATAAATATATTCTTTGATTTTTTTTTTACAAATTCCAAGCATCTACAATAATAAGAATATTATACTCAATCTCTTTGTCTTCTCTGTTACTTTTGCTAGAAAGGTTACCATTTTACCCTTCGTAAGGGAAATAACTCTTATACAAAAAAAAACTATAAGAAGAGTTTGAAGATACCAAAGGGGCAATCAGAATCCGTAAATCGAAGAAGAACAGACAACACAATGGCCAAAAGAAAAAAGACAAAAGGACAAACAATGATCTACAAAACATACATATAAAACTAAAGATCGAGTAACACGAACCCGGGGGTGAACTCAGGTGATTCGGAAGGGTAAGCAGTTCCTGCTCCACTAGTGGCACCCGTCGCCTTAATCTAGTTACAAACCCTGTGATAAATCATAAATTAGGAATCAAATCGGGAATGTGCAAACTGTCTCTCAACATGAAATTAAGGCGTATGCATATTATATTCAGTTGCTTTCAAATCTGTCATGCCTCTTCTCTCAAAATTAACATGTGTACGTACTAAAAGAGAGGGTGTTTTCGAATAATTCCCAATGTAAATCCTGATACTGCGATTTAAATAGGATGTGGGTGTACGATAAGGGAAAGTAAAATTAATTCAAACTATTTTCCCCCAACTTTTCAATTCAGAAATTTGGTATCTTAATCCCACAATTTAACAAACTTGGAACTTAAAATATAAACAACAAAAATATCAACAATTTGTTTCGTTATCAGCTTTTTCTTCGTTTTGTTTGTTTGTTTTTTGTTTGTTTGTAAATTTTGTTTGTTTTTTTTTTGCTTTGTTTTTAATAAAGTACCATTTCATTTAACGGAGGCTGTCTTCATTGTTTTTTTCCTCTTGATTTACAAAAATGTTCAGTTTTTGCTTTGAGGAATGAGATAAAAACAACAGTTCCCACACTAAAGTGTTAACGTGATGTATTCCATATTGATAATTTATGGGTTTTTTATTCGGGAACAAAGAGGATACAAGTTTAGCAAAAAATAATCAAATGAAAAACTAAAACTAAAAATACCACAGTAATCGTAGAGAGAGGAAATATTGGTACAGGCACTTCAATAAAAAGTGACGGGGTTAAACTATGTTGATAGGCCTTAACCTCCCTCTCGTAGAGATTGCATAAGAGAGCTGTAAAGATTACATAAGAGAGCTGTAGAGATTACATAAGAGAGCTGTAGAGATTACATAAGAGAGCTGTAGAGATTACATCAGAGAGCTGTAGAGATTACATCAGAGAGCTGTAGATATTACATAAGAGAGCTGTAGAGATTACATAAGAGAGATGTAGAGATTACATCAGAGAGCTGTAGAGATTACATAAGAGAGCTGTAGAGATTACATCAGAGAGCTGTATAGATTACATAAGAGAGCTGTAGAGATTACATAAGAGAGCTGTAGAGATTACATAAGAGAACTGTAGAGATTACATAAGAGAGCTGTAGAGATTACATCAGAGAGCTGTAGAGATTACATAAGAAAGCTGTAGAGATTACATCAGAGAGCTGTAGAGATTACATAAGGGTAATAACAAAGTTACCGAACTCCGAACAATCTTACAAAGGGAAAGTCAAAACTCATAAGTATATAAACAGACAAAATCAGTCAACAACCGGAAAACTGTGAAAACCGTAATGACCCTGACTTGGTACATGCATTTCTAAAGAAATGGTGGGTTGAATCAGATTTTAAGCGCCAAACCTCCCGCTCTCATTACGGTTCAAAGGTTCCGGCTGTCACTGTAACAGTATTTAAATACAGGAACAAAATAAGTAAAATAGTTGTCAAAGCAGTACCATATTCGGTGACGTAAATGTCAAAAATATTTTTACGTCACACATTGACAAAAAAAAATTTCTTGACATTTTTGACTTCTTATCTTTATACATTTTCACTATATGAAAATGCATCACTTATAATTTTTTCTGCAGAGACGGAATATATTTCGACAAGATATTGGTATCGGAATATAAACTTTTTAAGAGATCGAATAAGGCGAATCTTTTTATAGCCCTGGTCCAGTAGCCTGTTTCTCAGATGAAGATGACGTTTCAGGAAATCAGAATAATTGCTACTGGCCCTTGCATAGCGAATCAATTGCGAGATGTAAACACCATATGCAGGAGAAGCTGGTATATTGCTGCACATGTTTGGAAAATTTATGATTCTAAAATCGAAGTCGTCCCGCTTATCATAAATTTTAGTATCTAACAACGACTACAAAAACACCATATATCTGCTAACAGCTAAATTAGGTATTAAGGAGCCAATGATAAATAGAGCTGAAATGTACGGAAACGACCATCTTCAACAATCTCTATTCTACAAAATGGGACAGATTGAATCACAGCTTACTGACCGTATAGACAACCTGCAAAAAGAAATGAATCACAAACTAGAATTAAAAGACCTACAAATTAAACACTTCATGGAAATGAATGAACTAAAATGCAAATTTAATATCCTAGAAGCTAAAGAGAAACTCGCTCCATACAACGACAATTTCTGTACCAGGAGGGAAAATAGCAAGCAAGATCATCCACAACCTAACCAACAATATGCTGCACCTCCACAGGCACAAATACCTACATATGTCGCCTTCACGAACCCAGTTGTACCACCACCTGTGCATTTCCAACGTGCTAGTCAATACCCACAAGTCATCAATACAAACAAAGGACAAACACAAGTACAGCCTGAATACTACACGCCTTATAACAACATCGGACACCCAGTTAATCCTATTCGCACAACAATCGTGCCAACAGAAGGGGAGTATAGGCATTGTCAAGCGCAAAATAAGGGCTTGCCACCGCTCGGAACAACCTATCAGCATCAAAGAACAGGCAACCAGAACTGCAAAAACCGAAGTGGTGAATATCGAACATTAAACCTACAATGGAGGAATATTCAACTTGCTGGAAATGTAAACCAAACTCCGAATAACACAAATAGTACAACCAGTAACAACAAAACCAGTGTAGAAGAGGTAGCTCAGCTGGATGGAAAAAATCATACATACTCTCTCCCAGCAGACCTACAACCACCAAATGCCACCCAAGATTATCAGCAAAATACACAACCTATGATTGAAACCCCAACTGGAACTAACACAACAAACGTGCCTTTTTTAGGAGACGGCCGTGCAACAACAGCTGCATGGCAAAGCAAAAAATACAGACAACAATCATAGGATCAATAAATATACAGAGTGCAAAAGGGAATTCAAAATATCTCGAAAACATACTGAACACTTGTGACATACTATGCATACAAGAACATTGGCTGTTATCATTAGAAAAGAAAATCCTGGAAAATATGCACAAAGATTTCAACGTTTCGGCTAAAGCAGTGGACGATGATGATATAAAACTTAACTACAAGTCCCTTCGTGGCAATGGCGGTATAGCCGTATTCTGGAAGAAAACCATAGACAATGCAGTTAAAATAAAATCAGATGGGGGTAGTCGTATACAAGTTATTACAATCAACAATATACCGACAATGTTATGCATAGTAAATGTTTACATGCCATCCGATATCAAGGAGGGAGATTATGAATACAGAGACATGATGGATCAATTGAATGAGGTCATACAAAAATATGAAGAAACTTACGACATCCTACTCTGTGGAGATATGAATGCTTCATTACATAGAGACGACAGACGAAGGGATCGCATCTTTAAGAAGTTTACTGTAGAAAGCAACCTGATATTGCCTACAAACTATCCAATTGACTTTACATTCCACCATCATAACGGAAAAGGCAAATCTCAGATAGATTATATTCTGTTTAAAGGAAAAACTTTGAACCTACAACCTAGTGTTTCAATCATGCCGTTCGATGCTATAAACACCTCGGACCATACTCTTATTAAAGTAGAAATTACCACCCAAATAAGTAAATTGGCACCAAAATCAGCTAAATTATATACCAAGCCAGCATGGGACAAATGCAATTCTGACGAATATAAGAAAATCATACAAACAGAAATAAGAAAGCAAAAAAACACTATAAAACTAAGTGTTGCAGACAGAATAGCCACACTAGAAAATACATTACACAAGGCAGGAAGGAAGTCAATACCAAAATACAGGCGTCTAAAGACACTCAAATCTGTAGGTAGAGGAATATGGAATCATAACATCGACCAAGCATCTAAAGAGGCTAGAAAAGCACACTGGATTTGGAAAAATAAGGTAAATTCGAACGGTAGCACTGAAAGCGAAAAAAAGGATATGATAAAGAAAAAACGAACATTGCGTCAAGTACAGCGACAAGCATACGCCTCAAAGAAGGATAAACTGATCTCAGAAATTATGGAGGCATCTCAAGACGATAGTAAAACATTCCACAAATTGCTAAGAATGCAGAGAAGTAACTGGGCAATAAATACTGACACACTGGTCATAGACAATGTTGAATACAACCAAAATAATATTATGGAAGCCTGGAGAATACATTTTGAAAATCTGGCTACTCCTAATCTGGACGAAAACAAATTTGACCTAGAACGAAACAGCCTCTGCACAATACAAAATGACATCATAGCAGAAGTAACAGCCAATAAGGTGAAAATTCCACCAGCAACAGAAGCAGAAGTAAAACAAGCTATCCGAAAGCTGAATAATGGGAAAGCTGCTGATGAAAATGGAATACAAGCAGAACACTTTAAATTTGCAAATGCTGAATTGGCAACAGAAATATGTAGTATCACCAACCAAATATTTGAAGAGCTTAATATTCCAGATACTTTGAAAAGAGGAATCATAACACCAGTATTGAAAAAGAAAAAGGACAAAACTTTACCAGGAAATTATAGAGGCATAGTCGTTACAAACACGTTCTCAAAAATTATTGAGTCGGTCATCAAAGAGCGATTAGAAAAACAGCTATCTCCAACGCAAAATCCTTTACGGAGAGGTTTTACTGAACACGCATCTAGTAAATTTACAGCATTTATAGCATCAGAAACTATATTAATATACAAAAAATTTAATCGGGATTTAGAACTTCTGACTGTAGACGCAGAAAAAGCATTTGATACCGTCAACCATGACATAATGTTAAATAAGCTATACCACGATGGAATTACTGGTGATATGTGGCTATTACTAAGGAACATTTATGATGGGCTAATCCTGAAAGTTAAATGGGGAGACCAAACCACAGAAAGTATAGATATTAAACAAGGGATACGCCATGGGGCAAAACTGTCAACCTTACTCTACAAGAGGTATAATAACACAATTTTGGATAGTATTACAAAAAGCACGCTAGGAGCTACTATTGGAAATATTACTGTATCAGCGCCAGCCTGTGCAGATGACATTGCTCTGCTGGGAGAGAGTAAGGACATTCAAGCCATGTTAAATCTCCTAGAATATAACACCAAAAGAGATTTAGTGAAACTAAACCCGGAAAAAACTGAAGTAATAAATGTATCAAAAGCTCTACAAACACATCCGAAAAAATATGTATTAGGAGACCAGGAAATAAACAGGGTACAATCAATTAAGCACCTTGGAATAACTTACCAAGAAAACGGGAAAATGAATATTGAAGAGAGATTGAGTATAGGCAGACGAACAATATATGCCTTACTAGGACCTGGACTGCATGCAAGATCAGGAATGTCCCCAGTGGTTCTACTGAAAATCTGGAATACATACGCTGTCCCACGTTATCTATATGGGCTGGAAATCCAAGCATATACACCATTAGACACGAAGAAATTAGAACAGCTTCAAAAGGCAACCTGCAGGCAAGTTCAATGCCTTCCAGAGCGAACCGCAGCAGTAGCCATCTACACACTAATAGGTGCAGAACCAATAGAGACAACGCTGGACAAAAATGCAATGATCTTATTTACCACCTTAGCCAGGCTTGACTCATCCATCGAAAAAGACATACTCATATGGGAAATGGAAAACTCAAAAGAAGAAGACAGATTTTTCATCTGTAGAATTAGGAAGACGCTCCAGAAATATAATCTGCCATCTCCAGAAGAAATACTAGAAAATCCTCCAAAGAAACAGCAGTGGAAAAATGCAATGAAAAAGGCCATTAACAGCTTTTGGTACGATAAATGGACAAACGAAAAGCAAATAAAATCTACATTAGAATATCTAGAAATTCAACAAAATCCAATAGGAACACCACATAACATATTACGAAGTGTGAAAAATTGAAAGTACGACATACAAAAAGCAGAAATCAAATTACGATTAATTACTGATACTTATATGCTACAATGCCACCACGCTAAGTTCAGCCGTAACAAAATATCTCCGATCTGTAAACTATGTGGGGAGGAAGATGAAGATAGAGTGCATTTTTTACTTGAATGTAAAATTCTAGAAGAAAACAGAAAAACACAAATGGTGAAACTAGGTGAAGCTCTAGAAGAGGCAAGGGGGGGTGGTACACGAACTATAGAACAAAATGTGCTGCTTATGCAAATCATCTTGGACTGCACCTCATATAAAATAAACCAACTGATTCCATATTCAAACCAGGATTTAGTGCAAATCGAAAGAGCCACGCAACACTATTGCTTTGTGCTACACCAAAAGAGAACTGAAATATTGAAGAGCATTATGTCGAAAGGCAGATAGTCAATAGCTGATAGTACTTTTATAGAACTGTTTCCTTTTATAAGTAAGCTAATATAATATTTTTCTTACTGTGTCCAGCACCCGATCCGTTCATTAAAGAGATCGTTTTACCTTTTAAAGTCTATGCGCATACTTAAATGATGATTTTACCTTTTATGAGTCAATTTGTTTTAACAACGGAAGAATTGCTGTATTCGGAGAGTGCGTGAAGGAAAGAACATTGTATAAATTACGATTGCGCTTTTATCTTTTAGTGCTGTGTGTATATACGTTTTTACTAATATGAATAATTAAACAACAGAATGGACTTTTAACAACGCTATCAATTATAATAAGTTACTGAAACGACTATTTTACAACACACGTTTTATACTTTTTAGTAATTGATGTAAATACGTTTTTATGCCACTAACCAAATTTATACAACATGGAAATGATGAACTTTTAACTACGACGTATATTTGATCTTAACTGTAAATACGTATCTTTTTAAGTATGTGCCCGTTAAGTTAGGTTTTATAATTTTATCCTTAATTGGAGTGCTCCGAATCCCGGAGGAATTTTACCTGTACAAAGACAAAAGACAAAGTTGACCACTGTCGTCAAATTCGAGGTATAAGTCCAAAAATGATGCGGACGAAGCTGTATCGGTGGTCTCTTTAACTTCCAGCTCTGGAGGATATATCAATGGAAGAAATTCTGCAAATCTAGAATTATTGATAGATAAAACGTCATCAATATACCTGTATGTGAAATCAAAGGCTCTAGCCTCATGAATCTTCTTATCATTTACAAACTTTTGAAGAAACTCCGACTCATACGAGTATAAAAATAAATCGGCTAGAAGAGGGGCACAATTCGTACCCATTGGTATGCCGGCGACCTGCTGAAACAGTGTCCCTCCAAAGGAGACAAATATGTTATCGATGAGGAACTCCAGCATACTGATCACTTGTTCTTCGGAGTAGCATGTTTTACCTTTATGAATTTTGTTTGAAAAATATGTGGAATTGTAGCCTAACACAACAGATTTTGAGCCATAGAGAGCTGTAGAAATTACATCAGAGAGCTGTAGAGATTACATAAGAGAGCTGTAGAAATTACATAAGAGAGCTGTAGAGATTACATAAGAGAGCTGTAGAAATTACATCAGAGAGCTGTAGAGATTACATCAGAGAGCTGTAGAGATTACATAAGAGAGCTGTAGAGATTACATCAGAGAGCTGTAGAGATTACATAAGAGAGCTGTAGATATTATATAAGAGAGCTGTAGAGATTACATAAGAGAGCTGCAGTGGAAACATTCAATATTTGAAATTAAATGGCGTTGTAAAATATATTACCTTTATCTATAGACTGGATAGTTTGTTTATAAACTGGATAGTTTATTCATAGACTGGATAGTTTATTTATAGACTGGATAGTTTATTTGAACCATTGTCCAGTTTATTTGGAACAATTTCGAGTTTATTTGGACCATTGTCGAACTAAAGGTTAATCTTGAATAATACCTCTCTATAGCCAATAGTATATTATTGACGTGGTTTGACATCCACCACTGATTCACTTGTAACATCTGGTTTAACCACCATAGCCACTCGTGGCATGAAATTACCCACCCCCCCCCCTTTTTTTAACTTTATACTTACATGTCTATTTTCAATAAAATTCCTTTATTATTTCAACCCTTTTATTACATTTTTATATCGCGTTCTTTTCCATATATCCATGCACCATACAATCTTACGATGACAACAATATTGTTGAAAGTGGCGTTAAACACCATAAGCCAAACCTGCATGTGCCTATCATCTGCTCTACAAGTTAAAAAGAAAAAAAGGGGGTAATTCCATGTCAAGAGCTTCGCAACCACTGTTTTTTAGCTAGATCAGTTTCTATAGCAACAATGAAACACCCCAAAAACAACTAAAAGATCCACAGCAAATAGTCCATCAATCTAATCTGACTTCAAATAATTATTATGGAGGACAATATTAACATAACCTAATACCACCCACAGTAACAAAACGAAGCTATCAACAGAGGTCTCCTCAGACAAAGACTGTACATGTATGCTATTAATACATAAGTATGGCGTCGCTCGGGGTGTGTGTGACATGCTCTGAACTTTTGAATGTTATTTGCTCAAATTAAAAAACATGGTGTTGGTGTGCGATCGTTAATAGTGGGGTTCGTATTGCTCATTCTTCAGTGTTCTGTGCAGTGTTTTGTAGATCATTGTTTGTTTTTAGTGGGTTCGTATTGCTCATTCTTCAGTGTTCTGTGTAGTGTTTTGTAGACCATTGTTTGTTTTTAGTGGGGTTCGTATTGCTCATTCTTCAGTGTTCTGTGTAGTGTTTTGTAGACCATTGTTTGTTTTTAGTGGGTTCGTATTGCTCAATCTTCAGTGTTCTGTGTGGTGTTTTGTAGACCATTGTTTGTTTTTAGTGGGGTTCGTATTGCTCATTCTTCAGTGTTCTGTGTGGTGTTTTGTAGACCATTGTTTGTTTTTAGTGGGTTCGTATTGCTCATTCTTCAGTGTTCTGTGTGGTGTTTTTTGTAGACCATTGTTTGTTTTTAGTGGGTTCGTATTGCTCATTCTTCAGTGTTCTGTGTGGTGTTTTGTAGACCATTGTTTGTTTTTAGTGGGGTTCGTATTGCTCATTCTTCAGTGTTCTGTGTGGTGTTTTGTAGACCATTGTTTGTTTTTAGTGGGTTCGTATTGCTCATTCTTCAGTGTTCTGTGGGGTGTTTTGTAGACCATTGTTTGTTTTTAGTGGGTTCGTATTGCTCATTCTTCGGTGTTCTGTGCAGTGTTTTGTAGACCATTGTTTGTTTTTAGTGGGTTCGTATTGCTCATTCTTCAGTGTTCTGTGTGGTGTTTTGTAGACCATTGTTTGTTTTTAGTGGGGTTCGTATTGCTCATTCTTCAGTGTTCTGTGTGGTGTTTTTTGTAGACCATTGTTTGTTTTTAGTGGGTTCGTATTGCTCATTCTTCAGTGTTCTGTGCAGTGTTTTGTAGACCATTGTTTGTTTTTAGTGGGTTCGTATTGCTCATTCTTCGGTGTTCTGTGCAGTGTTTTGTAGACCATTGTTTGTTTTTAGTGGGGTTCGTGTTGCTCATTCTTCAGTGTTCTGTGCAGTGTTTTGTAGACCATTGTTTGTTTTTAGTGGGGTTCGTATTGCTCATTCTTCAGTGTTCTGTGTGGTGTTTTGTAGACCATTGTTTGTTTTTAGTGGGTTCGTATTGCTCATTCTTCAGTGTTCTGTGCAATGTTTTGTAGACCATTGTTTGTTTTTAGTGGGGTTCGTATTGCTCATTCTTCAGTGTTCTGTGTGGTGTTTTTTGTAGACCATTGTTTGTTTTTAGTGGGTTCGTATTGCTCATTCTTCAGTGTTCTGTGCAGTGTTTTGTAGACCATTGTTTGTTTTTAATGGGATTCGTATTGCTCATTCTTCAGTGTTCTGTGCAGTGTTTTGTAGACCATTGTTTGTTTTTAGTGGGTTCGTATTGCTCATTCTTCAGTGTTCTGTGCAGTGTTTTGTAGACCATTGTTTGTTTTTAGTGGGGTTCGTGTTGCTCATTCTTCAGTGTTCTGTGCAGTGTTTTGTAGACCATTGTTTGTTTTTAATGGGGTTCGTATTGCTCATTCTTCAGTGTTCTGTGCAGTGTTTTGTAGACCATTGTTTGTTTTTAGTGGGTTCGTATTGCTCATTCTTCAGTGTTCTGTGTGGTGTTTTGTAGACCATTGTTTGTATTTAGTGGGGTTCGTATTGCTCATTCTTCAGTGTTCTGTGCAGTGTTTTGTAGACCATTGTTTGTTTTTAATGGGGTTCGTATTGCTCATTCTTCAGTGTTCTGTGCAGTGTTTTGTAGACCATTGTTTGTTTTTAGTGGGTTCGTATTGCTCATTCTTCAGTGTTCTGTGTGGTGTTTTGTAGACCATTGTTTGTTTTTAGTGGGGTTCGTATTGCTCATTCTTCAGTGTTCTGTGTGGTGTTTTGTAGACCATTGTTTGTTTTTAGTGGGGTTCGTGTTGCTCATTCTTCAGTGTTCTGTGCAGTGTTTTGTAGACCATTGTTTGTTTTTAATGGGGTTCGTATTGCTCATTCTTCAGTGTTCTGTGCAGTGTTTTGTAGACCATTGTTTGTTTTTAGTGGGTTCGTATTGCTCATTCTTCAGTGTTCTGTGTGGTGTTTTGTAGACCATTGTTTGTTTTTAGTGGGGTTCGTATTGCTCATTCTTCAGTGTTCTGTGTGGTGTTTTGTAGACCATTGTTTGTTTTTAGTGGGTTCGTATTGCTCATTCTTCAGTGTTCTGTGCAGTGTTTTGTAGACCATTGTTTGTTTTTAGTGGGTTCGTATTGCCCATTCTTCAGTGTTCTGTGTGGTGTTTTGTAGACCATTGTTTGTTTTTAGTGGGGTTCGTATTGCTCATTCTTCAGTGTTCTATATGGTGTTTTTTGTAGACCATTGTTTGTTTTTAGTGGGTTCGTATTGCTCATTCTTCGGTGTTCTGTGCAGTATTTTGTAGACCATTGTTTGTTTTTAGTGGGTTCGTATTGCTCATTCTTCAGTGTTCTGTGCAGTGTTTTGTAGACCATTGTTTGTTTTTAGTGGGGTTCGTGTTGCTCATTCTTCAGTGTTCTGTGCAGTGTTTTGTAGACCATTGTTTGTTTTTAGTGGGGTTCGTGTTGCTCATTCTTCAGTGTTCTGTGCAGTGTTTTGTAGACCATTGTTTGTTTTTAGTGGGTTCGTATTGCTCATTCTTCAGTGTTCTGTGTGGTGTTTTGTAGACCATTGTTTGTTTTTAGTGGGGTTCGTATTGCTCATTCTTCAGTGTTCTGTGCAGTGTTTTGTAGACCATTGTTTGTTTTTAGTGGGTTCGTATTGCTCATTCTTCAGTGTTCTGTGTGGTGTTTTGTAGACCATTGTTTGTTTTTAGTGGGGTTCGTATTGCTCATTCTTCAGTGTTCTGTGCAGTGTTTTGTAAACCATTGTTTGTTTTTAGTGGGGTTCGTATTGCTCATTCTTCAGTGTTCTGTGTGGTGTTTTGTAGACCATTGTTTGTTTTTAGTGGGTTCGTATTGCTCATTCTTCAGTGTTCTGTGTGGTGTTTTGTAGACCATTATTTGTTTTTAGTGGGGTTCGTATTGCTCATTCTTCAGTGTTCTGTGTGGTGTTTTGTAGATCATTGTTTGTTTTTAGTGGTGTTCGTATTGCTCATTCTTCAGTGTTCTGTGTGGTGTTTTGTAGATCATTGTTTGTTTTTAGTGGGTTCGTATTGCTCATTCTTCAGTGTTCTGTGTGGTGTTTTGTAGACCATTGTTTGTTTTTAGTGGGTTCGTATTGCTCATTCTTCAGTGTTCTGTGTGGTGTTTTGTAGACCATTGTTTGTTTTTAGTGGGGTTCGTATTGCTCATTCTTCAGTGTTCTGTGTGGTGTTTTGTAGACCATTGTTTGTTTTTAGTGGTGTTGGTATTGCTCATTCTTCAGTGTTCTGTTCAGTGTTTTGTAAACCATTGTTTGGTTTTAGTGGGGTTCGTATTGCTCATTCTTTAGTGTTCTGTGCAGTGTTTTGTAGATCATTGTTTGTTTTTAGTGGGGTTCGTATTGCTCATTCTTCAGTGTTCTGTGTGGTGTTTTGTAGACCATTGTTTGTTTTTAGTGGGGTTCGTATTGCTCATTCTTTAGTGTTCTGTGTAGTGTTTTGTAAACCATTGTTTGTTTTTAGTGGGGTTCGTGTTGCTCATTCTTCAGTGTTCTGTGCAGTGTTTTGTAGACCATTGTTTGTTTTTAATGGGGTTCGTATTGCTCATTCTTCAGTGTTCTGTGCAGTGTTTTGTAGACCATTGTTTGTTTTTAGTGGGTTCGTATTGTTCATTCTTCAGTGTTCTGTGTGGTGTTTTGTAGACCATTGTTTGTTTTTAGTGGGTTCGTATTGCTCATTCTTTAGTGTTCTGTGCAGTGTTTTGTAGACCATTGTTTGTTTTCTGTGGGGTTCGTATTGCTCATTCTTCAGTGTTCTGTGCAGTGTTTTGTAAACCATTGTTTGTTTTTAGTGGGGTTCGTGTTGCTCATTCTTCAGTGTTCTGTGCAGTGTTTTGTAAACCATTGTTTGGTTTTAGTGGGGTTCGTATTGCTCATTCTTCAGTGTTTTGTGCAGTGTTTTGTAGACCATTTTTTGTTTTTAGTGGGGTTCGTATTGCTCATTCTTCAGTGTTCTGTGTGGTGTTTTGTAGACCATTGTTTGTTTTTAGTGGGGTTCCTATTGCTCATTCTTCAGTGTTCTGTGCAGTGTTTTGTAGACCATTGTTTGTTTTTAGTGGGTTCGTATTGCTCATTCTTCAGTGTTCTGTGTAGTGTTTTGTAGACCATTGTTTGTTTTTAGTGGGTTCGTATTGCTCATTCTTTAGTGTTCTGTGCAGTGTTTTGTAGACCATTGTTTGTTTTTAGTGGGGTTCGTATTGCTCATTCTTTAGTGTTCTGTGCAGTGTTTTGTAAACCATTGTTTGTTTTTAGTGGGTTCGTATTGCTCATTCTTCAGTGTTCTGTGTAGTGTTTTGTAGACCATTGTTTGTTTTTAGTGGGGTTCCTATTGCTCATTCTTCAGTGTTCTGTGTGGTGTTTTGTAGACCATTGTTTGTTTTTAGTGGATTCGTATTGCTCATTCTTCAGTGTTCTGTGTAGTGTTTTGTAGACCATTGTTTGTTTTTAGTGGGTTCGTATTGCTCATTCTTTAGTGTTCTGTGTGGTGTTTTGTAGACTATTGTTTGTTTTTAGTGGGGTTCGTATTGCTCATTCTTCAGTGTTCTGTGCAGTGTTTTGTAAACCATTGTTTGTTTTTAGTGGGGTTCGTGTTGCTCATTCTTCAGTGTTCTGTGCAGTGTTTTGTAAACCATTGTTTGGTTTTAGTGGGGTTCGTATTGCTCATTCTTCAGTGTTCTGTGCAGTGTTTTGTAGACCATTGTTTGTTTTTAGTGGGGTTCGTATTGCTCATTCTTCAGTGTTCTGTGTGGTGTTTTGTAGACCATTGTTTGTTTTTAGAGGGGTTCCTATTGCTCATTCTTCAGTGTTCTGTGCAGTGTTTTGTAGACCATTGTTTGTTTTTAGTGGGGTTCCTATTGCTCATTCTTCAGTGTTCTGTGCAGTGTTTTGTAGACCATTGTTTGTTTTTAGTGGGGTTCGTATTGCTCATTCTTCAGTGTTCTGTGCAGTGTTTTGTAGACCATTGTTTGTTTTTAGTGGGTTCGTATTGCTCATTCTTCAGTGTTCTGTGTAGTGTTTTGTAGACCATTGTTTGCTTTTAGTGGGGTTCGTGTTGCTCATTCTTCAGTGTTCTGTGCAGTGTTTTGTAGACCATTGTTTGTTTTTAGTGGGTTCGTATTGCTCATTCTTCAGTGTTCTGTGTGGTGTTTTGTAGACCATTGTTTGTTTTTAGTGGGGTTCGTATTGCTCATTCTGCAGTGTTCTGTGTGGTGTTTTGTAGACCATTGTTTGTTTTTAGTGGGTTCGTATTGCTCATTCTTCAGTGTTCTGTGTGGTGTTTTGTAGACCATTATTTGTTTTTAGTGGGGTTCGTATTGCTCATTCTTCAGTGTTCTGTGTGGTGTTTTGTAGATCATTGTTTGTTTTTAGTGGTGTTCGTATTGCTCATTCTTCAGTGTTCTGTGTGGTGTTTTGTAGATCATTGTTTGTTTTTAGTGGGTTCGTATTGCTCATTCTTCAGTGTTCTGTGTGGTGTTTTGTAGACCATTGTTTGTTTTTAGTGGGTTCGTATTGCTCATTCTTCAGTGTTCTGTTCAGTGTTTTGTAGACCATTGTTTGTTTTTAGTGGGGTTCGTATTGCTCATTCTTCAGTGTTCTGTGTGGTGTTTTGTAGACCATTGTTTGTTTTTAGTGGGGTTCGTATTGCTCATTCTTCAGTGTTCTGTGTGGTGTTTTGTAGACCATTGTTTGTTTTTAGTGGGGTTCGTATTGCTCATTCTTTAGTGTTCTGTGTAGTGTTTTGTAAACCATTGTTTGTTTTTAGTGGGGTTCGTGTTGCTCATTCTTCAGTGTTCTGTGCAGTGTTTTGTAGACCATTGTTTGTTTTTAATGGGGTTCGTATTGCTCATTCTTCAGTGTTCTGTGCAGTGTTTTGTAGACCATTGTTTGTTTTTAGTGGGTTCGTATTGCTCATTCTTCAGTGTTCTGTGTGGTGTTTTGTAGACCATTGTTTGTTTTTAGTGGGTTCGTATTGCTCATTCTTTAGTGTTCTGTGCAGTGTTTTGTAGACCATTGTTTGTTTTCAGTGGGGTTCGTATTGCTCATTCTTCAGTGTTCTGTGCAGTGTTTTGTAAACCATTGTTTGTTTTTAGTGGGGTTCGTGTTGCTCATTCTTCAGTGTTCTGTGCAATGTTTTGTAAACCATTGTTTGGTTTTTAGTGGGGTTCGTATTGCTCATTCTTCAGTATTTTGTGCAGTGTTTTGTAGACCATTGTTTGTTTTTAGTGGGGTTCGTATTGCTCATTCTTCAGTGTTCTGTGTGGTGTTTTGTAGACCATTGTTTGTTTTTAGTGGGGTTCCTATTGCTCATTCTTCAGTGTTCTGTGCAGTGTTTTGTAGACCATTGTTTGTTTTTAGTGGGTTCGTATTGCTCATTCTTCAGTGTTCTGTGTAGTGTTTTGTAGACCATTGTTTGTTTTTAGTGGGTTCGTATTGCTCATTCTTTAGTGTTCTGTGCAGTGTTTTGTAGACCATTGTTTGTTTTTAGTGGGGTTCGTATTGCTCATTCTTTAGTGTTCTGTGCAGTGTTTTGTAAACCATTGTTTGTTTTTAGTGGGGTTCGTGTTGCTCATTCTTCAGTGTTCTGTGCAGTGTTTTGTAGACCATTGTTTGTTTTTAGTGGGGTTCGTATTGCTCATTCTTCAGTGTTCTGTGTGGTGTTTTGTAGACCATTGTTTGTTTTTAGTGGGGTTCCTATTGCTCATTCTTCAGTGTTCTGTGCAGTGTTTTGTAGACCATTGTTTGTTTTTAGTGGATTCGTATTGCTCATTCTTCAGTGTTCTCTGTAGTGTTTTGTAGACCATTGTTTGTTTTTAGTGGGTTCGTATTGCTCATTCTTTAGTGTTCTGTGTGGTGTTTTGTAGACCATTGGTTTTTTTTAGTGGGGTTCGTATTGCTCATTCTTCAGTGTTCTGTGCAGTGTTTTGTAAACCATTGTTTGTTTTTAGTGGGGTTCGTGTTGCTCATTCTTCAGTGTTCTGTGCAGTGTTTTGTAAACCATTGTTTGGTTTTAGTGGGGTTCGTATTGCTCATTCTTCAGTGTTCTGTGCAGTGTTTTGTAGACCATTGTTTGTTTTTAGTGGGGTTCGTATTGCTCATTCTTCAGTGTTCTATGTGGTGTTTTTTGTAGACCATTGTTTGTTTTTAGTGGGTTCGTATTGCTCATTCTTCGGTGTTCTGTGCAGTGTTTTGTAGACCATTGTTTGTTTTTAGTGGGTTCGTATTGCTCATTCTTCAGTGTTCTGTGCAGTGTTTTGTAGACCATTGTTTGTTTTTAGTGGGGTTCGTGTTGCTCATTCTTCAGTGTTCTGTGCAGTGTTTTGTAGACCATTGTTTGTTTTTAGTGGGGTTCGTGTTGCTCATTCTTCAGTGTTCTGTGCAGTGTTTTGTAGACCATTGTTTGTTTTTAGTGGGTTCGTATTGCTCATTCTTCAGTGTTCTGTGTGGTGTTTTGTAGACCATTGTTTGTTTTTAGTGGGGTTCGTATTGCTCATTCTTCAGTGTTCTGTGCAGTGTTTTGTAGACCATTGTTTGTTTTTAGTGGGTTCGTATTGCTCATTCTTCAGTGTTCTGTGTGGTGTTTTGTAGACCATTGTTTGTTTTTAGTGGAGTTCGTATTGCTCATTCTTCAGTGTTCTGTGCAGTGTTTTGTAAACCATTGTATGTTTTTAGGGGGGTTCGTATTGCTCATTCTTCAGTGTTCTGTGTGGTGTTTTGTAGACCATTGTTTGTTTTTAGTGGGTTCGTATTGCTCATTCTTCAGTGTTCTGTGTGGTGTTTTGTAGACCATTATTTGTTTTTAGTGGGGTTCGTATTGCTCATTCTTCAGTGTTCTGTGTGGTGTTTTGTAGATCATTGTTTGTTTTTAGTGGTGTTCGTATTGCTCATTCTTCAGTGTTCTGTGTGGTGTTTTGTAGATCATTGTTTGTTTTTAGTGGGTTCGTATTGCTCATTCTTCAGTGTTCTGTGTGGTGTTTTGTAGACCATTGTTTGTTTTTAGTGGGTTCGTATTGCTCATTCTTCAGTGTTCTGTGCAGTGTTTTGTAGACCATTGTTTGTTTTTAGTGGGGTTCGTATTGCTCATTCTTCAGTGTTCTGTGTGGTGTTTTGTAGACCATTGTTTGTTTTTAGTGGTGTTGGTATTGCTCATTCTTCAGTGTTCTGTTCAGTGTTTTGTAAACCATTGTTTGGTTTTAGTGGGGTTCGTATTGCTCATTCTTTAGTGTTCTCTGCAGTGTTTTGTAGATCATTGTTTGTTTTTAGTAGGGTTCGTATTGCTCATTCTTCAGTGTTCTGTGTGGTGTTTTGTAGACCATTGTTTGTTTTTAGTGGGGTTCGTATTGCTCATTCTTTAGTGTTCTGTGTAGTGTTTTGTAAACCATTGTTTGTTTTTAGTGGGGTTCGTGTTGCTCATTCTTCAGTGTTCTGTGCAGTGTTTTGTAGACCATTGTTTGTTTTTAATGGGGTTCGTATTGCTCATTCTTCAGTGTTCTGTGCAGTGTTTTGTAGACCATTGTTTGTTTTTAGTGGGTTCGTATTGCTCATTCTTCAGTGTTCTGTGTGGTGTTTTGTAGACCATTGTTTGTTTTTAGTGGGTTCGTATTGCTCATTCTTTAGTGTTCTGTGCAGTGTTTTGTAGACCATTGTTTGTTTTCAGTGGGGTTCGTATTGCTCATTCTTCAGTGTTCTGTGCAGTGTTTTGTAAACCATTGTTTGTTTTTAGTGGGGTTCGTGTTGCTCATTCTTCAGTGTTCTGTGCAGTGTTTTGTAAACCATTGTTTGGTTTTAGTGGGGTTCGTATTGCTCATTCTTCAGTGTTTTGTGCAGTGTTTTGTAGACCATTGTTTGTTTTTAGTGGGGTTCGTATTGCTCATTCTTCAGTGTTCTGTGTGGTGTTTTGTAGATCATTGTTTGTTTTTAGTGGGGTTCCTATTGCTCATTCTTCAGTGTTCTGTGCAGTGTTTTGTAGACCATTGTTTGTTTTTAGTGGGTTCGTATTGCTCATTCTTCAGTGTTCTGTGTAGTGTTTTGTAGACCATTGTTTGTTTTTAGTGGGTTCGTATTGCTCATTCTTTAGTGTTCTGTGCAGTGTTTTGTAGACCATTGTTTGTTTTTAGTGGGGTTCGTATTGCTCATTCTTTAGTGTTCTGTGCAGTGTTTTGTAAACCATTGTTTGTTTTTAGTGGGGTTCGTGTTGCTCATTCTTCAGTGTTCTGTGCAGTGTTTTGTAGACCATTGTTTGTTTTTAGTGGGGTTCCTATTGCTCATTCTTCAGTGTTCTGTGCAGTGTTTTGTAGACCATTGTTTGTTTTTAGTGGATTCGTATTGCTCATTCTTCAGTGTTCTGTGTAGTGTTTTGTAGACCATTGTTTGTTTTTAGTGGGTTCGTATTGCTCTTTAGTGTTCTGTGTGGTGTTTTGTAGACCATTGTTTGTTTTTAGTGGGGTTCGTATTGCTCATTCTTCAGTGTTCTGTGCAGTGTTTTGTAAACCATTGTTTGTTTTTAGTGGGGTTCGTGTTGCTCATTCTTCAGTGTTCTGTGCAGTGTTTTGTAAACCATTGTTTGGTTTTAGTGGGGTTCGTATTGCTCATTCTTCAGTGTTCTGTGCAGTGTTTTGTAGACCATTGTTTGTTTTTAGTGGGGTTCCTATTGCTCATTCTTCAGTGTTCTGTGCAGTGTTTTGTAGACCATTGTTTGTTTTTAGTGGGTTCGTATTGCTCATTCTTCAGTGTTCTGTGTGGTGTTTTGTAGACCATTGTTTGTTTTTAGTGGGGTTCGTATTGCTCATTCTTCAGTGTTCTGTGCAGTGTTTTGTAGACCATTGTTTGTTTTTAGTGGGTTCGTATTGCTCATTCTTCAGTGTTCTGTGCAGTGTTTTGTAGACCATTGTTTGTTTTTAGTGGGGTTCCTATTGCTCATTCTTCAGTGTTCTGTGTGGTGTTTTGTAGACCATTGTTTGTTTTTAGTGGGTTCGTATTGCTCATTCTTCAGTGTTCTGTGTGGTGTTTTGTAGACCATTGTTTGTTTTTAGAGGGGTTCGTATTGCTCATTCTTCAGTGTTCTATGTGGTGTTTTTTGTAGACCATTGTTTGTTTTTAGTGGGGTTCGTATTGCTCATTCTTCAGTGTTCTGTGCAGTGTTTTGTAGACCATTGTTTGTTTTTAGTGGGTTCGTATTGCTCATTCTTCAGTGTTCTGTGCAGTGTTTTGTAGACCATTGTTTGTTTTTAGTGGGTTCGTATTGCTCATTCTTCAGTGTTCTGTGTGGTGTTTTGTAGACCATTATTTGTTTTTAGGGGGGTTCGTATTGCTCATTCTTCAGTGTTCTGTGTGGTGTTTTGTAGATCATTGTTTGTTTTAGTGGTGTTCGTATTGCTCATTCTTCAGTGTTCTGTGTGGTGTTTTGTAGATCATTGTTTGTTTTTAGTCGGTTCGTATTGCTCATTCTTCAGTGTTCTGTGTGGTGTTTTGTAGACCATTGTTTGTTTTTAGTGGGTTCGTATTGCTCATTCTTCAGTGTTCTGTGTGATGTTTTGTAGACCATTGTTTGTTTTTAGTGGGGTTCGTATTGCTCATTCTTCAGTGTTCTGTGTGGTGTTTTGTAGACCATTGTTTGTTTTTAGTGGTGTTGGTATTGCTCATTCTTCAGTGTTCTGTTCAGTGTTTTGTAAACCATTGTTTGGTTTTAGTGGGGTTCGTATTGCTCATTCTTTAGTGTTCTGTGCAGTGTTTTGTAGATCATTGTTTGTTTTTAGTGGGGTTCGTATTGCTCATTCTTCAGTGTTCTGTGTGGTGTTTTGTAGACCATTGTTTGTTTTTAGGTGGGTTCGTATTGCTCATTCTTTAGTGTTCTGTGTAGTGTTTTGTAAACCATTGTTTGTTTTTAGTGGGGTTCGTGTTGCTCATTCTTCAGTGTTCTGTGCAGTGTTTTGTAGACCATTGTTTGTTTTTAATGGGGTTCGTATTGCTCATTCTTCAGTGTTCTGTGCAGTGTTTTGTAGACCATTGTTTGTTTTTAGTGGGTTCGTATTGCTCATTCTTCAGTGTTCTGTGTGGTGTTTTGTAGACCATTGTTTGTTTTTAGTGGGTTCGTATTGCTCATTCTTTAGTGTTCTGTGTGGTGTTTTGTAGACCATTGTTTGTTTTCAGTGGGGTTCGTATTGCTCATTCTTCAGTGTTCTGTGCAGTGTTTTGTAAACCATTGTTTGTTTTTAGTGGGGTTCGTGTTGCTCATTCTTCAGTGTTCTGTGCAGTGTTTTGTAAACCATTGTTTGGTTTTAGTGGGGTTCGTATTGCTCATTCTTCAGTGTTTTGTGCAGTGTTTTGTAGACCATTGTTTGTTTTTAGTGGGGTTCGTATTGCTCATTCTTCAGTGTTCTGTGTGGTGTTTTGTAGACCATTGTTTGTTTTTAGTGGGGTTCCTATTGCTCATTCTTCAGTGTTCTGTGCAGTGTTTTGTAGACCATTGTTTGTTTTTAGTGGGTTCGTATTGCTCATTCTTCAGTGTTCTGTGTAGTGTTTTGTAGACCATTGTTTGTTTTTAGTGGGTTCGTATTGCTCATTCTTTAGTGTTCTGTGCAGTGTTTTGTAGACCATTGTTTGTTTTTAGTGGGGTTCGTATTGCTCATTCTTTAGTGTTCTGTGCAGTGTTTTGTAAACCATTGTTTGTTTTTAGTGGGGTTCGTATTGCTCATTCTTCAGTGTTCTGTGTGGTGTTTTGTAGACCATTGTTTGTTTTTAGTGGGGTTCCTATTGCTCATTCTTCAGTGTTCTGTGCAGTGTTTTGTAGACCATTGTTTGTTTTTAGTGGGTTCGTATTGCTCATTCTTCAGTGTTCTGTGTAGTGTTTTGTAGACCATTGTTTGTTTTTAGTGGGTTCGTATTGCTCATTCTTTAGTGTTCTGTGTGGTGTTTTGTAGACCATTGTTTGTTTTTAGTGGGGTTCGTATTGCTCATTCTTCAGTGTTCTGTGCAGTGTTTTGTAAACCATTGTTTGTTTTTAGTGGGGTTCGTGTTGCTCATTCTTCAGTGTTCTGTGCAGTGTTTTGTAAACCATTGTTTGGTTTTAGTGGGGTTCGTATTGCTCATTCTTCAGTGTTCTGTGCAGTGTTTTGTAGACCATTGTTTGTTTTTAGTGGGGTTCGTATTGCTCATTCTTCAGTGTTCTGTGTGGTGTTTTGTAGACCATTGTTTGTTTTTAGTGGGGTTCCTATTGCTCATTCTTCAGTGTTCTGTGTGGTGTTTTGTAGACCATTGTTTGTTTTTAGTGGGTTCGTATTGCTCATTCTTCAGTGTTCTGTGTGGTGTTTTGTAGACCATTGTTTGTTTTTAGAGGGGTTCGTATTGCTCATTCTTCAGTGTTCTATGTGGTGTTTTTTGTAGACCATTGTTTGTTTTTAGTGGGGTTCGTATTGCTCATTCTTCAGTGTTCTGTGCAGTGTTTTGTAGACCATTGTTTGTTTTTAGTGGGTTCGTATTGCTCATTCTTCAGTGTTCTGTGCAGTGTTTTGTAGACCATTGTTTGTTTTTAGTGGGTTCGTATTGCTCATTCTTCAGTGTTCTGTGTGGTGTTTTGTAGACCATTATTTGTTTTTAGGGGGGTTCGTATTGCTCATTCTTCAGTGTTCTGTGTGGTGTTTTGTAGATCATTGTTTGTTTTTAGTGGTGTTCGTATTGCTCATTCTTCAGTGTTCTGTGTGGTGTTTTGTAGATCATTGTTTGTTTTTAGTCGGTTCGTATTGCTCATTCTTCAGTGTTCTGTGTGGTGTTTTGTAGACCATTGTTTGTTTTTAGTGGGTTCGTATTGCTCATTCTTCAGTGTTCTGTGTGGTGTTTTGTAGACCATTGTTTGTTTTTAGTGGGGTTCGTATTGCTCATTCTTCAGTGTTCTGTGTGGTGTTTTGTAGACCATTGTTTGTTTTTAGTGGTGTTGGTATTGCTCATTCTTCAGTGTTCTGTTCAGTGTTTTGTAAACCATTGTTTGGTTTTAGTGGGGTTCGTATTGCTCATTCTTTAGTGTTCTGTGCAGTGTTTTGTAGATCATTGTTTGTTTTTAGTGGGGTTCGTATTGCTCATTCTTCAGTGTTCTGTGTGGTGTTTTGTAGACCATTGTTTGTTTTTAGGTGGGTTCGTATTGCTCATTCTTTAGTGTTCTGTGTAGTGTTTTGTAAACCATTGTTTGTTTTTAGTGGGGTTCGTGTTGCTCATTCTTCAGTGTTCTGTGCAGTGTTTTGTAGACCATTGTTTGTTTTTAATGGGGTTCGTATTGCTCATTCTTCAGTGTTCTGTGCAGTGTTTTGTAGACCATTGTTTGTTTTTAGTGGGTTCGTATTGCTCATTCTTCAGTGTTCTGTGTGGTGTTTTGTAGACCATTGTTTGTTTTTAGTGGGTTCGTATTGCTCATTCTTTAGTGTTCTGTGTGGTGTTTTGTAGACCATTGTTTGTTTTCAGTGGGGTTCGTATTGCTCATTCTTCAGTGTTCTGTGCAGTGTTTTGTAAACCATTGTTTGTTTTTAGTGGGGTTCGTGTTGCTCATTCTTCAGTGTTCTGTGCAGTGTTTTGTAAACCATTGTTTGGTTTTAGTGGGGTTCGTATTGCTCATTCTTCAGTGTTTTGTGCAGTGTTTTGTAGACCATTGTTTGTTTTTAGTGGGGTTCGTATTGCTCATTCTTCAGTGTTCTGTGTGGTGTTTTTTAGACCATTGTTTGTTTTTAGTGGGGTTCCTATTGCTCATTCTTCAGTGTTCTGTGCAGTGTTTTGTAGACCATTGTTTGTTTTTAGTGGGTTCGTATTGCTCATTCTTCAGTGTTCTGTGTAGTGTTTTGTAGACCATTGTTTGTTTTTAGTGGGTTCGTATTGCTCATTCTTTAGTGTTCTGTGCAGTGTTTTGTAGACCATTGTTTGTTTTTAGTGGGGTTCGTATTGCTCATTCTTTAGTGTTCTGTGCAGTGTTTTGTAAACCATTGTTTGTTTTTAGTGGGGTTCGTATTGCTCATTCTTCAGTGTTCTGTGTGGTGTTTTGTAGACCATTGTTTGTTTTTAGTGGGGTTCCTATTGCTCATTCTTCAGTGTTCTGTGCAGTGTTTTGTAGACCATTGTTTGTTTTTAGTGGGTTCGTATTGCTCATTCTTCAGTGTTCTGTGTAGTGTTTTGTAGACCATTGTTTGTTTTTAGTGGGTTCGTATTGCTCATTCTTTAGTGTTCTGTGTGGTGTTTTGTAGACCATTGTTTGTTTTTAGTGGGGTTCGTATTGCTCATTCTTCAGTGTTCTGTGCAGTGTTTTGTAAACCATTGTTTGTTTTTAGTGGGGTTCGTGTTGCTCATTCTTCAGTGTTCTGTGCAGTGTTTTGTAAACCATTGTTTGGTTTTAGTGGGGTTCGTATTGCTCATTCTTCAGTGTTCTGTGCAGTGTTTTGTAGACCATTGTTTGTTTTTAGTGGGGTTCGTATTGCTCATTCTTCAGTGTTCTGTGTGGTGTTTTGTAGACCATTGTTTGTTTTTAGTGGGGTTCCTATTGCTCATTCTTCAGTGTTCTGTGCAGTGTTTTGTAGACCATTGTTTGTTTTTAGTGGGTTCGTATTGCTCATTCTTCAGTGTTCTGTGTGGTGTTTTGTAGACCATTGTTTGTTTTTAGTGGGGTTCGTATTGCTCATTCTTCAGTGTTCTGTGCAGTGTTTTGTAGACCATTGTTTGTTTTTAGTGGGTTCGTATTGCTCATTCTTCAGTGTTCTGTGCAGTGTTTTGTAGACCATTGTTTGTTTTTAGTGGGGTTCCTATTGCTCATTCTTCAGTGTTCTGTGTGGTGTTTTGTAGACCATTGTTTGTTTTTAGTGGGTTCGTATTGCTCATTCTTCAGTGTTCTGTGTGGTGTTTTGTAGACCATTGTTTGTTTTTAGTGGGGTTCGTATTGCTCATTCTTCAGTGTTCTATGTGGTGTTTTTTGTAGACCATTGTTTGTTTTTAGTGGGGTTCGTATTGCTCATTCTTCAGTGTTCTGTGCAGTGTTTTGTAGACCATTGTTTGTTTTTAGTGGGTTCGTATTGCTCATTCTTCAGTGTTCTGTGCAGTGTTTTGTAGACCATTGTTTGTTTTTAGTGGGGTTCGTGTTGCTCATTCTTCAGTGTTCTGTGCAGTGTTTTGTAGACCATTGTTTGTTTTTAGTGGGGTTCGTGTTGCTCATTCTTCAGTGTTCTGTGTTGTGTTTTGTAGACCATTGTTTGTTTTTAGTGGGGTTCCTATTGCTCATTCTTCAGTGTTCTGTGCAGTGTTTTGTAGACCATTGTTTGTTTTTAGTGGGTTCGTATTGCTCATTCTTCAGTGTTCTGTGTGGTGTTTTGTAGACCATTGTTTGTTTTTAGTGGGGTTCGTATTGCTCATTCTTCAGTGTTCTGTGCAGTGTTTTGTAGACCATTGTTTGTTTTTATTGGGTTCGTATTGCTCATTCTTCAGTGTTCTGTGCAGTGTTTTGTAGACCATTGTTTGTTTTTAGTGGGGTTCCTATTGCTCATTCTTCAGTGTTCTGTGTGGTGTTTTGTAGACCATTGTTTGTTTTTAGTGAGGTTCGTATTGCTCATTCTTCAGTGTTCTGTGCAGTGTTTTGTAGACCATTGTTTGTTTTTAGTGGGTTCGTATTGCTCATTCTTCAGTGTTCTGTGTGGTGTTTTGTAGACCATTGTTTGTTTTTAGTGGGGTTCGTATTGCTCATTCTTCAGTGTTCTATGTGGTGTTTTTTGTAGACCATTGTTTGTTTTTAGTGGGGTTCGTATTGCTCATTCTTCGGTGTTCTGTGCAGTGTTTTGTAGACCATTGTTTGTCTTTAGTGGGTTCGTATTGCTCATTCTTCAGTGTTCTGTGCAGTGTTTTGTAGACCATTGTTTGTTTTTAGTGGGGTTCGTGTTGCTCATTCTTCAGTGTTCTGTGCAGTGTTTTGTAGACCATTGTTTGTTTTTAGTGGGGTTCGTGTTGCTCATTCTTCAGTGTTCTGTGCAGTGTTTTGTAGACCATTGTTTGTTTTTAGTGGGTTCGTATTGCTCATTCTTCAGTGTTCTGTGTTGTGTTTTGTAGACCATTGTTTGTTTTTAGTGGGGTTCGTATTGCTCATTCTTCAGTGTTCTGTGCAGTGTTTTGTAGACCATTGTTTGTTTTTGGTGGGTTCGTATTGCTCATTCTTCAGTGTTCTGTGTGGTGTTTTGTAGACCATTGTTTGTTTTTAGTGGGGTTCGTATTGCTCATTCTTCAGTGTTCTGTGCAGTGTTTTGTAAACCATTGTTTGTTTTTAGTGGGGTTCGTATTGCTCATTCTTCAGTGTTCTGTGTGGTGTTTTGTAGACCATTGTTTGTTTTTAGTGGGTTCGTATTGCTCATTCTTCAGTGTTCTGTGTGGTGTTTTGTAGACCATTATTTGTTTTTAGTGGGGTTCGTATTGCTCATTCTTCAGTGTTCTGTGTGGTGTTTTGTAGATCATTGTTTGTTTTTAGTGGTGTTCGTATTGCTCATTCTTCAGTGTTCTGTGTGGTGTTTTGTAGATCATTGTTTGTTTTTAGTGGGTTCGTATTGCTCATTCTTCAGTGTTCTGTGTGGTGTTTTGTAGACCATTGTTTGTTTTTAGTGGGTTCGTATTGCTCATTTTTCAGTGTTCTGTGTGGTGTTTTGTAGACCATTGTTTGTTTTTAGTGGGGTTCGTATTGCTCATTCTTCAGTATTCTGTGTGGTGTTTTGTAGACCATTGTTTGTTTTTAGTGGGGTTCGTATTGCTCATTCTTCAGTGTTCTGTGTGGTGTTTTGTAGACCATTGTTTGTTTTTAGTGGGGTTCGTATTGCTCATTCTTTAGTGTTCTGTGTAGTGTTTTGTAAACCATTGTTTGTTTTTAGTGGGGTTCGTGTTGCTCATTCTTCAGTGTTCTGTGCACTGTTTTGTAGTCCATTGTTTGTTTTTAATGGGGTTCGTATTGCTCATTCTTCAGTGTTCTGTGGAGTGTTTTGTAGACCATTGTTTGTTTTTAGTGGGTTCGTATTGCTCATTCTTCAGTGTTCTGTGTGGTGTTTTGTAGACCATTGTTTGTTTTTAGTGGGTTCGTATTGCTCATTCTTTAGTGTTCTGTGCAGTGTTTTGTAGACCATTGTTTGTTTTCAGTGGGGTTCGTATTGCTCATTCTTCAGTGTTCTGTGCAGTGTTTTGTAAATCATTGTTTGTTTTTAGTGGGGTTCGTGTTGCTCATTCTTCAGTGTTCTGTGCAGTGTTTTGTAAACCATTGTTTGGTTTTAGTGGGGTTCGTATTGCTCATTCTTCAGTGTTTTGTGCAGTGTTTTGTAGACCATTGTTTGTTTTTAGTGGGGTTCGTATTGCTCATTCTTCAGTGTTCTGTGTGGTGTTTTGTAGACCATTGTTTGTTTTTAGTGGGGTTCCTATTGCTCATTCTTCAGTGTTCTGTGCAGTGTTTTGTAGACCATTGTTTGTTTTTAGTGGGTTCGTATTGCTCATTCTTCAGTGTTCTGTGTAGTGTTTTGTAGACCATTGTTTGTTTTTAGTGGGTTCGTATTGCTCATTCTTTAGTGTTCTGTGCAGTGTTTTGTAGACCATTGTTTGTTTTTAGTGGGGTTCGTATTGCTCATTCTTTAGTGTTCTGTGCAGTGTTTTGTAAACCATTGTTTGTTTTTAGTGGGGTTCGTGTTGCTCATTCTTCAGTGTTCTGTGCAGTGTTTTGTAGACCATTGTTTGTTTTTAGTGGGGTTCGTATTGCTCATTCTTCAGTGTTCTGTGTGGTGTTTTGTAGACCATTGTTTGTTTTTAGTGGGGTTCCTATTGCTCATTCTTCAGTGTTCTGTGCAGTGTTTTGTAGACCATTGTTTGTTTTTAGTGGATTCGTATTGCTCATTCTTCAGTGTTCTGTGTAGTGTTTTGTAGACCATTGGTTGTTTTTAGTGGGTTCGTATTGCTCATTCTTTAGTGTTCTGTGTGGTGTTTTGTAGACCATTGGTTTTTTTTAGTGGGGTTCGTATTGCTCATTCTTCAGTGTTCTGTGCAGTGTTTTGTAAACCATTGTTTGTTTTTAGTGGGGTTCGTGTTGCTCATTCTTCAGTGTTCTGTGCAGTGTTTTGTAAACCATTGTTTGGTTTTAGTGGGGTTCGTATTGCTCATTCTTCAGTGTTCTGTGCAGTGTTTTGTAGACCATTGTTTGTTTTTAGTGGGGTTCGTATTGCTCATTCTTCAGTGTTCTGTGTGGTGTTTTGTAGACCATTGTTTGTTTTTAGTGGGGTTCCTATTGCTCATTCTTCAGTGTTCTGTGCAGTGTTTTGTAGACCATTGTTTGTTTTTAGTGGGTTCGTATTGCTCATTCTTCAGTGTTCTGTGTGGTGTTTTGTAGACCATTGTTTGTTTTTAGTGGGGTTCGTATTGCTCATTCTTCAGTGTTCTGTGCAGTGTTTTGTAGACCATTGTTTGTTTTTAGTGGGTTCGTATTGCTCATTCTTCAGTGTTCTGTGCAGTGTTTTGTAGACCATTGTTTGTTTTTAGTGGGGTTCCTATAGCTCATTCTTCAGTGTTCTGTGTGGTGTTTTGTAGACCATTGTTTGTTTTTAGTGGGTTCGTATTGCTCATTCTTCAGTGTTCTGTGTGGTGTTTTGTAGACCATTGTTTGTTTTTAGTGGGGTCGTATTGCTCATTCTTCAGTGTTCTGTGCAGTGTTTTGTAAACCATTGTTTGGTTTTAGTGGGGTTCGTATTGCTCATTCTTTAGTGTTCTGTGTGGTGTTTTGTAGACCATTGTTTTTTTTTAGTGGGGTTCGTATTGCTCATTCTTCAGTGTTCTGTGCAGTGTTTTGTAAACCATTGTTTGTTTTTAGTGGGGTTCGTGTTGCTCATTCTTCAGTGTTCTGTGCAGTGTTTTGTAAACCATTGTTTGGTTTTAGTGGGGTTCGTATTGCTCATTCTTCAGTGTTCTGTGCAGTGTTTTGTAGACCATTGTTTGTTTTTAGTGGGGTTCGTATTGCTCATTCTTCAGTGTTCTGTGTGGTGTTTTGTAGACCATTGTTTGTTTTTAGTGGGGTTCCTATTGCTCATTCTTCAGTGTTCTGTGCAGTGTTTTGTAGACCATTGTTTGTTTTTAGTGGGTTCGTATTGCTCATTCTTCAGTGTTCTGTGTGGTGTTTTGTAGACCATTGTTTGTTTTTAGTGGGGTTCGTATTGCTCATTCTTCAGTGTTCTGTGCAGTGTTTTGTAGACCATTGTTTGTTTTTAGTGGGTTCGTATTGCTCATTCTTCAGTGTTCTGTGCAGTGTTTTGTAGACCATTGTTTGTTTTTAGTGGGGTTCCTATAGCTCATTCTTCAGTGTTCTGTGTGGTGTTTTGTAGACCATTGTTTGTTTTTAGTGGGTTCGTATTGCTCATTCTTCAGTGTTCTGTTCAGTGTTTTGTAGACCTTTGTTTGTTTTTAGTGGGGTCGTATTGCTCATTCTTCAGTGTTCTGTGCAGTGTTTTGTAAACCATTGTTTGGTTTTAGTGGGGTTCGTATTGCTCATTCTTTAGTGTTCTGTGCAGTGTTTTGTAGACCATTGTTTGTTTTTAGTGGGTTCGTATTGCTCATTCTTCAGTGTTTTGTGCAGTGTTTTGTAGACCATTGTTTGTTTTTAGTGGGTTCGTATTGCTCATTCTTCAGTGTTCTGTGTGGTGTTTTGTAGACCATTGATTGTTTTTAGTGGGGTTCGTATTGCTCATTCTTTAGTGTTCTGTGTAGTGTTTTGTAAACCATTGTTTGTTTTTAGTGGGGTTCGTGTTGCTCATTCTTCAGTGTTCTGTGCAGTGTTTTGTAGACCATTGTTTGTTTTTAATGGGGTTCGTATTGCTCATTCTTCAGTGTTCTGTGCAGTGTTTTGTAGACCATTGTTTGTTTTTAGTGGGTTCGTATTGCTCATTCTTCAGTGTTCTGTGTGGTGTTTTGTAGACCATTGTTTGTTTTTAGTGGGTTCGTATTGCTCATTCTTTAGTGTTCTGTGCAGTGTTTTGTAGACCATTGTTTGTTTTCAGTGGGGTTCGTATTGCTCATTCTTCAGTGTTCTGTGCAGTGTTTTGTAAACCATTGTTTGTTTTTAGTGGGGTTCGTGTTGCTCATTCTTCAGTGTTCTGTGCAGTGTTTTGTAAACCATTGTTTGGTTTTAGTGGGGTTCGTATTGCTCATTCTTCAGTGTTTTGTGCAGTGTTTTGTAGACCATTGTTTGTTTTTAGTGGGGTTCGTATTGCTCATTCTTCAGTGTTCTGTGTGGTGTATTGTAGACCATTGTTTGTTTTTAGTGGGGTTCCTATTGCTCATTCTTCAGTGTTCTGTGCAGTGTTTTGTAGACCATTGTTTGTTTTTAGTGGGTTCGTATTGCTCATTCTTCAGTGTTCTGTGTAGTGTTTTGTAGACCATTGTTTGTTTTTAGTGGGTTCGTATTGCTCATTCTTTAGTGTTCTGTGCAGTGTTTTGTAGACCATTGTTTGTTTTTAGTGGGGTTCGTATTGCTCATTCTTTAGTGTTCTGTGCAGTGTTTTGTAAACCATTGTTTGTTTTTAGTGGGGTTCGTGTTGCTCATTCTTCAGTGTTCTGTGCAGTGTTTTGTAGACCATTGTTTGTTTTTAGTGGGGTTCGTATTGCTCATTCTTCAGTGTTCTGTGTGGTGTTTTGTAGACCATTGTTTGTTTTTAGTGGGGTTCCTATTGCTCATTCTTCAGTGTTCTGTGCAGTGTTTTGTAGACCATTGTTTGTTTTTAGTGGATTCATATTGCTCATTCTTCAGTGTTCTGTGTAGTGTTTTGTAGACCATTGTTTGTTTTTAGTGGGTTCGTATTGCTCATTCTTTAGTGTTCTGTGTGGTGTTTTGTAGACCATTGTTTGTTTTTAGTGGGGTTCGTATTACTCATTCTTCAGTGTTCTGTGCAGTGTTTTGTAAACCATTGTTTGTTTTTAGTGGGGTTCGTGTTGCTCATTCTTCAGTGTTCTGTGCAGTGTTTTGTAAACCATTGCTTGGTTTTAGTGGGGTTCGTATTGCTCATTCTTCAGTGTTCTGTGCCGTGTTTTGTAGACCATTGTTTGTTTTTAGTGGGGTTCGTATTGCTCATTCTTCAGTGTTCTGTGTGGTGTTTTGTAGACCATTGTTTGTTTTTAGTGGGGTTCCTATTGCTCATTCTTCAGTGTTCTGTGCAGTGTTTTGTAGACCATTGTTTGTTTTTAGTGGGTTCGTATTGCTCATTCTTCAGTGTTCTGTGTGGTGTTTTGTAGACCATTGTTTGTTTTTAGTGGGGTTCGCATTGCTCATTCTTCAGTGTTCTGTGCAGTGTTTTGTAGACCATTGTTTGTTTTTAGTGGGTTCGTATTGCTCATTCTTCAGTGTTCTGTGCAGTGTTTTGTAGACCATTGTTTGTTTTTAGTGGGGTTCCTATTGCTCATTCTTCAGTGTTCTGTGTGGTGTTTTGTAGACCATTGTTTGTTTTTAGTGGGGTTCGTATTGCTCATTCTTCAGTGTTCTATGTGGTGTTTTTTGTAGACCATTGTTTGTTTTTAGTGGGGTTCGTATTGCTCATTCTTCGGTGTTCTGTGCAGTGTTTTGTAGACCATTGTTTGTTTTTAGTGGGTTCGTATTGCTCATTCTTCAGTGTTCTGTGCAGTGTTTTGTAGAGCATTGTTTGTTTTTAGTGGGGTTCGTGTTGCTCATTCTTCAGTGTTCTGTGCAGTGTTTTGTAGACCATTGTTTGTTTTTAGTGGGGTTCGTGTTGCTCATTCTTCAGTGTTCTGTGTGGTGTTTTGTAGACCATTGTTTGTTTTTAGTGGGGTTCGTATTGCTCATTCTTCAGTGTTCTGTGCAGTGTTTTGTAGACCATTGTTTGTTTTTGGTGGGTTCGTATTGCTCATTCTTCAGTGTTCTGTGTGGTGTTTTGTAGACCATTGTTTGTTTTTAGTGGGGTTCGTATTGCTCATTCTTCAGTGTTCTGTGCAGTGTTTTGTAAACCATTGTTTGTTTTTAGTGGGGTTCGTATTGCTCATTCTTCAGTGTTCTGTGTGGTGTTTTGTAGACCATTGTTTGTTTTTAGTGGGTTCGTATTGCTCATTCTTCAGTGTTCTGTGTGGTGTTTTGTAGACCATTATTTGTTTTTAGTGGGGTTCGTATTGCTCATTCTTCAGTGTTCTGTGTGGTGTTTTGTAGATCATTGTTTGTTTTTAGTGGTGTTCGTATTGCTCATTCTTCAGTGTTCTGTGTGGTGTTTTGTAGATCATTGTTTGTTTTTAGTGGGTTCGTATTGCTCATTCTTCAGTGTTCTGTGTGGTGTTTTGTAGACCATTGTTTGTTTTTAGTGGGTTCGTATTGCTCATTCTTCAGTGTTCTGTGTGGTGTTTTGTAGACCATTGTTTGCTTTTAGTGGTGTTCGTATTGCTCATTCTTCAGTGTTCTGTGTGGTGTTTTGTAGACCATTGTTTGTTTTTAGTGGGGTTCGTATTGCTCATTCTTCAGTGTTCTGTGTGGTGTTTTGTAGACCATTGCTTGTTTTTAGTGGGGTTCGTATTGCTCATTCTTTAGTGTTCTGTGTAGTGTTTTGTAAACCATTGTTTGTTTTTAGTGGGGTTCGTGTTGCTCATTCTTCAGTGTTCTGTGCAGTGTTTTGTAGACCATTGTTTGTTTTTAATGGTGTTCGTATTGCTCATTCTTCAGTGTTCTGTGCAGTGTTTTGTAGACCATTGTTTGTTTTTGGTGGGTTCGTATTGCTCATTCTTCAGTGTTCTGTGTGGTGTTTTGTAGACCATTGTTTGTTTTTAGTGGGGTTCGTATTGCTCATTCTTCAGTGTTCTGTGCAGTGTTTTGTAAACCATTGTTTGTTTTTAGTGGGGTTCGTATTGCTCATTCTTCAGTGTTCTGTGTGGTGTTTTGTAGACCATTGTTTGTTTTTAGTGGGTTCGTATTGCTCATTCTTCAGTGTTCTGTGTGGTGTTTTGTAGACCATTATTTGTTTTTAGTGGGGTTCGTATTGCTCATTCTTCAGTGTTCTGTGTGGTGTTTTGTAGATCATTGTTTGTTTTTAGTGGTGTTCGTATTGCTCATTCTTCAGTGTTCTGTGTGGTGTTTTGTAGATCATTGTTTGTTTTTAGTGGGTTCGTATTGCTCATTCTTCAGTGTTCTGTGTGGTGTTTTGTAGACCATTGTCTGTTTTTAGTGGGTTCGTATTGCTCATTCTTCAGTGTTCTGTGTGGTGTTTTGTAGACCATTGTTTGCTTTTAGTGGGGTTCGTATTGCTCATTCTTCAGTGTTCTGTGTGGTGTTTTGTAGACCATTGTTTGTTTTTAGTGGGGTTCGTATTGCTCATTCTTCAGTGTTCTGTGTGGTGTTTTGTAGACCATTGTTTGTTTTTAGTGGGGTTCGTATTGCTCATTCTTTAGTGTTCTGTGTAGTGTTTTGTAAACCATTGTTTGTTTTTAGTGGGGTTCGTGTTGCTCATTCTTCAGTGTTCTGTGCAGTGTTTTGTAGACCATTGTTTGTTTTTAATGGGGTTCGTATTGCTCATTCTTCAGTGTTCTGTGCAGTGTTTTGTAGACCATTGTTTGTTTTTAGTGGGTTCGTATTGCTCATTCTTCAGTGTTCTGTGTGGTGTTTTGTAGACCATTGTTTGTTTTTAGTGGGTTCGTATTGCTCATTCTTTAGTGTTCTGTGCAGTGTTTTGTAGACCATTGTTTGTTTTCAGTGGGGTTCGTATTGCTCATTCTTCAGTGTTCTGTGCAGTGTTTTGTAGACCATTGTTTGTTTTTAGTGGGGTTCGTGTTGCTCATTCTTCAGTGTTCTGTGCAGTGTTTTGTAAACCATTGTTTGGTTTTAGTGGGTTCGTATTGCTCATTCTTCAGTGTTCTGTGTGGTGTTTTGTAGACCATTGTTTGTTTTTAGTGGGTTCGTATTGCTCATTCTTCAGTGTTTTGTGCAGTGTTTTGTAGACCATTGTTTGTTTTTAGTGGGGTTCGTATTGCTCATTCTTCAGTGTTCTGTGTGGTGTTTTGTAGACCATTGTTTGTTTTTAGTGGGGTTCCTATTGCTCATTCTTCAGTGTTCTGTGCAGTGTTTTGTAGACCATTGTTTGTTTTTAGTGGGTTCGTATTGCTCATTCTTCAGTGTTCTGTGTAGTGTTTTGTAGACCATTGTTTGTTTTTAGTGGGTTCGTATTGCTCATTCTTTAGTGTTCTGTGCAGTGTTTTGTAGTCCATTGTTTGTTTTTAGTGGGGTTCGTATTGCTCATTCTTTAGTGTTCTGTGCAGTGTTTTGTAAACCATTGTTTGTTTTTAGTGGGGTTCGTGTTGCTCATTCTTCAGTGTTCTGTGCAGTGTTTTGTAGACCATTGTTTGTTTTTAGTGGGGTTCGTATTGCTCATTCTTCAGTGTTATGTGTGGTGTTTTGTAGACCATTGTTTGTTGTTAGTGGGGTTCCTATTGCTCATTCTTCAGTGTTCTGTGCAGTGTTTTGTAGACCATTGTTTGTTTTTAGTGGATTCATATTGCTCATTCTTCAGTGTTCTGTGTAGTGTTTTGTAGACCATTGTTTGTTTTTAGTGGGTTCGTATTGCTCATTCCTTAGTGTTCTGTGTGGTGTTTTGTAGACCATTGTTTGTTTTTAGTGGGGTTCCTATTGCTCATTCTTCAGTGTTCTGTGCAGTGTTTTGTAGACCATTGTTTGTTTTTAGTGGGTTCGTATTGCTCATTCTTCAGTGTTCTGTGTAGTGTTTTGTAGACCATTGTTTGTTTTTAGTGGGTTCGTATTGCTCATTCTTTAGTGTTCTGTGCAGTGTTTTGTAGACCATTGTTTGTTTTTAATGGGGTTCGTATTGCTCATTCTTTAGTGTTCTGTGCAGTGTTTTGTAAACCATTGTTTGTTTTTAGTGGGGTTCGTGTTGCTCATTCTTCAGTGTTCTGTGCAGTGTTTTGTAGACCATTGTTTGTTTTTAGTGGGGTTCGTATTGCTCATTCTTCAGTGTTCTGTGTGGTGTTTTGTAGACCATTGTTTGTTTTTAGTGGGGTTCCTATTGCTCATTCTTCAGTGTTCTGTGCAGTGTTTTGTAGACCATTGTTTGTTTTTAGTGGATTCGTATTGCTCATTCTTCAGTGTTCTATGTAGTGTTTTGTAGACCATTGTTTGTTTTTAGTGGGTTCGTATTGCTCATTCTTTAGTGTTCTGTGTGGTGTTTTGTAGACCATTGTTTTTTTTTAGTGGGGTTCGTATTGCTCATTCTTCAGTGTTCTGTGCAGTGTTTTGTAAACCATTGTTTGTTTTTAGTGGAGTTCGTGTTGCTCATTCTTCAGTGTTCTGTGCAGTGTTTTGTAGACCATTGTTTGTTTTTAGTGGGGTTCGTATTGCTCATTCTTCAGTGTTCTGTGCAGTGTTTTGTAGACCATTGTTTGTTTTTAGTGGGTTCGTATTGCTCATTCTTCAGTGTTCTGTGTGGTGTTTTGTAGACCATTGTTTGTTTTTAGTGGGGTTCGTATTGGTCATTCTTCAGTGTTCTATGTGGTGTTTTTTGTAGACCATTGTTTGTTTTTAGTGGGGTTCGTATTGCTCATTCTTCGGTGTTCTGTGCAGTGTTTTGTAGACCATTGTTTGTTTTTAGTGGGTTCGTATTGCTCATTCTTCAGTGTTCTGTGCAGTGTTTTGTAGAGCATTGTTTGTTTTTAGTGGGGTTCGTGTTGCTCATTCTTCAGTGTTCTGTGCAGTGTTTTGTAGACCATTGTTTGTTTTTAGTGGGGTTCGTGTTGCTCATTCTTCAGTGTTCTGTGTGGTGTTTTGTAGACCATTGTTTGTTTTTAGTGGGGTTCGTATTGCTCATTCTTCAGTGTTCTGTGCAGTGTTTTGTAGACCATTGTTTGTTTTTGGTGGGTTCGTATTGCTCATTCTTCAGTGTTCTGTGTGGTGTTTTGTAGACCATTGTTTGTTTTTAGTGGGGTTCGTATTGCTCATTCTTCAGTGTTCTGTGCAGTGTTTTGTAAACCATTGTTTGTTTTTAGTGGGGTTCGTATTGCTCATTCTTCAGTGTTCTGTGTGGTGTTTTGTAGACCATTGTTTGTTTTTAGTGGGTTCGTATTGCTCATTCTTCAGTGTTCTGTGTGGTGTTTTGTAGACCATTATTTGTTTTTAGTGGGGTTCGTATTGCTCATTCTTCAGTGTTCTGTGTGGTGTTTTGTAGATCATTGTTTGTTTTTAGTGGTGTTCGTATTGCTCATTCTTCAGTGTTCTGTGTGGTGTTTTGTAGATCATTGTTTGTTTTTAGTGGGTTCGTATTGCTCATTCTTCAGTGTTCTGTGTGGTGTTTTGTAGACCATTGTTTGTTTTTAGTGGGTTCGTATTGCTCATTCTTCAGTGTTCTGTGTGGTGTTTTGTAGACCATTGTTTGCTTTTAGTGGGGTTCGTATTGCTCATTCTTCAGTGTTCTGTGTGGTGTTTTGTAGACCATTGTTTGTTTTTAGTGGGGTTCGTATTGCTCATTCTTCAGTGTTCTGTGTGGTGTTTTGTAGACCATTGTTTGTTTTTAGTGGGGTTCGTATTGCTCATTCTTTAGTGTTCTGTGTAGTGTTTTGTAAACCATTGTTTGTTTTTAGTGGGGTTCGTGTTGCTCATTCTTCAGTGTTCTGTGCAGTGTTTTGTAGACCATTGTTTGTTTTTAATGGGGTTCGTATTGCTCATTCTTCAGTGTTCTGTGCAGTGTTTTGTAGACCATTGTTTGTTTTTGGTGGGTTCGTATTGCTCATTCTTCAGTGTTCTGTGTGGTGTTTTGTAGACCATTGTTTGTTTTTAGTGGGGTTCGTATTGCTCATTCTTCAGTGTTCTGTGCAGTGTTTTGTAAACCATTGTTTGTTTTTAGTGGGGTTCGTATTGCTCATTCTTCAGTGTTCTGTGTGGTGTTTTGTAGACCATTGTTTGTTTTTAGTGGGTTCGTATTGCTCATTCTTCAGTGTTCTGTGTGGTGTTTTGTAGACCATTATTTGTTTTTAGTGGGGTTCGTATTGCTCATTCTTCAGTGTTCTGTGTGGTGTTTTGTAGATCATTGTTTGTTTTTAGTGGTGTTCGTATTGCTCATTCTTCAGTGTTCTGTGTGGTGTTTTGTAGATCATTGTTTGTTTTTAGTGGGTTCGTATTGCTCATTCTTCAGTGTTCTGTGTGGTGTTTTGTAGACCATTGTCTGTTTTTAGTGGGTTCGTATTGCTCATTCTTCAGTGTTCTGTGTGGTGTTTTGTAGACCATTGTTTGCTTTTAGGGGGGTTCGTATTGCTCATTCTTCAGTGTTCTGTGTGGTGTTTTGTAGACCATTGTTTGTTTTTAGTGGGGTTCGTATTGCTCATTCTTCAGTGTTCTGTGTGGTGTTTTGTAGACCATTGTTTGTTTTTAGTGGGATTCGTATTGCTCATTCTTTAGTGTTCTGTGTGGTGTTTTGTAGACCATTGTTTGCTTTTAGGGGGGTTCGTATTGCTCATTCTTCAGTGTTCTGTGTGGTGTTTTGTAGACCATTGTTTGTTTTTAGTGGGGTTCGTATTGCTCATTCTTCAGTGTTCTGTGTGGTGTTTTGTAGACCATTGTTTGTTTTTAGTGGGATTCGTATTGCTCATTCTTTAGTGTTCTGTGTAGTGTTTTGTAAACCATTGTTTGTTTTTAATGGGGTTCGTGTTGCTCATTCTTCAGTGTTCTGTGCAGTGTTTTGTAGACCATTGTTTGTTTTTAATGGGGTTCGTATTGCTCATTCTTCAGTGTTCTGTGCAGTGTTTTGTAGACCATTGTTTGTTTTTGGTGGGTTCGTATTGCTCATTCTTCAGTGTTCTGTGTGGTGTTTTGTAGACCATTGTTTGTTTTTAGTGGGTTCGTATTGCTCATTCTTTAGTGTTCTGTGCAGTGTTTTGTAGACCATTGTTTGTTTTCAGTGGGGTTCGTATTGCTCATTCTTCAGTGTTTTGTGCAGTGTTTTGTAAACCATTGTTTGTTTTTAGTGGGGTTCGTGTTGCTCATTCTTCAGTGTTCTGTGCAGTGTTTTGTAAACCATTGTTTGTTTTTAGTGGGGTTCGTATTGCTCATTCTTCAGTGTTCTGTGTGGTGTTTTGTAGACCATTGTTTGTTTTTAGTGGGTTCGTATTGCTCATTCTTCAGTGTTCTGTGTGGTGTTTTGTAGACCATTATTTGTTTTTAGTGGGGTTCGTATTGCTCATTCTTCAGTGTTCTGTGTGGTGTTTTGTAGATCATTGTTTGTTTTTAGTGGTGTTCGTATTGCTCATTCTTCAGTGTTCTGTGTGGTGTTTTGTAGATCATTGTTTGTTTTTAGTGGGTTCGTATTGCTCATTCTTCAGTGTTCTGTGCAGTGTTTTGTAGACCATTGTCTGTTTTTAGTGGGTTCGTATTGCTCATTCTTCAGTGTTCTGTGTGGTGTTTTGTAGACCATTGTTTGTTTTTAGTGGGATTCGTATTGCTCATTCTTTAGTGTTCTGTGTAGTGTTTTGTAAACCATTGTTTGTTTTTAGTGGGGTTCGTGTTGCTCATTCTTCAGTGTTCTGTGCAGTGTTTTGTAGACCATTGTTTGTTTTTAATGGGGTTCGTATTGCTCATTCTTCAGTGTTCTGTGCAGTGTTTTGTAGACCATTGTTTGTTTTTGGTGGGTTCGTATTGCTCATTCTTCAGTGTTCTGTGTGGTGTTTTGTAGACCATTGTTTGTTTTTAGTGGGTTCGTATTGCTCATTCTTTAGTGTTCTGTGCAGTGTTTTGTAGACCATTGTTTGTTTTCAGTGGGGTTCGTATTGCTCATTCTTCAGTGTTCTGTGCAGTGTTTTGTAAACCATTGTTTGTTTTTAGTGGGGTTCGTGTTGCTCATTCTTCAGTGTTCTGTGCAGTGTTTTGTAAACCATTGTTTGGTTTTAGTGGGTTCGTATTGCTCATTCTTCAGTGTTCTGTGTGGTGTTTTGTAGACCATTGTTTGTTTTTAGTGGGTTCGCATTGCTCATTCTTCAGTGTTTTGTGCAGTGTTTTGTAGACCATTGTTTGTTTTTAGTGGGGTTCGTATTGCTCATTCTTCAGTGTTCTGTGTGGTGTTTTGTAGACCATTGTTTGTTTTTAGTGGGGTTCCTATTGCTCATTCTTCAGTGTTCTGTGCAGTGTTTTGTAGACCATTGTTTGTTTTTAGTGGGTTCGTATTGCTCATTCTTCAGTGTTCTGTGTAGTGTTTTGTAGACCATTGTTTGTTTTTAGTGGGTTCGTATTGCTCATTCTTTAGTGTTCTGTGCAGTGTTTTGTAGTCCATTGTTTGTTTTTAGTGGGGTTCGTATTGCTCATTCTTTAGTGTTCTGTGCAGTGTTTTGTAAACCATTGTTTGTTTTTAGTGGGGTTCGTGTTGCTCATTCTTCAGTGTTCTGTGCAGTGTTTTGTAGACCATTGTTTGTTTTTAGTGGGGTTCGTATTGCTCATTCTTCAGTGTTCTGTGTGGTGTTTTGTAGACCATTGTTTGTTTTTAGTGGGGTTCCTATTGCTCATTCTTCAGTGTTCTGTGCAGTGTTTTGTAGACCATTGTTTGTTTTTAGTGGATTCATATTGCTCATTCTTCAGTGTTCTGTGTAGTGTTTTGTAGACCATTGTTTGTTTTTAGTGGGTTCGTATTGCTCATTCTTTAGTGTTCTGTGTGGTGTTTTGTAGACCATTGTTTGTTTTTAGTGGGGTTCCTATTGCTCATTCTTCAGTGTTCTGTGCAGTGTTTTGTAGACCATTGTTTGTTTTTAGTGGGTTCGTATTGCTCATTCTTCAGTGTTCTGTGTAGTGTTTTGTAGACCATTGTTTGTTTTTAGTGGGTTCGTATTGCTCATTCTTTAGTGTTCTGTGCAGTGTTTTGTAGACCATTGTTTGTTTTTAGTGGGGTTCGTATTGCTCATTCTTTAGTGTTCTGTGCAGTGTTTTGTAAACCATTGTTTGTTTTTAGTGGGGTTCGTGTTGCTCATTCTTCAGTGTTCTGTGCAGTGTTTTGTAGACCATTGTTTGTTTTTAGTGGGGTTCGTATTGCTCATTCTTCAGTGTTCTGTGTGGTGTTTTGTAGACCATTGTTTGTTTTTAGTGGGGTTCGTATTGCTCATTCTTCAGTGTTCTGTGCAGTGTTTTGTAGACCATTGTTTGTTTTTAGTGGATTCGTATTGCTCATTCTTCAGTGTTCTGTGTAGTGTTTTGTAGACCATTGTTTGTTTTTAGTGGGTTCGTATTGCTCATTCTTTAGTGTTCTGTGTGGTGTTTTGTAGACCATTGTTTTTTTTTAGTGGGGTTCGTATTGCTCATTCTTCAGTGTTCTGTGCAGTGTTTTGTAGACCATTGTTTGTTTTTAGTGGGGTTCGTATTGCTCATTCTTCAGTGTTCTGTGTGGTGTTTTGTAGACCATTGTTTGTTTTTAGTGGGGTTCCTATTGCTCATTCTTCAGTGTTCTGTGCAGTGTTTTGTAGACCATTGTTTGTTTTTAGTGGGGTTCGTATTGCTCATTCTTCAGTGTTCTGTGTGGTGTTTTGTAGACCATTGTTTGTTTTTAGTGGGGTTCCTATTGCTCATTCTTCAGTGTTCTGTGCAGTGTTTTGTAGACCATTGTTTGTTTTTAGTGGATTCGTATTGCTCATTCTTCAGTGTTCTGTGTAGTGTTTTGTAGACCATTGGTTGTTTTTAGTGGGTTCGTATTGCTCATTCTTTAGTGTTCTGTGTGGTGTTTTGTAGACCATTGTTTTTTTTTAGTGGGGTTCGTATTGTTCATTCTTCAGTGTTCTGTGCAGTGTTTTGTAAACCATTGTTTGTTTTTAGTGGGGTTCGTGTTGCTCATTCTTCAGTGTTCTGTGCAGTGTTTTGTAAACCATTGTTTGGTTTTAGTGGGGTTCGTATTGCTCATTCTTCAGTGTTCTGTGCAGTGTTTTGTAGACCATTGTTTGTTTTTAGTGGGGTTCGTATTGCTCATTCTTCAGTGTTCTGTGTGGTGTTTTGTAGACCATTGTTTGTTTTTAGTGGGGTTCCTATTGCTCATTCTTCAGTGTTCTGTGCAGTGTTTTGTAGACCATTGTTTGTTTTTAGTGGGTTCGTATTGCTCATTCTTCAGTGTTCTGTGTGGTGTTTTGTAGACCATTGTTTGTTTTTAGTGGGGTTCGTATTGCTCATTCTTCAGTGTTCTGTGCAGTGTTTTGTAGACCATTGTTTGTTTTTAGTGGGTTCGTATTGCTCATTCTTCAGTGTTCTGTGCAGTGTTTTGTAGACCATTGTTTGTTTTTAGTGGGGTTCCTATAGCTCATTCTTCAGTGTTCTGTGTGGTGTTTTGTAGACCATTGTTTGTTTTTAGTGGGTTCGTATTGCTCATTCTTCAGTGTTCTGTGTGGTGTTTTGTAGACCATTGTTTGTTTTTAGTGGGGTCGTATTGCTCATTCTTCAGTGTTCTGTGCAGTGTTTTGTAAACCATTGTTTGGTTTTAGTGGGGTTCGTATTGCTCATTCTTTAGTGTTCTGTGTGGTGTTTTGTAGACCATTGTTTTTTTTTAGTGGGGTTCGTATTGCTCATTCTTCAGTGTTCTGTGCAGTGTTTTGTAAACCATTGTTTGTTTTTAGTGGGGTTCGTGTTGCTCATTCTTCAGTGTTCTGTGCAGTGTTTTGTAAACCATTGTTTGGTTTTAGTGGGGTTCGTATTGCTCATTCTTCAGTGTTCTGTGCAGTGTTTTGTAGACCATTGTTTGTTTTTAGTGGGGTTCGTATTGCTCATTCTTCAGTGTTCTGTGTGGTGTTTTGTAGACCATTGTTTGTTTTTAGTGGGGTTCCTATTGCTCATTCTTCAGTGTTCTGTGCAGTGTTTTGTAGACCATTGTTTGTTTTTAGTGGGTTCGTATTGCTCATTCTTCAGTGTTCTGTGTGGTGTTTTGTAGACCATTGTTTGTTTTTAGTGGGGTTCGTATTGCTCATTCTTCAGTGTTCTGTGCAGTGTTTTGTAGACCATTGTTTGTTTTTAGTGGGTTCGTATTGCTCATTCTTCAGTGTTCTGTGCAGTGTTTTGTAGACCATTGTTTGTTTTTAGTGGGGTTCCTATAGCTCATTCTTCAGTGTTCTGTGTGGTGTTTTGTAGACCATTGTTTGTTTTTAGTGGGTTCGTATTGCTCATTCTTCAGTGTTCTGTTCAGTGTTTTCTAGACCTTTGTTTGTTTTTAGTGGGGTCGTATTGCTCATTCTTCAGTGTTCTGTGCAGTGTTTTGTAAACCATTGTTTGGTTTTAGTGGGGTTCGTATTGCTCATTCTTTAGTGTTCTGTGTAGTGTTTTGTAGACCATTGTTTGTTTTTAGTGGGTTCGTATTGCTCATTCTTCAGTGTTTTGTGCAGTGTTTTGTAGACCATTGTTTGTTTTTAGTGGGTTCGTATTGCTCATTCTTCAGTGTTCTGTGTGGTGTTTTGTAGACCATTGTTTGTTTTTAGTGGGGTTCGTATTGCTCATTCTTTAGTGTTCTGTGTAGTGTTTTGTAAACCATTGTTTGTTTTTAGTGGGGTTCGTGTTGCTCATTCTTCAGTGTTCTGTGCAGTGTTTTGTAGACCATTGTTTGTTTTTAATGGGGTTCGTATTGCTCATTCTTCAGTGTTCTGTGCAGTGTTTTGTAGACCATTGTTTGTTTTTAGTGGGTTCGTATTGCTCATTCTTCAGTGTTCTGTGTGGTGTTTTGTAGACCATTGTTTGTTTTTAGTGGGTTCGTATTGCTCATTCTTTAGTGTTCTGTGCAGTGTTTTGTAGACCATTGTTTGTTTTCAGTGGGGTTCGTATTGCTCATTCTTCAGTGTTCTGTGCAGTGTTTTGTAAACCATTGTTTGTTTTTAGTGGGGTTCGTGTTGCTCATTCTTCAGTGTTCTGTGCAGTGTTTTGTAAACCATTGTTTGGTTTTAGTGGGGTTCGTATTGCTCATTCTTCAGTGTTTTGTGCAGTGTTTTGTAGACCATTGTTTGTTTTTAGTGGGGTTCGTATTGCTCATTCTTCAGTGTTCTGTGTGGTGTTTTGTAGACCATTGTTTGTTTTTAGTGGGGTTCCTATTGCTCATTCTTCAGTGTTCTGTGCAGTGTTTTGTAGACCATTGTTTGTTTTTAGTGGGTTCGTATTGCTCATTCTTCAGTGTTCTGTGTAGTGTTTTGTAGACCATTGTTTGTTTTTAGTGGGTTCGTATTGCTCATTCTTTAGTGTTCTGTGCAGTGTTTTGTAGACCATTGTTTGTTTTTAGTGGGGTTCGTATTGCTCATTCTTTAGTGTTCTGTGCAGTGTTTTGTAAACCATTGTTTGTTTTTAATGGGGTTCGTGTTGCTCATTCTTCAGTGTTCTGTGCAGTGTTTTGTAGACCATTGTTTGTTTTTAGTGGGGTTCGTATTGCTCATTCTTCAGTGTTCTGTGTGGTGTTTTGTAGACCATTGTTTGTTTTTAGTGGGGTTCCTATTGCTCATTCTTCAGTGTTCTGTGCAGTGTTTTGTAGACCATTGTTTGTTTTTAGTGGATTCATATTGCTCATTCTTCAGTGTTCTGTGTAGTGTTTTGTAGACCATTGTTTGTTTTTAGTGGGTTCGTATTGCTCATTCTTTAGTGTTCTGTGTGGTGTTTTGTAGACCATTGTTTGTTTTTAGTGGGGTTCGTATTACTCATTCTTCAGTGTTCTGTGCAGTGTTTTGTAAACCATTGTTTGTTTTTAGTGGGGTTCGTGTTGCTCATTCTTCAGTGTTCTGTGCAGTGTTTTGTAAACCATTGCTTGGTTTTAGTGGGGTTCGTATTGCTCATTCTTCAGTGTTCTGTGCCGTGTTTTGTAGACCATTGTTTGTTTTTAGTGGGGTTCGTATTGCTCATTCTTCAGTGTTCTGTGTGGTGTTTTGTAGACCATTGTTTGTTTTTAGTGGGGTTCCTATTGCTCATTCTTCAGTGTTCTGTGCAGTGTTTTGTAGACCATTGTTTGTTTTTAGTGGGTTCGTATTGCTCATTCTTCAGTGTTCTGTGTGGTGTTTTGTAGACCATTGTTTGTTTTTAGTGGGGTTCGCATTGCTCATTCTTCAGTGTTCTGTGCAGTGTTTTGTAGACCATTGTTTGTTTTTAGTGGGTTCGTATTGCTCATTCTTCAGTATTCTGTGCAGTGTTTTGTAGACCATTGTTTGTTTTTAGTGGGGTTCCTATTGCTCATTCTTCAGTGTTCTGTGTGGTGTTTTGTAGACCATTGTTTGTTTTTAGTGGGGTTCGTATTGCTCATTCTTCAGTGTTCTGTGCAGTGTTTTGTAGACCATTGTTTGTTTTTAGTGGGTTCGTATTGCTCATTCTTCAGTGTTCTGTGTGGTGTTTTGTAGACCATTGTTTGTTTTTAGTGGGGTTCGTATTGCTCATTCTTCAGTGTTCTATGTGGTGTTTTTTGTAGACCATTGTTTGTTTTTAGTGGGGTTCGTATTGCTCATTCTTCGGTGTTCTGTGCAGTGTTTTGTAGACCATTGTTTGTTTTTAGTGGGTTCGTATTGCTCATTCTTCAGTGTTCTGTGCAGTGTTTTGTAGAGCATTGTTTGTTTTTAGTGGGGTTCGTGTTGCTCATTCTTCAGTGTTCTGTGCAGTGTTTTGTAGACCATTGTTTGTTTTTAGTGGGGTTCGTGTTGCTCATTCTTCAGTGTTCTGTGTGGTGTTTTGTAGACCATTGTTTGTTTTTAGTGGGGTTCGTATTGCTCATTCTTCAGTGTTCTGTGCAGTGTTTTGTAGACCATTGTTTGTTTTTGGTGGGTTCGTATTGCTCATTCTTCAGTGTTCTGTGTGGTGTTTTGTAGACCATTGTTTGTTTTTAGTGGGGTTCGTATTGCTCATTCTTCAGTGTTCTGTGCAGTGTTTTGTAAACCATTGTTTGTTTTTAGTGGGGTTCGTATTGCTCATTCTTCAGTGTTCTGTGTTGTCTTTTGTAGACCATTGTTTGTTTTTAGTGGGTTCGTATTGCTCATTCTTCAGTGTTCTGTGTGGTGTTTTGTAGACCATTATTTGTTTTTAGTGGGGTTCGTATTGCTCATTCTTCAGTGTTCTGTGTGGTGTTTTGTAGATCATTGTTTGTTTTTAGTGGTGTTCGTATTGCTCATTCTTCAGTGTTCTGTGTGGTGTTTTGTAGATCATTGTTTGTTTTTAGTGGGTTCGTATTGCTCATTCTTCAGTGTTCTGTGTGGTGTTTTGTAGACCATTGTTTGTTTTTAGTGGGTTCGTATTGCTCATTCTTCAGTGTTCTGTGTGGTGTTTTGTAGACCATTGTTTGCTTTTAGTGGGGTTCGTATTGCTCATTCTTCAGTGTTCTGTGTGGTGTTTTGTAGACCATTGTTTGTTTTTAGTGGGGTTCGTATTGCTCATTCTTCAGTGTTCTGTGTGGTGTTTTGTAGACCATTGTTTGTTTTTAGTGGGGTTCGTATTGCTCATTCTTTAGTGTTCTGTGTAGTGTTTTGTAAACCATTGTTTGTTTTTAGTGGGGTTCGTGTTGCTCATTCTTCAGTGTTCTGTGCAGTGTTTTGTAGACCATTGTTTGTTTTTAATGGGGTTCGTATTGCTCATTCTTCAGTGTTCTGTGCAGTGTTTTGTAGACCATTGTTTGTTTTTGGTGGGTTCGTATTGCTCATTCTTCAGTGTTCTGTGTGGTGTTTTGTAGACCATTGTTTGTTTTTAGTGGGGTTCGTATTGCTCATTCTTCAGTGTTCTGTGCAGTGTTTTGTAAACCATTGTTTGTTTTTAGTGGGGTTCGTATTGCTCATTCTTCAGTGTTCTGTGTGGTGTTTTGTAGACCATTGTTTGTTTTTAGTGGGTTCGTATTGCTCATTCTTCAGTGTTCTGTGTGGTGTTTTGTAGACCATTATTTGTTTTTAGTGGGGTTCGTATTGCTCATTCTTCAGTGTTCTGTGTGGTGTTTTGTAGATCATTGTTTGTTTTTAGTGGTGTTCGTATTGCTCATTCTTCAGTGTTCTGTGTGGTGTTTTGTAGATCATTGTTTGTTTTTAGTGGGTTCGTATTGCTCATTCTTCAGTGTTCTGTGTGGTGTTTTGTAGACCATTGTCTGTTTTTAGTGGGTTCGTATTGCTCATTCTTCAGTGTTCTGTGTGGTGTTTTGTAGACCATTGTTTGCTTTTAGTGGGGTTCGTATTGCTCATTCTTCAGTGTTCTGTGTGGTGTTTTGTAGACCATTGTTTGTTTTTAGTGGGGTTCGTATTGCTCATTCTTCAGTGTTCTGTGCAGTGTTTTGTAGACCATTGTTTGTTTTTAATGGGGTTCGTATTGCTCATTCTTCAGTGTTCTGTGCAGTGTTTTGTAGACCATTGTTTGTTTTTAGTGGGTTCGTATTGCTCATTCTTCAGTGTTCTGTGTGGTGTTTTGTAGACCATTGTTTGTTTTTAGTGGGTTCGTATTGCTCATTCTTCAGTGTTCTGTGCAGTGTTTTGTAGACCATTGTTTGTTTTCAGTGGGGTTCGTATTGCTCATTCTTCAGTGTTCTGTGCAGTGTTTTGTAAACCATTGTTTGTTTTTAGTGGGGTTCGTGTTGCTCATTCTTCAGTGTTCTGTGCAGTGTTTTGTAAACCATTGTTTGGTTTTAGTGGGTTCGTATTGCTCATTCTTCAGTGTTCTGTGTGGTGTTTTGTAGACCATTGTTTGTTTTTAGTGGGTTCGTATTGCTCATTCTTCAGTGTTTTGTGCAGTGTTTTGTAGACCATTGTTTGTTTTTAGTGGGGTTCGTATTGCTCATTCTTCAGTGTTCTGTGTGGTGTTTTGTAGACCATTGTTTGTTTTTAGTGGGGTTCCTATTGCTCATTCTTCAGTGTTCTGTGCAGTGTTTTGTAGACCATTGTTTGTTTTTAGTGGGTTCGTATTGCTCATTCTTCAGTGTTCTGTGTAGTGTTTTGTAGACCATTGTTTGTTTTTAGTGGGTTCGTATTGCTCATTCTTTAGTGTTCTGTGCAGTGTTTTGTAGTCCATTGTTTGTTTTTAGTGGGGTTCGTATTGCTCATTCTTTAGTGTTCTGTGCAGTGTTTTGTAAACCATTGTTTGTTTTTAGTGGGGTTCGTGTTGCTCATTCTTCAGTGTTCTGTGCAGTGTTTTGTAGACCATTGTTTGTTTCTAGTGGGGTTCGTATTGCTCATTCTTCAGTGTTCTGTGTGGTGTTTTGTAGACCATTGTTTGTTGTTAGTGGGGTTCCTATTGCTCATTCTTCAGTGTTCTGTGCAGTGTTTTGTAGACCATTGTTTGTTTTTAGTGGATTCATATTGCTCATTCTTCAGTGTTCTGTGTAGTGTTTTGTAGACCATTGTTTGTTTTTAGTGGGTTCGTATTGCTCATTCTTTAGTGTTCTGTGTGGTGTTTTGTAGACCATTGTTTGTTTTTAGTGGGGTTCCTATTGCTCATTCTTCAGTGTTCTGTGCAGTGTTTTGTAGATCATTGTTTGTTTTTAGTGGGTTCGTATTGCTCATTCTTCAGTGTTCTGTGTAGTGTTTTGTAGACCATTGTTTGTTTTTAGTGGGTTCGTATTGCTCATTCTTTAGTGTTCTGTGCAGTGTTTTGTAGACCATTGTTTGTTTTTAGTGGGGTTCGTATTGCTCATTCTTTAGTGTTCTGTGCAGTGTTTTGTAAACCATTGTTTGTTTTTAGTGGGGTTCGTGTTGCTCATTCTTCAGTGTTCTGTGCAGTGTTTTGTAGACCATTGTTTGTTTTTAGTGGGGTTCGTATTGCTCATTCTTCAGTGTTCTGTGTGGTGTTTTGTAGACCATTGTTTGTTTTTAGTGGGGTTCCTATTGCTCATTCTTCAGTGTTCTGTGCAGTGTTTTGTAGACCATTGTTTGTTTTTAGTGGATTCGTATTGCTCATTCTTCAGTGTTCTGTGTAGTGTTTTGTAGACCATTGTTTGTTTTTAGTGGGTTCGTATTGCTCATTCTTTAGTGTTCTGTGTGGTGTTTTGTAGACCATTGTTTTTTTTTAGTGGGGTTCGTATTGCTCATTCTTCAGTGTTCTGTGCAGTGTTTTGTAAACCATTGTTTGTTTTTAGTGGGGTTCGTGTTGCTCATTCTTCAGTGTTCTGTGCAGTGTTTTGTAGACCATTGTTTGTTTTTAGTGGGGTTCGTATTGCTCATTCTTCAGTGTTCTGTGCAGTGTTTTGTAGACCATTGTTTGTTTTTAGTGGGTTCGTATTGCTCATTCTTCAGTGTTCTGTGTGGTGTTTTGTAGACCATTGTTTGTTTTTAGTGGGGTTCGTATTGCTCATTCTTCAGTGTTCTATGTGGTGTTTTTTGTAGACCATTGTTTGTTTTTAGTGGGGTTCGTATTGCTCATTCTTCGGTGTTCTGTGCAGTGTTTTGTAGACCATTGTTTGTTTTTAGTGGGTTCGTATTGCTCATTCTTCAGTGTTCTGTGCAGTGTTTTGTAGAGCATTGTTTGTTTTTAGTGGGGTTCGTGTTGCTCATTCTTCAGTGTTCTGTGCAGTGTTTTGTAGACCATTGTTTGTTTTTAGTGGGGTTCGTGTTGCTCATTCTTCAGTGTTCTGTGTGGTGTTTTGTAGACCATTGTTTGTTTTTAGTGGGGTTCGTATTGCTCATTCTTCAGTGTTCTGTGCAGTGTTTTGTAGACCATTGTTTGTTTTTGGTGGGTTCGTATTGCTCATTCTTCAGTGTTCTGTGTGGTGTTTTGTAGACCATTGTTTGTTTTTAGTGGGGTTCGTATTGCTCATTCTTCAGTGTTCTGTGCAGTGTTTTGTAAACCATTGTTTGTTTTTAGTGGGGTTCGTATTGCTCATTCTTCAGTGTTCTGTGTGGTGTTTTGTAGACCATTGTTTGTTTTTAGTGGGTTCGTATTGCTCATTCTTCAGTGTTCTGTGTGGTGTTTTGTAGACCATTATTTGTTTTTAGTGGGGTTCGTATTGCTCATTCTTCAGTGTTCTGTGTGGTGTTTTGTAGATCATTGTTTGTTTTTAGTGGTGTTCGTATTGCTCATTCTTCAGTGTTCTGTGTGGTGTTTTGTAGATCATTGTTTGTTTTTAGTGGGTTCGTATTGCTCATTCTTCAGTGTTCTGTGTGGTGTTTTGTAGACCATTGTTTGTTTTTAGTGGGTTCGTATTGCTCATTCTTCAGTGTTCTGTGTGGTGTTTTGTAGACCATTGTTTGCTTTTAGTGGGGTTCGTATTGCTCATTCTTCATTGTTCTGTGTGGTGTTTTGTAGACCATTGTTTGTTTTTAGTGGGGTTCGTATTGCTCATTCTTCAGTGTTCTGTGTGGTGTTTTGTAGACCATTGTTTGTTTTTAGTGGGGTTCGTATTGCTCATTCTTTAGTGTTCTGTGTAGTGTTTTGTAAACCATTGTTTGTTTTTAGTGGGGTTCGTGTTGCTCATTCTTCAGTGTTCTGTGCAGTGTTTTGTAGACCATTGTTTGTTTTTAATGGGGTTCGTATTGCTCATTCTTCAGTGTTCTGTGCAGTGTTTTGTAGACCATTGTTTGTTTTTGGTGGGTTCGTATTGCTCATTCTTCAGTGTTCTGTGTGGTGTTTTGTAGACCATTGTTTGTTTTTAGTGGGGTTCGTATTGCTCATTCTTCAGTGTTCTGTGCAGTGTTTTGTAAACCATTGTTTGTTTTTAGTGGGGTTCGTATTGCTCATTCTTCAGTGTTCTGTGTGGTGTTTTGTAGACCATTGTTTGTTTTTAGTGGGTTCGTATTGCTCATTCTTCAGTGTTCTGTGTGGTGTTTTGTAGACCATTATTTGTTTTTAGTGGGGTTCGTATTGCTCATTCTTCAGTGTTCTGTGTGGTGTTTTGTAGATCATTGTTTGTTTTTAGTGGTGTTCGTATTGCTCATTCTTCAGTGTTCTGTGTGGTGTTTTGTAGATCATTGTTTGTTTTTAGTGGGTTCGTATTGCTCATTCTTCAGTGTTCTGTGTGGTGTTTTGTAGACCATTGTCTGTTTTTAGTGGGTTCGTATTGCTCATTCTTCAGTGTTCTGTGTGGTGTTTTGTAGACCATTGTTTGCTTTTAGTGGGGTTCGTATTGCTCATTCTTCAGTGTTCTGTGTGGTGTTTTGTAGACCATTGTTTGTTTTTAGTGGGGTTCGTATTGCTCATTCTTCAGTGTTCTGTGTGGTGTTTTGTAGACCATTGTTTGTTTTTAGTGGGGTTCGTATTGCTCATTCTTTAGTGTTCTGTGTAGTGTTTTGTAAACCATTGTTTGTTTTTAGTGGGGTTCGTGTTGCTCATTCTTCAGTGTTCTGTGCAGTGTTTTGTAGACCATTGTTTGGTTTTAATGGGGTTCGTATTGCTCATTCTTCAGTGTTCTGTGCAGTGTTTTGTAGACCATTGTTTGTTTTTGGTGGGTTCGTATTGCTCATTCTTCAGTGTTCTGTGTGGTGTTTTGTAGACCATTGTTTGTTTTTAGTGGGTTCGTATTGCTCATTCTTTAGTGTTCTGTGCAGTGTTTTGTAGACCATTGTTTGTTTTCAGTGGGGTTCGTATTGCTCATTCTTCAGTGTTCTGTGCAGTGTTTTGTAAACCATTGTTTGTTTTTAGTGGGGTTCGTGTTGCTCATTCTTCAGTGTTCTGTGCAGTGTTTTGTAAACCATTGTTTGGTTTTAGTGGGTTCGTATTGCTCATTCTTCAGTGTTCTGTGTGGTGTTTTGTAGACCATTGTTTGTTTTTAGTGGGTTCGTATTGCTCATTCTTCAGTGTTTTGTGCAGTGTTTTGTAGACCATTGTTTGTTTTTAGTGGGGTTCGTATTGCTCATTCTTCAGTGTTCTGTGTGGTGTTTTGTAGACCATTGTTTGTTTTTAGTGGGGTTCCTATTGCTCATTCTTCAGTGTTCTGTGCAGTGTTTTGTAGACCATTGTTTGTTTTTAGTGGGTTCGTATTGCTCATTCTTCAGTGTTCTGTGTAGTGTTTTGTAGACCATTGTTTGTTTTTAGTGGGTTCGTATTGCTCATTCTTTAGTGTTCTGTGCAGTGTTTTGTAGTCCATTGTTTGTTTTTAGTGGGGTTCGTATTGCTCATTCTTTAGTGTTCTGTGCAGTGTTTTGTAAACCATTGTTTGTTTTTAGTGGGGTTCGTGTTGCTCATTCTTCAGTGTTCTGTGCAGTGTTTTGTAGACCATTGTTTGTTTTTAGTGGGGTTCCTATTGCTCATTCTTCAGTGTTCTGTGCAGTGTTTTGTAGACCATTGTTTGTTTTTAGTGGATTCATATTGCTCATTCTTCAGTGTTCTGTGTAGTGTGTTGTAGACCATTGTTTGTTTTTAGTGGGTTCGTATTGCTCATTCTTTAGTGTTCTGTGTGGTGTTTTGTAGACCATTGTTTGTTTTTAGTGGGGTTCCTATTGCTCATTCTTCAGTGTTCTGTGCAGTGTTTTGTAGACCATTGTTTGTTTTTAGTGGGTTCGTATTGCTCATTCTTCAGTGTTCTGTGTAGTGTTTTGTAGACCATTGTTTGTTTTTAGTGGGTTCGTATTGCTCATTCTTTAGTGTTCTGTGCAGTGTTTTGTAGACCATTGTTTGTTTTTAGTGGGGTTCGTATTGCTCATTCTTTAGTGTTCTGTGCAGTGTTTTGTAAACCATTGTTTGTTTTTAGTGGGGTTCGTGTTGCTCATTCTTCAGTGTTCTGTGCAGTGTTTTGTAGACCATTGTTTGTTTTTAGTGGGGTTCGTATTGCTCATTCTTCAGTGTTCTGTGTGGTGTTTTGTAGACCATTGTTTGTTTTTAGTGGGGTTCGTATTGCTCATTCTTCAGTGTTCTGTGCAGTGTTTTGTAGACCATTGTTTGTTTTTAGTGGATTCGTATTGCTCATTCTTCAGTGTTCTGTGTAGTGTTTTGTAGACCATTGTTTGTTTTTAGTGGGTTCGTATTGCTCATTCTTTAGTGTTCTGTGTGGTGTTTTGTAGACCATTGTTTTTTTTTAGTGGGGTTCGTATTGCTCATTCTTCAGTGTTCTGTGCAGTGTTTTGTAAACCATTGTTTGTTTTTAGTGGGGTTCGTGTTGCTCATTCTTCAGTGTTCTGTGCAGTGTTTTGTAAACCATTGTTTGGTTTTAGTGGGGTTCGTATTGCTCATTCTTCAGTGTTCTGTGCAGTGTTTTGTAGACCATTGTTTGTTTTTAGTGGGGTTCGTATTGCTCATTCTTCAGTGTTCTGTGTGGTGTTTTGTAGACCATTGTTTGTTTTTAGTGGGGTTCCTATTGCTCATTCTTCAGTGTTCTGTGCAGTGTTTTGTAGACCATTGTTTGTTTTTAGTGGGTTCGTATTGCTCATTCTTCAGTGTTCTGTGTGGTGTTTTGTAGACCATTGTTTGTTTTTAGTGGGGTTCGTATTGCTCATTCTTCAGTGTTCTGTGCAGTGTTTTGTAGACCATTGTTTGTTTTTAGTGGGTTCGTATTGCTCATTCTTCAGTGTTCTGTGCAGTGTTTTGTAGACCATTGTTTGTTTTTAGTGGGGTTCCTATAGCTCATTCTTCAGTGTTCTGTGTGGTGTTTTGTAGACCATTGTTTGTTTTTAGTGGGTTCGTATTGCTCATTCTTCAGTGTTCTGTGTGGTGTTTTGTAGACCATTGTTTGTTTTTAGTGGGGTCGTATTGCTCATTCTTCAGTGTTCTGTGCAGTGTTTTGTAAACCATTGTTTGGTTTTAGTGGGGTTCGTATTGCTCATTCTTTAGTGTTCTGTGTGGTGTTTTGTAGACCATTGTTTTTTTTTAGTGGGGTTCGTATTGCTCATTCTTCAGTGTTCTGTGCAGTGTTTTGTAAACCATTGTTTGTTTTTAGTGGGGTTCGTGTTGCTCATTCCTCAGTGTTCTGTGCAGTGTTTTGTAAACCATTGTTTGGTTTTAGTGGGGTTCGTATTGCTCATTCTTCAGTGTTCTGTGCAGTGTTTTGTAGACCATTGTTTGTTTTTAGTGGGGTTCGTATTGCTCATTCTTCAGTGTTCTGTGTGGTGTTTTGTAGACCATTGTTTGTTTTTAGTGGGGTTCGTATTGCTCATTCTTTAGTGTTCTGTGTAGTGTTTTGTAAACCATTGTTTGTTTTTAGTGGGGTTCGTGTTGCTCATTCTTCAGTGTTCTGTGCAGTGTTTTGTAGACCATTGTTTGTTTTTAATGGGGTTCGTATTGCTCATTCTTCAGTGTTCTGTGCAGTGTTTTGTAGACCATTGTTTGTTTTTAGTGGGTTCGTATTGCTCATTCTTCAGTGTTCTGTGTGGTGTTTTGTAGACCATTGTTTGTTTTTAGTGGGTTCGTATTGCTCATTCTTTAGTGTTCTGTGCAGTGTTTTGTAGACCATTGTTTGTTTTCAGTGGGGTTCGTATTGCTCATTCTTCAGTGTTCTGTGCAGTGTTTTGTAAACCATTGTTTGTTTTTAGTGGGGTTCGTGTTGCTCATTCTTCAGTGTTCTGTGCAGTGTTTTGTAAACCATTGTTTGGTTTTAGTGGGGTTCGTATTGCTCATTCTTCAGTGTTTTGTGCAGTGTTTTGTAGACCATTGTTTGTTTTTAGTGGGGTTCGTATTGCTCATTCTTCAGTGTTCTGTGTGGTGTTTTGTAGACCATTGTTTGTTTTTAGTGGGGTTCCTATTGCTCATTCTTCAGTGTTCTGTGCAGTGTTTTGTAGACCATTGTTTGTTTTTAGTGGGTTCGTATTGCTCATTCTTCAGTGTTCTGTGTAGTGTTTTGTAGACCATTGTTTGTTTTTAGTGGGTTCGTATTGCTCATTCTTTAGTGTTCTGTGCAGTGTTTTGTAGACCATTGTTTGTTTTTAGTGGGGTTCGTATTGCTCATTCTTTAGTGTTCTGTGCAGTGTTTTGTAAACCATTGTTTGTTTTTAGTGGGGTTCGTGTTGCTCATTCTTCAGTGTTCTGTGCAGTGTTTTGTAGACCATTGTTTGTTTTTAGTGGGGTTCGTATTGCTCATTCTTCAGTGTTCTGTGTGGTGTTTTGTAGACCATTGTTTGTTTTTAGTGGGGTTCCTATTGCTCATTCTTCAGTGTTCTGTGCAGTGTTTTGTAGACCATTGTTTGTTTTTAGTGGATTCATATTGCTCATTCTTCAGTGTTCTGTGTAGTGTTTTGTAGACCATTGTTTGTTTTTAGTGGGTTCGTATTGCTCATTCTTTAGTGTTCTGTGTGGTGTTTTGTAGACCATTGTTTGTTTTTAGTGGGGTTCGTATTACTCATTCTTCAGTGTTCTGTGCAGTGTTTTGTAAACCATTGTTTGTTTTTAGTGGGGTTCGTGTTGCTCATTCTTCAGTGTTCTGTGCAGTGTTTTGTAAACCATTGCTTGGTTTTAGTGGGGTTCGTATTGCTCATTCTTCAGTGTTCTGTGCAGTGTTTTGTAGACCATTGTTTGTTTTTAGTGGGGTTCGTATTGCTCATTCTTCAGTGTTCTGTGTGGTGTTTTGTAGACCATTGTTTGTTTTTAGTGGGGTTCCTATTGCTCATTCTTCAGTGTTCTGTGCAGTGTTTTGTAGACCATTGTTTGTTTTTAGTGGGTTCGTATTGCTCATTCTTCAGTGTTCTGTGTGGTGTTTTGTAGACCATTGTTTGTTTTTAGTGGGGTTCGTATTGCTCATTCTTCAGTGTTCTGTGCAGTGTTTTGTAGACCATTGTTTGTTTTTAGTGGGTTCGTATTGCTCATTCTTCAGTGTTCTGTGCAGTGTTTTGTAGACCATTGTTTGTTTTTAGTGGGGTTCCTATTGTTCATTCTTCAGTGTTCTGTGTGGTGTTTTGTAGACCATTGTTTGTTTTTAGTGGGGTTCGTATTGCTCATTCTTCAGTGTTCTGTGCAGTGTTTTGTAGACCATTGTTTGTTTTTAGTGGGTTCGTATTGCTCATTCTTCAGTGTTCTGTGTGGTGTTTTGTAGACCATTGTTTGTTTTTAGTGGGGTTCGTATTGCTCATTCTTCAGTGTTCTATGTGGTGTTTTTTGTAGACCATTGTTTGTTTTTAGTGGGGTTCGTATTGCTCATTCTTCGGTGTTCTGTGCAGTGTTTTGTAGACCATTGTTTGTTTTTAGTGGGTTCGTATTGCTCATTCTTCAGTGTTCTGTGCAGTGTTTTGTAGAGCATTGTTTGTTTTTAGTGGGGTTCGTGTTGCTCATTCTTCAGTGTTCTGTGCAGTGTTTTGTAGACCATTGTTTGTTTTTAGTGGGGTTCGTGTTGCTCATTCTTCAGTGTTCTGTGCAGTGTTTTGTAGACCATTGTTTGTTTTTAGTGGGTTTGTATTGCTCATTCTTCAGTGTTCTGTGTGGTGTTTTGTAGACCATTGTTTGTTTTTAGTGGGGTTCGTATTGCTCATTCTTCAGTGTTCTGTGCAGTGTTTTGTAGACCATTGTTTGTTTTTGGTGGGTTCGTATTGCTCATTCTTCAGTGTTCTGTGTGGTGTTTTGTAGACCATTGTTTGTTTTTAGTGGGGTTCGTATTGCTCATTCTTCAGTGTTCTGTGCAGTGTTTTGTAAACCATTGTTTGTTTTTAGTGGGGTTCGTATTGCTCATTCTTCAGTGTTCTGTGTGGTGTTTTGTAGACCATTGTTTGTTTTTAGTGGGTTCGTATTGCTCATTCTTCAGTGTTCTGTGTGGTGTTTTGTAGACCATTATTTGTTTTTAGTGGGGTTCGTATTGCTCATTCTTCAGTGTTCTGTGTGGTGTTTTGTAGATCATTGTTTGTTTTTAGTGGTGTTCGTATTGCTCATTCTTCAGTGTTCTGTGTGGTGTTTGGTAGATCATTGTTTGTTTTTAGTGGGTTCGTATTGCTCATTCTTCAGTGTTCTGTGTGGTGTTTTGTAGACCATTGTTTGTTTTTAGTGGGTTCGTATTGCTCATTCTTCAGTGTTCTGTGTGGTGTTTTGTAGACCATTGTTTGCTTTTAGTGGGGTTCGTATTGCTCATTCTTCAGTGTTCTGTGTGGTGTTTTGTAGACCATTGTTTGTTTTTAGTGGGGTTCGTATTGCTCATTCTTCAGTGTTCTGTGTGGTGTTTTGTAGACCATTGTTTGTTTTTAGTGGGGTTCGTATTGCTCATTCTTTAGTGTTCTGTGTAGTGTTTTGTAAACCATTGTTTGTTTTTAGTGGGGTTCGTGTTGCTCATTCTTCAGTGTTCTGTGCAGTGTTTTGTAGACCATTGTTTGTTTTTAATGGGGTTCGTATTGCTCATTCTTCAGTGTTCTGTGCAGTGTTTTGTAGACCATTGTTTGTTTTTAGTGGGTTCGTATTGCTCATTCTTCAGTGTTCTGTGTGGTGTTTTGTAGACCATTGTTTGTTTTTAGTGGGTTCGTATTGCTCATTCTTTAGTGTTCTGTGCAGTGTTTTGTAGACCATTGTTTGTTTTCAGTGGGGTTCGTATTGCTCATTCTTCAGTGTTCTGTGCAGTGTTTTGTAAACCATTGTTTGTTTTTAGTGGGGTTCGTGTTGCTCATTCTTCAGTGTTCTGTGCAGTGTTTTGTAAACCATTGTTTGGTTTTAGTGGGTTCGTATTGCTCATTCTTCAGTGTTCTGTGTGGTGTTTTGTAGACCATTGTTTGTTTTTAGTGGGTTCGTATTGCTCATTCTTCAGTGTTTTGTGCAGTGTTTTGTAGACCATTGTTTGTTTTTAGTGGGGTTCGTATTGCTCATTCTTCAGTGTTCTGTGTGGTGTTTTGTAGACCATTGTTTGTTTTTAGTGGGGTTCCTATTGCTCATTCTTCAGTGTTCTGTGCAGTGTTTTGTAGACCATTGTTTGTTTTTAGTGGGTTCGTATTGCTCATTCTTCAGTGTTCTGTGTAGTGTTTTGTAGACCATTGTTTGTTTTTAGTGGGTTCGTATTGCTCATTCTTCAGTGTTCTGTGTGGTGTTTTGTAGACCATTGTTTGTTTTTAGTGGGGTTCCTATTGCTCATTCTTCAGTGTTCTGTGCAGTGTTTTGTAGACCATTGTTTGTTTTTAGTGGGTTCGTATTGCTCATTCTTCAGTGTTCTGTGTGGTGTTTTGTAGACCATTGTTTGTTTTTAGTGGGGTTCGTATTGCTCATTCTTCAGTGTTCTGTGCAGTGTTTTGTAGACCATTGTTTGTTTTTAGTGGGTTCGTATTGCTCATTCTTCAGTGTTCTGTGCAGTGTTTTGTAGACCATTGTTTGTTTTTAGTGGGGTTCCTATTGCTCATTCTTCAATGTTCTGTGTGGTGTTTTGTAGACCATTGTTTGTTTTTAGTGGGGTTCGTATTGCTCATTCTTCAGTGTTCTGTGCAGTGTTTTGTAGACCATTGTTTGTTTTTAGTGGGTTCGTATTGCTCATTTTTCAGTGTTCTGTGTGGTGTTTTGTAGACCATTGTTTGTTTTTAGTGGGGTTCGTATTGCTCATTCTTCAGTGTTCTATGTGGTGTTTTTTGTAGACCATTGTTTGTTTTTAGTGGGGTTCGTATTGCTCATTCTTCGGTGTTCTGTGCAGTGTTTTGTAGACCATTGTTTGTTTTAGTGGGTTCGTATTGCTCATTCTTCAGTGTTCTGTGCAGTGTTTTGTAGACCATTGTTTGTTTTTAGTGGGGTTCGTGTTGCTCATTCTTCAGTGTTCTGTGCAGTGTTTTGTAGACCATTGTTTGTTTTTAGTGGGGTTCGTGTTGCTCATTCTTCAGTGTTCTGTGCAGTGTTTTGTAGACCATTGTTTGTTTTTAGTGGGTTCGTATTGCTCATTCTTCAGTGTTCTGTGTGGTGTTTTGTAGACCATTGTTTGTTTTTAGTGGGGTTCGTATTGCTCATTCTTCAGTGTTCTGTGCAGTGTTTTGTAAACCATTGTTTGTTTTTAGTGGGGTTTGTATTGGTCATTCTTCAGTGTTCTGTGTGGTGTTTTGTAGACCATTGTTTGTTTTTAGTGGGTTCGTATTGCTCATTCTTCAGTGTTCTGTGTGGTGTTTTGTAGACCATTATTTGTATTTAGTGGGGTTCGTATTGCTCATTCTTCAGTGTTCTGTGTGGTGTTTTGTAGATCATTGTTTGTTTTTAGTGGGTTCGTATTGCTCATTCTTCAGTGTTCTGTGTGGTGTTTTGTAGATCATTGTTTGTTTTTAGTGGGTTCGTATTGCTCATTCTTCAGTGTTCTGTGTGGTGTTTTGTAGACCATTGTTTGTTTTTAGTGGGTTCGTATTGCTCATTCTTCAGTGTTCTGTGTGGTGTTTTGTAGACCATTGTTTGTTTTTAGTGGGGTTCGTATTGCTCATTCTTCAGTGTTCTGTGTGGTGTTTTGTAGACCATTGTTTGTTTTTAGTGGGGTTCGTATTGCTCATTCTTCAGTGTTCTGTGTGGTGTTTTGTAGACCATTGTTTGTTTTTAGTGGGGTTCGTATTGCTCATTCTTTAGTGTTCTGTGTAGTGTTTTGTAAACCATTGTTTGTTTTTAGTGGGGTTCGTGTTGCTCATTCTTCAGTGTTCTGTGCACTGTTTTGTAGACCATTGTTTGTTTTTAATGGGGTTCGTATTGCTCATTCTTCAGTGTTCTGTGCAGTGTTTTGTAGACCATTGTTTGTTTTTAGTAGGTTCGTATTGCTCATTCTTCAGTGTTCTGTGTGGTGTTTTGTAGACCATTGTTTGTTTTTAGTGGGTTCGTATTGCTCATTCTTTAGTGTTCTGTGCAGTGTTTTGTAGACCATTGTTTGTTTTCAGTGGGGTTCGTATTGCTCATTCTTCAGTGTTCTGTGCAGTGTTTTGTAAACCATTGTTTGTTTTTAGTGGGGTTCGTGTTGCTCATTCTTCAGTGTTCTGTGCAGTGTTTTGTAAACCATTGTTTGGTTTTAGTGGGGTTCGTATTGCTCATTCTTCAGTGTTTTGTGCAGTGTTTTGTAGACCATTGTTTGTTTTTAGTGGGGTTCGTATTGCTCATTCTTCAGTGTTCTGTGTGGTGTTTTGTAGACCATTGTTTGTTTTTAGTGGGGTTCCTATTGCTCATTCTTCAGTGTTCTGTGCAGTGTTTTGTAGACCATTGTTTGTTTTTAGTGGGTTCGTATTGCTCATTCTTCAGTGTTCTGTGTAGTGTTTTGTAGACCATTGTTTGTTTTTAGTGGGTTCGTATTGCTCATTCTTTAGTGTTCTGTGCAGTGTTTTGTAGACCATTGTTTGTTTTTAGTGGGGTTCGTATTGCTCATTCTTTAGTGTTCTGTGCAGTGTTTTGTAAACCATTGTTTGTTTTTAGTGGGGTTCGTGTTGCTCATTCTTCAGTGTTCTGTGCAGTGTTTTGTAGACCATTGTTTGTTTTTAGTGGGGTTCGTATTGCTCATTCTTCAGTGTTCTGTGTGGTGTTTTGTAGACCATTGTTTGTTTTTAGTGGGGTTCCTATTGCTCATTCTTCAGTGTTCTGTGCAGTGTTTTGTAGACCATTGTTTGTTTTTAGTGGATTCGTATTGCTCATTCTTCAGTGTTCTGTGTAGTGTTTTGTAGACCATTGTTTGTTTTTAGTGGGTTCGTATTGCTCATTCTTTAGTGTTCTGTGTGGTGTTTTGTAGACCATTGTTTTTTTTTAGTGGGGTTCGTATTGCTCATTCTTCAGTGTTCTGTGCAGTGTTTTGTAAACCATTGTTTGTTTTTAGTGGGGTTCGTGTTGCTCATTCTTCAGTGTTCTGTGCAGTGTTTTGTAAACCATTGTTTGGTTTTAGTGGGGTTCGTATTGCTCATTCTTCATTGTTCTGTGCAGTGTTTTGTACACCATTGTTTGTTTTTAGTGGGGTTCGTATTGCTCATTCTTCAGTGTTCTGTGTGGTGTTTTGTAGACCATTGTTTGTTTTTAGTGGGGTTCCTATTGCTCATTCTTCAGTGTTCTGTGCAGTGTTTTGTAGACCATTGTTTGTTTTTAGTGGGTTCGTATTGCTCATTCTTCAGTGTTCTGTGTGGTGTTTTGTAGACCATAGTTTGTTTTTAGTGGGGTTCGTATTGCTCATTCTTCAGTGTTCTGTGCAGTGTTTTGTAGTCCATTGTTTGTTTTTAGTGGGTTCGTATTGCTCATTCTTCAGTGTTCTGTGTGGTGTTTTGTAGACCATTGTTTGTTTTTAGTGGGGTTCCTATAGCTCATTCTTCAGTGTTCTGTGCACTGTTTTGTAGACCATTGTTTGTTTTTAGTGGGTTCGTATTGCTCATTCTTCAGTGTTCTGTTCAGTGTTTTGTAGACCATTGTTTGTTTTTAGTGGGGTCGTATTGCTCATTCTTCAGTGTTCTGTGCAGTGTTTTGTAAACCATTGTTTGGTTTTAGTGGGGTTCGTATTGCTTATTCTTTAGTGTTCTGTGCAGTGTTTTGTAGACCATTGTTTGTTTTTAGTGGGTTCGTATTGCTCATTCTTCAGTGTTTTGTGCAGTGTTTTGTAGACCATTGTTTGTTTTTAGTGGGTTCGTATTGCTCATTCTTCAGTGTTCTGTGTGGTGTTTTGTAGACCATTGTTTGTTTTTAGTGGGGTTCGTATTGCTCATTCTTTAGTGTTCTGTGTAGTGTTTTGTAAACCATTGTTTGTTTTTCGTGGGGTTCGTGTTGCTCATTCTTCAGTGTTCTGTGCAGTGTTTTGTAGACCATTGTTTGTTTTTAATGGGGTTCGTATTGCTCATTCTTCAGTGTTCTGTGCAGTGTTTTGTAGACCATTGTTTGTTTTTAGTGGGTTCGTATTGCTCATTCTTCAGTGTTCTGTGTGGTGTTTTGTAGACCATTGTTTGTTTTTAGTGGGTTCGTATTGCTCATTCTTTAGTGTTCTGTGCAGTGTTTTGTAGACCATTGTTTGTTTTCAGTGGGGTTCGTATTGCTCATTCTTCAGTGTTCTGTGCAGTGTTTTGTAAACCATTGTTTGTTTTTGGTGGGGTTCGTGTTGCTCATTCTTCAGTGTTCTGTGCAGTGTTTTGTAAACCATTGTTTGGTTTTAGTGGGGTTCGTATTGCTCATTCTTCAGTGTTTTGTGCAGTGTTTTGTAGACCATTGTTTGTTTTTAGTGGGGTTCGTATTGCTCATTCTTCAGTGTTCTGTGTGGTGTTTTGTAGACCATTGTTTGTTTTTAGTGGGGTTCCTATTGCTCATTCTTCAGTGTTCTGTGCAGTGTTTTGTAGACCATTGTTTGTTTTTAGTGGGTTCGTATTGCTCATTCTTCAGTGTTCTGTGTAGTGTTTTGTAGACCATTGTTTGTTTTTAGTGGGTTCGTATTGCTCATTCTTTAGTGTTCTGTGCAGTGTTTTGTAGACCATTGTTTGTTTTTAGTGGGGTTCGTATTGCTCATTCTTCGGTGTTCTGTGCAGTGTTTTGTAAACCATTGTTTGTTTTTAGTGGGGTTCGTGTTGCTCATTCTTCAGTGTTCTGTGCAGTGTTTTGTTGACCATTGTTTGTTTTTAGTGGGGTTCGTATTGCTCATTCTTCAGTGTTCTGTGTGGTGTTTTGTAGACCATTGTTTGTTTTTAGTGGGGTTCCTATTGCTCATTCTTCAGTGTTCTGTGCAGTGTTTTGTAGACCATTGTTTGTTTTTAGTGGATTCATATTACTCATTCTTCAGTGTTCTGTGTAGTGTTTTGTAGACCATTGTTTGTTTTTAGTGGGTTCGTATTGCTCATTCTTTAGTGTTCTGTGTTGTGTTTTGTAGACCATTGTTTGTTTTTAGTGGGGTTCGTATTGCTCATTCTTCAGTGTTCTGTGCAGTGTTTTGTAAACCATTGTTTGTTTTTAGTGGGGTTCGTGTTGCTCATTCTTCAGTGTTCTGTGCAGTGTTTTGTAAACCATTGTTTGGTTTTAGTGGGGTTCGTATTGCTCATTCTTCAGTGTTCTGTGCAGTGTTTTGTAGACCATTGTTTGTTTTTAGTGGGGTTCGTATTGCTCATTCTTCAGTGTTCTGTGTGGTGTTTTGTAGACCATTGTTTGTTTTTAGTGGGGTTCCTATTGCTCATTCTTCAGTGTTCTGTGCAGTGTTTTGTAGACCATTGTTTGTTTTTAGTGGGTTCGTATTGCTCATTCTTCAGTGTTCTGTGTGGTGTTTTGTAGACCATTGTTTGTTTTTAGTGGGGTTCGTATTGCTCATTCTTCAGTGTTCTGTGCAGTGTTTTGTAGACCATTGTTTGTTTTTAGTGGGTTCGTATTGCTCATTCTTCAGTGTTCTGTGCAGTGTTTTGTAGACCATTGTTTGTTTTTAGTGGGGTTCCTATTGCTCATTCTTCAGTGTTCTGTGTGGTGTTTTGTAGACCATTGTTTGTTTTTAGTGGGGTTCGTATTGCTCATTCTTCAGTGTTCTGTGCAGTGTTTTGTAGACCATTGTTTGTTTTTAGTGGGTTCGTATTGCTCATTCTTCAGTGTTCTGTGTGGTGTTTTGTAGACCATTGTTTGTTTTTAGTGGGGTTCGTATTGCTCATTCTTCAGTGTTCTATGTGGTGTTTTTTGTAGACCATTGTTTGTTTTTAGTGGGGTTCGTATTGCTCATTCTTCGGTGTTCTGTGCAGTGTTTTGTAGACCATTGTTTGTTTTTAGTGGGTTCGTATTGCTCATTCTTCAGTGTTCTGTGCAGTGTTTTGTAGACCATTGTTTGTTTTTAGTGGGGTTCGTGTTGCTCATTCTTCAGTGTTCTGTGCAGTGTTTTGTAGACCATTGTTTGTTTTTAGTGGGGTTCGTGTTGCTCATTCTTCAGTGTTCTGTGCAGTGTTTTGTAGACCATTGTTTGTTTTTAGTGGGGTTCGTATTGCTCATTCTTCAGTGTTCTGTGTGGTGTTTTGTAGACCATTGTTTGTTTTTAGTGGGGTTCCTATTGTTCATTCTTCAGTGTTCTGTGCAGTGTTTTGTAGACCATTGTTTGTTTTTAGTGGGTTCGTATTGCTCATTCTTCAGTGTTCTGTGTGGTGTTTTGTAGACCATTGTTTGTTTTTAGTGGGGTTCGTATTGCTCATTCTTCAGTGTTCTGTGCAGTGTTTTGTAGACCATTGTTTGTTTTTAGTGGGTTCGTATTGCTCATTCTTCAGTGTTCTGTGCAGTGTTTTGTAGACCATTGTTTGTTTTTAGTGGGGTTCCTATTGCTCATTCTTCAGTGTTCTGTGTGGTGTTTTGTAGACCATTGTTTGTTTTTAGTGGGGTTCGTATTGCTCATTCTTCAGTGTTCTGTGCAGTGTTTTGTAGACCATTGTTTGTTTTTAGTGGGGTTCGTATTGCTCATTCTTCAGTGTTCTGTGTGGTGTTTTGTAGACCATTGTTTGTTTTTAGTGGGGTTCGTATTGCTCATTCTTCAGTGTTCTATGTGGTGTTTTTTGTAGACCATTGTTTGTTTTTAGTGGGGTTCGTATTGCTCATTCTTCGGTGTTCTGTGCAGTGTTTTGTAGACCATTGTTTGTTTTTAGTGGGTTCGTATTGCTCATTCTTCAGTGTTCTGTGCAGTGTTTTGTAGACCATTGTTTGTTTTTAGTGGGTTCGTATTGCTCATTCTTCAGTGTTCTGTGTGGTGTTTTGTAGATCATTGTTTGTTTTTAGTGGGTTCGTATTGCTCATTCTTCAGTGTTCTGTGTGGTGTTTTGTAGACCATTGTTTGTTTTTAGTGGGTTCGTATTGCTCATTCTTCAGTGTTCTGTGTGGTGTTTTGTAGACCATTGTTTGTTTTTAGTGGGGTTCGTATTGCTCATTCTTCAGTGTTCTGTGTGGTGTTTTGTAGACCATTGTTTGTTTTTAGTGGGGTTCGTATTGCTCATTCTTCAGTGTTCTGTGTGGTGTTTTGTAGACCATTGTTTGTTTTTAGTGGGGTTCGTATTGCTCATTCTTTAGTGTTCTGTGTAGTGTTTTGTAAACCATTGTTTGTTTTTAGTGGGGTTCGTGTTGCTCATTCTTCAGTGTTCTGTGCACTGTTTTGTAGACCATTGTTTGTTTTTAATGGGGTTCGTATTGCTCATTCTTCAGTGTTCTGTGCAGTGTTTTGTAGACCATTGTTTGTTTTTAGTGGGTTCGTATTGCTCATTCTTCAGTGTTCTGTGTGGTGTTTTGTAGACCATTGTTTGTTTTTAGTGGGTTCGTATTGCTCATTCTTTAGTGTTCTGTGCAGTGTTTTGTAGACCATTGTTTGTTTTCAGTGGGGTTCGTATTGCTCATTCTTCAGTGTTCTGTGCAGTGTTTTGTAAACCATTGTTTGTTTTTAGTGGGGTTCGTGTTGCTCATTCTTCAGTGTTCTGTGCAGTGTTTTGTAAACCATTGTTTGGTTTTAGTGGGGTTCGTATTGCTCATTCTTCAGTGTTTTGTGCAGTGTTTTGTAGACCATTGTTTGTTTTTAGTGGGGTTCGTATTGCTCATTCTTCAGTGTTCTGTGTGGTGTTTTGTAGACCATTGTTTGTTTTTAGTGGGGTTCCTATTGCTCATTCTTCAGTGTTCTGTGCAGTGTTTTGTAGACCATTGTTTGTTTTTAGTGGGTTCGTATTGCTCATTCTTCAGTGTTCTGTGTAGTGTTTTGTAGACCATTGTTTGTTTTTAGTGGGTTCGTATTGCTCATTCTTTAGTGTTCTGTGCAGTGTTTTGTAGACCATTGTTTGTTTTTAGTGGGGTTCGTATTGCTCATTCTTTAGTGTTCTGTGCAGTGTTTTGTAAACCATTGTTTGTTTTTAGTGGGTTCGTATTGCTCATTCTTCAGTGTTCTGTGTGGTGTTTTGTAGACCATAGTTTGTTTTTAGTGGGGTTCGTATTGCTCATTCTTCAGTGTTCTGTGCAGTGTTTTGTAGTCCATTGTTTGTTTTTAGTGGGTTCGTATTGCTCATTCTTCAGTGTTCTGTGTGGTGTTTTGTAGACCATTGTTTGTTTTTAGTGGGGTTCCTATAGCTCATTCTTCAGTGTTCTGTGCACTGTTTTGTAGACCATTGTTTGTTTTTAGTGGGTTCGTATTGCTCATTCTTCAGTGTTCTGTTCAGTGTTTTGTAGACCATTGTTTGTTTTTAGTGGGGTCGTATTGCTCATTCTTCAGTGTTCTGTGCAGTGTTTTGTAAACCATTGTTTGGTTTTAGTGGGGTTCGTATTGCTTATTCTTTAGTGTTCTGTGCAGTGTTTTGTAGACCATTGTTTGTTTTTAGTGGGTTCGTATTGCTCATTCTTCAGTGTTTTGTGCAGTGTTTTGTAGACGATTGTTTGTTTTTAGTGGGTTCGTATTGCTCATTCTTCAGTGTTCTGTGTGGTGTTTTGTAGACCATTGTTTGTTTTTAGTGGGGTTCGTATTGCTCATTCTTTAGTGTTCTGTGTAGTGTTTTGTAAACCATTGTTTGTTTTTCGTGGGGTTCGTGTTGCTCATTCTTCAGTGTTCTGTGCAGTGTTTTGTAGACCATTGTTTGTTTTTAATGGGGTTCGTATTGCTCATTCTTCAGTGTTCTGTGCAGTGTTTTGTAGACCATTGTTTGTTTTTAGTGGGTTCGTATTGCTCATTCTTCAGTGTTCTGTGTGGTGTTTTGTAGACCATTGTTTGTTTTTAGTGGGTTCGTATTGCTCATTCTTTAGTGTTCTGTGCAGTGTTTTGTAGACCATTGTTTGTTTTCAGTGGGGTTCGTATTGCTCATTCTTCAGTGTTCTGTGCAGTGTTTTGTAAACCATTGTTTGTTTTTGGTGGGGTTCGTGTTGCTCATTCTTCAGTGTTCTGTGCAGTGTTTTGTAAACCATTGTTTGGTTTTAGTGGGGTTCGTATTGCTCATTCTTCAGTGTTTTGTGCAGTGTTTTGTAGACCATTGTTTGTTTTTAGTGGGGTTCGTATTGCTCATTCTTCAGTGTTCTGTGTGGTGTTTTGTAGACCATTGTTTGTTTTTAGTGGGGTTCCTATTGCTCATTCTTCAGTGTTCTGTGCAGTGTTTTGTAGACCATTGTTTGTTTTTAGTGGGTTCGTATTGCTCATTCTTCAGTGTTCTGTGTAGTGTTTTGTAGACCATTGTTTGTTTTTAGTGGGTTCGTATTGCTCATTCTTTAGTGTTCTGTGCAGTGTTTTGTAGACCATTGTTTGTTTTTAGTGGGGTTCGTATTGCTCATTCTTCGGTGTTCTGTGCAGTGTTTTGTAAACCATTGTTTGTTTTTAGTGGGGTTCGTGTTGCTCATTCTTCAGTGTTCTGTGCAGTGTTTTGTTGACCATTGTTTGTTTTTAGTGGGGTTCGTATTGCTCATTCTTCAGTGTTCTGTGTGGTGTTTTGTAGACCATTGTTTGTTTTTAGTGGGGTTCCTATTGCTCATTCTTCAGTGTTCTGTGCAGTGTTTTGTAGACCATTGTTTGTTTTTAGTGGATTCATATTACTCATTCTTCAGTGTTCTGTGTAGTGTTTTGTAGACCATTGTTTGTTTTTAGTGGGTTCGTATTGCTCATTCTTTAGTGTTCTGTGTTGTGTTTTGTAGACCATTGTTTGTTTTTAGTGGGGTTCGTATTGCTCATTCTTCAGTGTTCTGTGCAGTGTTTTGTAAACCATTGTTTGTTTTTAGTGGGGTTCGTGTTGCTCATTCTTCAGTGTTCTGTGCAGTGTTTTGTAAACCATTGTTTGGTTTTAGTGGGGTTCGTATTGCTCATTCTTCAGTGTTCTGTGCAGTGTTTTGTAGACCATTGTTTGTTTTTAGTGGGGTTCGTATTGCTCATTCTTCAGTGTTCTGTGTGGTGTTTTGTAGACCATTGTTTGTTTTTAGTGGGGTTCCTATTGCTCATTCTTCAGTGTTCTGTGCAGTGTTTTGTAGACCATTGTTTGTTTTTAGTGGGTTCGTATTGCTCATTCTTCAGTGTTCTGTGTGGTGTTTTGTAGACCATTGTTTGTTTTTAGTGGGGTTCGTATTGCTCATTCTTCAGTGTTCTGTGCAGTGTTTTGTAGACCATTGTTTGTTTTTAGTGGGTTCGTATTGCTCATTCTTCAGTGTTCTGTGCAGTGTTTTGTAGACCATTGTTTGTTTTTAGTGGGGTTCCTATTGCTCATTCTTCAGTGTTCTGTGTGGTGTTTTGTAGACCATTGTTTGTTTTTAGTGGGGTTCGTATTGCTCATTCTTCAGTGTTCTGTGCAGTGTTTTGTAGACCATTGTTTGTTTTTAGTGGGTTCGTATTGCTCATTCTTCAGTGTTCTGTGTGGTGTTTTGTAGACCATTGTTTGTTTTTAGTGGGGTTCGTATTGCTCATTCTTCAGTGTTCTATGTGGTGTTTTTTGTAGACCATTGTTTGTTTTTAGTGGGGTTCGTATTGCTCATTCTTCGGTGTTCTGTGCAGTGTTTTGTAGACCATTGTTTGTTTTTAGTGGGTTCGTATTGCTCATTCTTCAGTGTTCTGTGCAGTGTTTTGTAGACCATTGTTTGTTTTTAGTGGGGTTCGTGTTGCTCATTCTTCAGTGTTCTGTGCAGTGTTTTGTAGACCATTGTTTGTTTTTAGTGGGGTTCGTGTTGCTCATTCTTCAGTGTTCTGTGCAGTGTTTTGTAGACCATTGTTTGTTTTTAGTGGGGTTCGTATTGCTCATTCTTCAGTGTTCTGTGTGGTGTTTTGTAGACCATTGTTTGTTTTTAGTGGGGTTCCTATTGTTCATTCTTCAGTGTTCTGTGCAGTGTTTTGTAGACCATTGTTTGTTTTTAGTGGGTTCGTATTGCTCATTCTTCAGTGTTCTGTGTGGTGTTTTGTAGACCATTGTTTGTTTTTAGTGGGGTTCGTATTGCTCATTCTTCAGTGTTCTGTGCAGTGTTTTGTAGACCATTGTTTGTTTTTAGTGGGTTCGTATTGCTCATTCTTCAGTGTTCTGTGCAGTGTTTTGTAGACCATTGTTTGTTTTTAGTGGGGTTCCTATTGCTCATTCTTCAGTGTTCTGTGTGGTGTTTTGTAGACCATTGTTTGTTTTTAGTGGGGTTCGTATTGCTCATTCTTCAGTGTTCTGTGCAGTGTTTTGTAGACCATTGTTTGTTTTTAGTGGGGTTCGTATTGCTCATTCTTCAGTGTTCTGTGTGGTGTTTTGTAGACCATTGTTTGTTTTTAGTGGGGTTCGTATTGCTCATTCTTCAGTGTTCTATGTGGTGTTTTTTGTAGACCATTGTTTGTTTTTAGTGGGGTTCGTATTGCTCATTCTTCGGTGTTCTGTGCAGTGTTTTGTAGACCATTGTTTGTTTTTAGTGGGTTCGTATTGCTCATTCTTCAGTGTTCTGTGCAGTGTTTTGTAGACCATTGTTTGTTTTTAGTGGGTTCGTATTGCTCATTCTTCAGTGTTCTGTGTGGTGTTTTGTAGATCATTGTTTGTTTTTAGTGGGTTCGTATTGCTCATTCTTCAGTGTTCTGTGTGGTGTTTTGTAGACCATTGTTTGTTTTTAGTGGGTTCGTATTGCTCATTCTTCAGTGTTCTGTGTGGTGTTTTGTAGACCATTGTTTGTTTTTAGTGGGGTTCGTATTGCTCATTCTTCAGTGTTCTGTGTGGTGTTTTGTAGACCATTGTTTGTTTTTAGTGGGGTTCGTATTGCTCATTCTTCAGTGTTCTGTGTGGTGTTTTGTAGACCATTGTTTGTTTTTAGTGGGGTTCGTATTGCTCATTCTTCAGTGTTCTGTGTGGTGTTTTGTAGACCATTGTTTGTTTTTAGTGGGGTTCGTATTGCTCATTCTTTAGTGTTCTGTGTAGTGTTTTGTAAACCATTGTTTGTTTTTAGTGGGGTTCGTGTTGCTCATTCTTCAGTGTTCTGTGCACTGTTTTGTAGACCATTGTTTGTTTTTAATGGGGTTCGTATTGCTCATTCTTCAGTGTTCTGTGCAGTGTTTTGTAGACCATTGTTTGTTTTTAGTGGGTTCGTATTGCTCATTCTTCAGTGTTCTGTGTGGTGTTTTGTAGACCATTGTTTGTTTTTAGTGGGTTCGTATTGCTCATTCTTTAGTGTTCTGTGCAGTGTTTTGTAGACCATTGTTTGTTTTCAGTGGGGTTCGTATTGCTCATTCTTCAGTGTTCTGTGCAGTGTTTTGTAAACCATTGTTTGTTTTTAGTGGGGTTCGTGTTGCTCATTCTTCAGTGTTCTGTGCAGTGTTTTGTAAACCATTGTTTGGTTTTAGTGGGGTTCGTATTGCTCATTCTTCAGTGTTTTGTGCAGTGTTTTGTAGACCATTGTTTGTTTTTAGTGGGGTTCGTATTGCTCATTCTTCAGTGTTCTGTGTGGTGTTTTGTAGACCATTGTTTGTTTTTAGTGGGGTTCCTATTGCTCATTCTTCAGTGTTCTGTGCAGTGTTTTTTAGACCATTGTTTGTTTTTAGTGGGTTCGTATTGCTCATTCTTCAGTGTTCTGTGTAGTGTTTTGTAGACCATTGTTTGTTTTTAGTGGGTTCGTATTGCTCATTCTTTAGTGTTCTGTGCAGTGTTTTGTAGACCATTGTTTGTTTTTAGTGGGGTTCGTATTGCTCATTCTTTAGTGTTCTGTGCAGTGTTTTGTAAACCATTGTTTGTTTTTAGTGGGGTTCGTGTTGCTCATTCTTCAGTGTTCTGTGCAGTGTTTTGTAGACCATTGTTTGTTTTTAGTGGGGTTCGTATTGCTCATTCTTCAGTGTTCTGTGTGGTGTTTTGTAGACCATTGTTTGTTTTTAGTGGGGTTCCTATTGCTCATTCTTCAGTGTTCTGTGCAGTGTTTTGTAGACCATTGTTTGTTTTTAGTGGATTCGTATTGCTCATTCTTCAGTGTTCTGTGTAGTGTTTTGTAGACCATTGTTTGTTTTTAGTGGGTTCGTATTGCTCATTCTTTAGTGTTCTGTGTGGTGTTTTGTAGACCATTGTTTTTTTTTAGTGGGGTTCGTATTGCTCATTCTTCAGTGTTCTGTGCAGTGTTTTGTAAACCATTGTTTGTTTTTAGTGGGGTTCGTGTTGCTCATTCTTCAGTGTTCTGTGCAGTGTTTTGTAAACCATTGTTTGGTTTTAGTGGGGTTCGTATTGCTCATTCTTCATTGTTCTGTGCAGTGTTTTGTACACCATTGTTTGTTTTTAGTGGGGTTCGTATTGCTCATTCTTCAGTGTTCTGTGTGGTGTTTTGTAGACCATTGTTTGTTTTTAGTGGGGTTCCTATTGCTCATTCTTCAGTGTTCTGTGCAGTGTTTTGTAGACCATTGTTTGTTTTTAGTGGGTTCGTATTGCTCATTCTTCAGTGTTCTGTGTGGTGTTTTGTAGACCATAGTTTGTTTTTAGTGGGGTTCGTATTGCTCATTCTTCAGTGTTCTGTGCAGTGTTTTGTAGTCCATTGTTTGTTTTTAGTGGGTTCGTATTGCTCATTCTTCAGTGTTCTGTGTGGTGTTTTGTAGACCATTGTTTGTTTTTAGTGGGGTTTCTATAGCTCATTCTTCAGTGTTCTGTGTGGTGTTTTGTAGACCATTGTTTGTTTTTAGTGGGTTCGTATTGCTCATTCTTCAGTGTTCTGTGCAGTGTTTTGTAGACCATTGTTTGTTTTTAGTGGGGTCGTATTGCTCATTCTTCAGTGTTCTGTGCAGTGTTTTGTAAACCATTGTTTGGTTTTAGTGGGGTTCGTATTGCTTATTCTTTAGTGTTCTGTGCAGTGTTTTGTAGACCATTGTTTGTTTTTAGTGGGTTCGTATTGCTCATTCTTCAGTGTTTTGTGCAGTGTTTTGTAGACCATTGTTTGTTTTTAGTGGGTTCGTATTGCTCATTCTTCAGTGTTCTGTGTGGTGTTTTGTAGACCATTGTTTGTTTTTAGTGGGGTTCGTATTGCTCATTCTTTAGTGTTCTGTGTAGTGTTTTGTAAACCATTGTTTGTTTTTCGTGGGGTTCGTGTTGCTCATTCTTCAGTGTTCTGTGCAGTGTTTTGTAGACCATTGTTTGTTTTTAATGGGGTTCGTATTGCTCATTCTTCAGTGTTCTGTGCAGTGTTTTGTAGACCATTGTTTGTTTTTAGTGGGTTCGTATTGCTCATTCTTCAGTGTTCTGTGTGGTGTTTTGTAGACCATTGTTTGTTTTTAGTGGGTTCGTATTGCTCATTCTTTAGTGTTCTGTGCAGTGTTTTGTAGACCATTGTTTGTTTTCAGTGGGGTTCGTATTGCTCATTCTTCAGTGTTCTGTGCAGTGTTTTGTAAACCATTGTTTGTTTTTGGTGGGGTTCGTGTTGCTCATTCTTCAGTGTTCTGTGCAGTGTTTTGTAAACCATTGTTTGGTTTTAGTGGGGTTCGTATTGCTCATTCTTCAGTGTTTTGTGCAGTGTTTTGTAGACCATTGTTTGTTTTTAGTGGGGTTCGTATTGCTCATTCTTCAGTGTTCTGTGTGGTGTTTTGTAGACCATTGTTTGTTTTTAGTGGGGTTCCTATTGCTCATTCTTCAGTGTTCTGTGCAGTGTTTTGTAGACCATTGTTTGTTTTTAGTGGGTTCGTATTGCTCATTCTTCAGTGTTCTGTGTAGTGTTTTGTAGACCATTGTTTGTTTTTAGTGGGTTCGTATTGCTCATTCTTTAGTGTTCTGTGCAGTGTTTTGTAGACCATTGTTTGTTTTTAGTGGGGTTCGTATTGCTCATTCTTTAGTGTTCTGTGCAGTGTTTTGTAAACCATTGTTTGTTTTTAGTGGGGTTCGTGTTGCTCATTCTTCAGTGTTCTGTGCAGTGTTTTGTAGACCATTGTTTGTTTTTAGTGGGGTTCGTATTGCTCATTCTTCAGTGTTCTGTGTGGTGTTTTGTAGACCATTGTTTGTTTTTAGTGGGGTTCCTATTGCTCATTCTTCAGTGTTCTGTGCAGTGTTTTGTAGACCATTGTTTGTTTTTAGTGGATTCATATTACTCATTCTTCAGTGTTCTGTGTAGTGTTTTGTAGACCATTGTTTGTTTTTAGTGGGTTCGTATTGCTCATTCTTTAGTGTTCTGTGTTGTGTTTTGTAGACCATTGTTTGTTTTTAGTGGGGTTCGTATTGCTCATTCTTCAGTGTTCTGTGCAGTGTTTTGTAAACCATTGTTTGTTTTTAGTGGGGTTCGTGTTGCTCATTCTTCAGTGTTCTGTGCAGTGTTTTGTAAACCATTGTTTGGTTTTAGTGGGGTTCGTATTGCTCATTCTTCAGTGTTCTGTGCAGTGTTTTGTAGACCATTGTTTGTTTTTAGTGGGGTTCGTATTGCTCATTCTTCAGTGTTCTGTGTGGTGTTTTGTAGACCATTGTTTGTTTTTAGTGGGGTTCCTATTGCTCATTCTTCAGTGTTCTGTGCAGTGTTTTGTAGACCATTGTTTGTTTTTAGTGGGTTCGTATTGCTCATTCTTCAGTGTTCTGTGTGGTGTTTTGTAGACCATTGTTTGTTTTTAGTGGGGTTCGTATTGCTCATTCTTCAGTGTTCTGTGCAGTGTTTTGTAGACCATTGTTTGTTTTTAGTGGGTTCGTATTGCTCATTCTTCAGTGTTCTGTGCAGTGTTTTGTAGACCATTGTTTGTTTTTAGTGGGGTTCCTATTGCTCTTTCTTCAGTGTTCTGTGTGGTGTTTTGTAGACCATTGTTTGTTTTTAGTGGGGTTCGTATTGCTCATTCTTCAGTGTTCTGTGCAGTGTTTTGTAGACCATTGTTTGTTTTTAGTGGGTTCGTATTGCTCATTCTTCAGTGTTCTGTGTGATGTTGTGTAGACCATTGTTTGTTTTTAGTGGGGTTCGTATTGCTCATTCTTCAGTGTTCTATGTGGTGTTTTTTGTAGACCATTGTTTGTTTTTAGTGGGGTTCGTATTGCTCATTCTTCGGTGTTCTGTGCAGTGTTTTGTAGACCATTGTTTGTTTTTAGTGGGTTCGTATTGCTCATTCTTCAGTGTTCAGTGCAGTGTTTTGTAGACCATTGTTTGTTTTTAGTGGGGTTCGTGTTGCTCATTCTTCAGTGTTCTGTGCAGTGTTTTGTAGACCATTGTTTGTTTTTAGTGGGGTTCGTGTTGCTCATTCTTCAGTGTTCTGTGCAGTGTTTTGTAGACCATTGTTTGTTTTTAGTGGGGTTCGTATTGCTCATTCTTCAGTGTTCTGTGTGGTGTTTTGTAGACCATTGTTTGTTTTTAGTGGGGTTCCTATTGTTCATTCTTCAGTGTTCTGTGCAGTGTTTTGTAGACCATTGTTTGTTTTTAGTGGGTTCGTATTGCTCATTCTTCAGTGTTCTGTGTGGTGTTTTGTAGACCATTGTTTGTTTTTAGTGGGGTTCGTATTGCTCATTCTTCAGTGTTCTGTGCAGTGTTTTGTAGACCATTGTTTGTTTTTAGTGGGTTCGTATTGCTCATTCTTCAGTGTTCTGTGCAGTGTTTTGTCGACCATTGTTTGTTTTTAGTGGGGTTCCTATTGCTCATTCTTCAGTGTTCTGTGTGGTGTTTTGTAGACCATTGTTTGTTTTTAGTGGGGTTCGTATTGCTCATTCTTCAGTGTTCTGTGCAGTGTTTTGTAGACCATTGTTTGTTTTTAGTGGGTTCGTATTGCTCATTCTTCAGTGTTCTGTGTGGTGTTTTGTAGACCATTGTTTGTTTTTAGTGGGGTTCGTATTGCTCATTCTTCAGTGTTCTATGTGGTGTTTTTTGTAGACCATTGTTTGTTTTTAGTGGGGTTCGTATTGCTCATTCTTCGGTGTTCTGTGCAGTGTTTTGTAGACCATTGTTTGTTTTTAGTGGGTTCGTATTGCTCATTCTTCAGTGTTCTGTGCAGTGTTTTGTAGACCATTGTTTGTTTTTAGTGGGGTTCGTGTTGCTCATTCTTCAGTGTTCTGTGCAGTGTTTTGTAGACCATTGTTTGTTTTTAGTGGGGTTCGTGTTGCTCATTCTTCAGTGTTCTGTGCAGTGTTTTGTAGACCATTGTTTGTTTTTAGTGGGTTCGTATTGCTCATTCTTCAGTGTTCTGTGTGGTGTTTTGTAGACCATTGTTTGTTTTTAGTGGGGTTCGCATTGCTCATTCTTCAGTGTTCTGTGCAGTGTTTTGTAGACCATTGTTTGTTTTTGGTGGGTTCGTATTGCTCATTCTTCAGTGTTCTGTGTGGTGTTTTGTAGACCATTGTTTGTTTTTAGTGGGGTTCGTATTGCTCATTCTTCAGTGTTCTGTGCAGTGTTTTGTAAACCATTGTTTGTTTTTAATGGGGTTCGTATTGCTCATTCTTCAGTGTTCTGTGTGGTGTTTTGTAGGCCATTGTTTGTTTTTGGTGGGTTCGTATTGCTCATTCTTCAGTGTTCTGTGTGGTGTTTGTAGACCATTATTTGTTTTTAGTGGGGTTCGTATTGCTCATTCTTCAGTGTTCTGTGTGGTGTTTTGTAGATCATTGTTTGTTTTTAGTGGTGTTCGTATTGCTCATTCTTCAGTGTTCTGTGTGGTGTTTTGTAGATCATTGTTTGTTTTTAGTGGGTTCGTATTGCTCATTCTTCAGTGTTCTGTGTGGTGTTTTGTAGACCATTGTTTGTTTTTAGTGGGTTCGTATTGCTCATTCTTCAGTGTTCTGTGTGGTGTTTTGTAGACCATTGTTTGTTTTTAGTGGTGTTGGTATTGCTCATTCTTCAGTGTTCTGTTCAGTGTTTTGTAAACCATTGTTTGGTTTTAGTGGGGTTCGTATTGCTCATTCTTTAGTGTTCTGTGCAGTGTTTTGTAGATCATTGTTTGTTTTTAGTGGGGTTCGTATTGCTCATTCTTCAATGTTCTGTGTGGTGTTTTGTAGACCATTGTTTGTTTTTAGTGGGGTTCGTATTGCTCATTCTTTAGTGTTCTGTGTAGTGTTTTGTAAACCATTGTTTGTTTTTAGTGGGGTTCGTGTTGCTCATTCTTCAGTGTTCTGTGCAGTGTTTTGTAGACCATTGTTTGTTTTTAATGGGGTTCGTATTGCTCATTATTCAGTGTTCTGTGCAGTGTTTTGTAGACCATTGTTTGTTTTTAGTGGGTTCGTATTGCTCATTCTTCAGTGTTCTGTGTGGTGTTTTGTAGACCATTGTTTGTTTTTAGTGGGTTCGTATTGCTCATTCTTTAGTGTTCTGTGCAGTGTTTTGTAGACCATTGTTTGTTTTCAGTGGGGTTCGTATTGCTCATTCTTCAGTGTTCTGTGCAGTGTTTTGTAAACCATTGTTTGTTTTTAGTGGGGTTCGTGTTGCTCATTCTTCAGTGTTCTGTGCAGTGTTTTGTAAACCATTGTTTGGTTTTAGTGGGGTTCGTATTGCTCATTCTTCAGTGTTTTGTGCAGTGTTTTGTAGACCATTGTTTGTTTTTAGTGGGGTTCGTATTGCTCATTCTTCAGTGTTCTGTGTGGTGTTTTGTAGACCATTGTTTGTTTTTAGTGGGGTTCCTATTGCTCATTCTTCAGTGTTCTGTGCAGTGTTTTGTAGACCATTGTTTGTTTTTAGTGGGTTCGTATTGCTCATTCTTCAGTGTTCTGTGTAGTGTTTTGTAGACCATTGTTTGTTTTTAGTGGGTTCGTATTGCTCATTCTTTAGTGTTCTGTGCAGTGTTTTGTAGACCATTGTTTGTTTTTAGTGGGGTCGTATTGCTCATTCTTCAGTGTTCTGTGCAGTGTTTTGTAAACCATTGTTTGGTTTTAGTGGGGTTCGTATTGCTCATTCTTTAGTGTTCTGTGTGGTGTTTTGTAGACCATTGTTTGTTTTTAGTGGGTTCGTATTGCTCATTCTTCAGTGTTTTGTGCAGTGTTTTGTAGACCATTGTTTGTTTTTAGTGGGTTCGTATTGCTCATTCTTCAGTGTTCTGTGTGGTGTTTTGTAGAACATTGTTTGTTTTTAGTGGGGTTCGTATTGCTCATTCTTCAGTGTTCTGTGTGGTGTTTTGTAGACCATTGTTTGTTTTTAGTGGGTTCGTATTGCTCATTCTTCAGTGTTCTGTGCAGTGTTTTGTAGACCATTGTTTGTTTTTAATGGGGTTCGTATTGCTCATTCTTCAGTGTTCTGTGCAGTGTTTTGTAGACCATTGTTTGTTTTTAGTGGGTTCGTATTGCTCATTCTTCAGTGTTCTGTGCAGTGTTTTGTAGACCATTGTTTGTTTTTAATGGGGTTCGTGTTGCTCATTCTTCAGTGTTCTGTGCAGTGTTTTGTAGACCATTGTTTGTTTTTAATGGGGTTCGTATTGCTCATTCTTCAGTGTTCTGTGCAGTGTTTTGTAGACCATTGTTTTTTTTAGTGGGGTTCGTATTGCTCATTCTTCAGTGTTCTGTGTAGTGTTTTGTAGACCATTGTTTGTTTTTAGTGGGGTTCCTATTGCTCATTCTTCAGTGTTCTGTGCAGTGTTTTGTAGACCATTGTTGTTTTTAGTGGATTCGTATTGCTCATTCTTCAGTGTTCTGTGTAGTGTTTTGTAGACCATTGTTTGTTTTTAGTGGGTTCGTATTGCTCATTCTTTAGTGTTCTGTGTGGTGTTTTGTAGACCATTGTTTTTTTTTAGTGGGGTTCGTATTGCTCATTCTTCAGTGTTCTGTGCAGTGTTTTGTAAACCATTGTTTGTTTTTAGTGGGGTTCGTATTGCTCATTCTTCAGTGTTCTGTGCAGTGTTTTGTAGACCATTGTTTGTTTTTAGTTGGGTTCGTATTGCTCATTCTTCAGTGTTCTGTGTGGTGTTTTGTAGACCATTGTTTGTTTTTAGTGGGGTTCGTATTGCTCATTCTTCAGTGTTCTGTGCAGTGTTTTGTAGACCATTGTTTGTTTTTAGTGGGTTCGTATTGCTCATTCTTCAGTGTTCTGTGTGGTGTTTTGTAGACCATTGTTTGTTTTTAGTAGGGTTCGTATTGCTCATTCTTCAGTGTTCTGTGCAGTGTTTTGTAGACCATTGTTTGTTTTTAGTGGGTTCGTATTGCTCATTCTTCAATGTTCTGTGCAGTGTTTTGTAGACCATTGTTTGTTTTTAGTGGGGTTCCTATTGCTCATTCTTCAGTGTTCTGTGTGGTGTTTTGTAGACCATTGTTTGTTTTTAGTGGGTTCGTATTGCTCATTCTTCAGTATTCTGTTCAGTGTTTTGTAGACCATTGTTTGTTTTTAGTGGGGTCGTATTGCTCATTCTTCAGTGTTCTGTGCAGTGTTTTGTAAACCATTGTTTGGTCTTAGTGGGGTTCGTATTGCTCATTCTTTAGTGTTCTGTGTGGTGTTTTGTAGACCATTGTTTGTTTTTAGTGGGTTCGTATTGCTCATTCTTCAGTGTTTTGTGCAGTGTTTTGTAGACCATTGTTTGTTTTTAGTGGGTTCGTATTGCTCATTCTTCAGTGTTCTGTGTGGTGTTTTGTAGAACATTGTTTGTTTTTAGTGGGGTTCGTATTGCTCATTCTTCAGTGTTCTGTGTGGTGTTTTGTAGACCATTGTTTGTTTTTAGTGGGTTCGTATTGCTCATTCTTCAGTGTTCTGTGCAGTGTTTTGTAGACCATTGTTTGTTTTTAATGGGGTTCGTATTGCTCATTCTTCAGTGTTCTGTGCAGTGTTTTGTAGACCATTGTTTGTTTTTAGTGGGTTCGTATTGCTCATTCTTCAGTGTTCTGTGCAGTGTTTTGTAGACCATTGTTTGTTTTTAATGGGGTTCGTGTTGCTCATTCTTCAGTGTTCTGTGCAGTGTTTTGTAGACCATTGTTTGTTTTTAATGGGGTTCGTATTGCTCATTCTTCAGTGTTCTGTGCAGTGTTTTGTAGACCATTGTTTTTTTTAGTGGGGTTCGTATTGCTCATTCTTCAGTGTTCTGTGTAGTGTTTTGTAGACCATTGTTTGTTTTTAATGGGGTTCCTATTGCTCATTCTTCAGTGTTCTGTGCAGTGTTTGTAGACCATTGTTTGTTTTTAGTGGGGTTCGTATTGCTCATTCTTCAGTGTTCTGTGTGGTGTTTTGTAGACCATTGTTTGTTTTTAGTGGGTTCGTATTGCTCATTCTTCAGTGTTCTGTGTGGTGTTTTGTAGACCATTGTTTGTTTTTAGGGGGTTCGTATTGCTCATTCTTCAGTGTTCTGTTCAGTGTTTTGTAGACCATTGTTTGTTTTTAGTGGGTTCGTATTGCTCATTCTTCAGTGTTCTGTGTGGTGTTTTGTAGACCATTGTTTGTTTTTAGTGGGGTTCGTATTGCTCATTCTTCAGTGTTCTGTGTGGTGTTTTGTAGACCATTGTTTGTTTTTAGTGGGGTTCGTATTGCTCATTCTTCAGTGTTCTGTGTGGTGTTTTGTAGACCATTGTTTGTTTTTAGTGGGGTTCGTATTGCTCATTCTTCAGTGTTCTCTGCAGTGTTTTGTAGACCATTGTTTGTTTTTAGTGGGTTCGTATTGCTCATTCTTCAGTGTTCTGTGTGGTGTTTTGTAGACCATTGTTTGTTTTTAGTGGGTTCGTATTGCTCATTCTTCAGTGTTCTGTGTGGTGTTTTGTAGACCATTGTTTGTTTTTAGTGGGTTCCTATTGCTCATTCTTCAGTGTTCTGTGTAGTGTTTTGTAGACCATTGTTTGTTTTTAGTGGGTTCGTATTGCTCATTCTTCAGTGTTCTGTGTGGTGTTTTGTAAACCATTGTTTGTTTTTAGTGGGGTTCGTATTGCTCATTCTTCAGTGTCCTGTGCAGTGTTTTGTAGACCATTGTTTGTTTTTAGTGGGTTCGTGTTGCTCATTCTTCAGTGTTCTGTGTGGTGTTTTGTAGACCATTGTTTGTTTTTAGTGGGGTTCGTATTGCTCATTCTTCAGTGTTCTGTGCAGTGTTTTGTAGACCATTGTTTGTTTTTAGTGGGTTCGTATTGCTCATTCTTCAGTGTTCTGTGCAGTGTTTTGTAGACCATTGTTTGTTTTTAGTGGGTTCGTATTGCTCATTCTTCAGTGTTCTATGCAGTGTTTTGTAGACCATTGTTTGTTTTTAGTGGGTTCGTATTGCTCATTCTTCAGTGTTCTGTGCAATGTTTTGTAGACCATTGTTTGTTTTTAGTGGGGTTCGTATTGCTCATTCTTCAGTGTTCTGTGCAGTGTTTTGTAGACCATTGTTTGTTTTTAGTGGGTTCGTATTGCTCATTCTTCAGTGTTCTGTTCAGTGTTTTGTAGACCATTGTTTGTTTTTAGTGGGGTTCGTATTGCTCATTCTTCAGTGTTCTGTGTGGTGTTTTGTAGACCGTTGTTTGTTTTTAGAGGGTTCGTATTGCTCATTCTTCAGTGTTCTGTGTGGTGTTTTTTGTAGACCATTGTTTGTTTTTAGTGGGTTCGTATTGCTCATTCTTCAGTGTTCTGTGCAGTGTTTTGTAGACCATTGTTTGTTTTTAGTGGCTTCGTATTGCTCATTCTTCGGTGTTCTGTGCAGTGTTTTGTAGACCATTGTTTGTTTTTAGTGGGTTCGTATTGCTCATTCTTCAGTGTTCTGTGCAGTGTTTTGTAGACCATTGTTTGTTTTTAGTGGGTTCGTATTGCTCATTCTTCAGTGTTCTGTGCAGTGTTTTGTAGACCATTGTTTGTTTTTAGGGGGGTTCGTATTGCTCATTCTTCAGTGTTCTGTGCAGTGTTTTGTAGACCATTGTTTGTTTTTAGTGGTGTTCGTATTGCTCATTCTTCAGTGTTCTGTGTGGTGTTTTGTAGACCATTGTTTGTTTTTAGGGGGGTTCGTATTGTTCATTCTTCAGTGTTCTGTTCAGTGTTTTGTAGACCATTGTTTATTTTTAGTGGGTTCGTATTGCTCATTCTTCAGTGTTCTGTGCAGTGTTTTGTAGACCATTGTTTGTTTTTAGTGGGGTTCGTATTGCTCATTCTTCAGTGTTCTGTGTGGTGTTTTGTAGACCATTGTTTGTTTTTAGTGGGTTCGTATTGCTCATTCTTTAGTGTTCTGTGTGGTGTTTTCTAGACCATTGTTTGTTTTTAGTGGGGTTCGTATTGCTCATTCTTCAGTGTTCTGTGCAGTGTTTTGTAGACCATTGTTTGTTTTTAGTGGGTTCGTATTGCTCATTCTTCAGTGTTCTGTGTGGTGTTTTGTAGACCATTGTTTGTTTTTAATGGGGTTCGTATTGCTCATTCTTCAGTGTTCTGTGTGGTGTTTTTTGTAGACCATTGTTTGTTTTTAGTGGGGTTCGTATTGCTCATTCTTCAGTGTTCTGTGCAGTGTTTTGTAGACCATTGTTTGTTTTTAGTGGGTTCGTATTGCTCATTCTTCAGTGTTCTGTGTGGTGTTTTGTAGACCATTGTTTGTTTTTAGTGGGTTCCTATTGCTCATTCTTCAGTGTTCTGTGTAGTGTTTTGTAGACCATTGTTTGTTTTTAGTGGGTTCGTATTGCTCATTCTTCAGTGTTCTGTGTGGTGTTTTGTAAACCATTGTTTGTTTTTAGTGGGGTTCGTATTGCTCATTCTTCAGTGTCCTGTGCAGTGTTTTGTAGACCATTGTTTGTTTTTAGTGGGTTCGTGTTGCTCATTCTTCAGTGTTCTGTGTGGTGTTTTGTAGACCATTGTTTGTTTTTAGTGGGGTTCGTATTGCTCATTCTTCAGTGTTCTGTGCAGTGTTTTGTAGACCATTGTTTGTTTTTAGTGGGTTCGTATTGCTCATTCTTCAGTGTTCTGTGCAGTGTTTTGTAGACCATTGTTTGTTTTTAGTGGGTTCGTATTGCTCATTCTTCAGTGTTCTATGCAGTGTTTTGTAGACCATTGTTTGTTTTTAGTGGGTTCGTATTGCTCATTCTTCAGTGTTCTGTGCAATGTTTTGTAGACCATTGTTTGTTTTTAGTGGGGTTCGTATTGCTCATTCTTCAGTGTTCTGTGCAGTGTTTTGTAGACCATTGTTTGTTTTTAGTGGGTTCGTATTGCTCATTCTTCAGTGTTCTGTTCAGTGTTTTGTAGACCATTGTTTGTTTTTAGTGGGGTTCGTATTGCTCATTCTTCAGTGTTCTGTGTGGTGTTTTGTAGACCGTTGTTTGTTTTTAGAGGGTTCGTATTGCTCATTCTTCAGTGTTCTGTGTGGTGTTTTTTGTAGACCATTGTTTGTTTTTAGTGGGTTCGTATTGCTCATTCTTCAGTGTTCTGTGCAGTGTTTTGTAGACCATTGTTTGTTTTTAGTGGCTTCGTATTGCTCATTCTTCGGTGTTCTGTGCAGTGTTTTGTAGACCATTGTTTGTTTTTAGTGGGTTCGTATTGCTCATTCTTCAGTGTTCTGTGCAGTGTTTTGTAGACCATTGTTTGTTTTTAGTGGGTTCGTATTGCTCATTCTTCAGTGTTCTGTGCAGTGTTTTGTAGACCATTGTTTGTTTTTAGGGGGGTTCGTATTGCTCATTCTTCAGTGTTCTGTGCAGTGTTTTGTAGACCATTGTTTGTTTTTAGTGGTGTTCGTATTGCTCATTCTTCAGTGTTCTGTGTGGTGTTTTGTAGACCATTGTTTGTTTTTAGGGGGGTTCGTATTGTTCATTCTTCAGTGTTCTGTTCAGTGTTTTGTAGACCATTGTTTATTTTTAGTGGGTTCGTATTGCTCATTCTTCAGTGTTCTGTGCAGTGTTTTGTAGACCATTGTTTGTTTTTAGTGGGGTTCGTATTGCTCATTCTTCAGTGTTCTGTGTGGTGTTTTGTAGACCATTGTTTGTTTTTAGTGGGTTCGTATTGCTCATTCTTTAGTGTTCTGTGTGGTGTTTTCTAGACCATTGTTTGTTTTTAGTGGGGTTCGTATTGCTCATTCTTCAGTGTTCTGTGCAGTGTTTTGTAGACCATTGTTTGTTTTTAGTGGGTTCGTATTGCTCATTCTTCAGTGTTCTGTGTGGTGTTTTGTAGACCATTGTTTGTTTTTAATGGGGTTCGTATTGCTCATTCTTCAGTGTTCTGTGTGGTGTTTTTTGTAGACCATTGTTTGTTTTTAGTGGGGTTCGTATTGCTCATTCTTCAGTGTTCTGTGCAGTGTTTTGTATACCATTGTTTGTTTTTAGTGGGGTTCGTATTGCTCATTCTTCGGTGTTCTGTGCAGTGTTTTGTAGACCATTGTTTGTTTTTAGTGGGTTCGTATTGCTCATTCTTCAGTGTTCTGTGCAGTGTTTTGTAAACCATTGTTTGTTTTTAGTGGGGTTCGTATTGCTCATTCTTCAGTGTTCTGTTCAGTGTTTTGTACACCATTGTTTGTTTTTAGTGGGTTCGTATTGCTCATTCTTCAGTGTTCTGTGTGGTGTTTTGTAGACCATTGTTTGTTTTTAGTGGGTTCGTATTGCTCATTCTTCAGTGATCTGTGTGGTGTTTTGTAGACCATTGTTTGTTTTTAGTGGGGTTCGTATTGCTCATTCTTCAGTGTTCTGTGTGGTGTTTTGTAAACCATTGTTTGTTTTTAGTGGGTTCGTATTGCTCATTCTTCCGTGTTCTGTGCAGTGTTTTGTAGACCATTGTTTGTTTTTAGTGGGGTTCGTATTGCTCATTCTTCAGTGTTCTGTGCAGTGTTTTGTAGACCATTGTTTGTTTTTAGTGGTGTTCGTATTGCTCATTCTTCAGTGTTCTGTGCAGTGTTTTGTAGACCATTGTTTGTTTTTAGTGGGTTCGTATTGCTCATTCTTCAGTGTTCTGTGCAGTGTTTTGTAGACCATTGTTTGTTTTTAGTGGGTTCGTATTGCTCATTCTTCAGTGTTCTGTGCAGTGTTTTGTAGACCATTGTTTGTTTTTAGTGGGGTTCCTATTGCTCATTCTTCAGTGTTCTGTGCAGTGTTTTGTAGGCCATTGTTTGTTTTTAGTGGGTTCGTATTGCTCATTCTTCAGTGTTCTGTGTGGTGTTTTGTAGACCATTGTTTGTTTTTAGTGGGGTTCGTATTGCTCATTCTTCAGTGTTCTGTGCAGTGTTTTGTAGACCATTGTTTGTTTTTAGTGGGTTCGTATTGCTCATTCTTCATTGTTCTGTGCAGTGTTTTGTAGACCATTGTTTGTTTTTAGTGGGGTTCGTATTGCTCATTCTTCAGTGTTCTGTGCAGTGTTTTGTAGACCATTGTTTGTTTTTAGTGGGGTTCGTATTGCTCATTCTTCATTGTTCTGTGCAGTGTTTTGTAGACCATTGTTTGTTTTTAGTGGGGTTCGTATTGCTCATTCTTCAGTGTTCTGTGTGGTGTTTTGTAGACCATTGTTTGTTTTTAGTGGGGTTCGTATTGCTCATTCTTCAGTGTTCTGTGTGGTGTTTTGTAGACCACTGTTTGTTTTTAGTGGGGTTCGTATTGCTCATTCTTCAGTGTTCTGTGCAGTGTTTTGTAGACCATTGTTTGTTTTTAGTGGGTTCGTATTGCTCATTCTTCCGTGTTCTGTGCAGTGTTTTGTAGACCATTGTTTGTTTTTAGTGGGGTTCGTATTGCTCATTCTTCAGTGTTCTGTGCAGTGTTTTGTAGGCCATTGTTTGTTTTTAGTGGGTTCGTATTGCTCATTCTTCAGTGTTCTGTGCAGTGTTTTGTAGACCATTGTTTGTTTTTAGTGGGTTCGTATTGCTCATTCTTCAGTGTTCTGTGTGGTGTTTTGTAGACCATTGTTTGTTTTTAGTGGGGTTCGTATTGCTCATTCTTCAGTGTTCTGTGCAGTGTTTTGTAGACCATTGCTTGTTTTTAGTGGGTTCGTATTGCTCATTCTTCAGTGTTCTGTGCAGTGTTTTGTAGACCATTGTTTGTTTTTAGTGGGTTCGTATTGCTCATTCTTCAGTGTTCTGTGTGATAATTTGTAGACCATTGTTTGTTTTTAGTGGGTTCGTATTGCTCATTCTTCAGTGTTCTGTGTGGTGTTTAGTGGCACCATTGTTTGTTTTTAGTGGGGTTCGTATTGCTCATTCTTCAGTGTTCTGTGCAGTGTTTTGTAGACCATTGTTTGTTTTTAGTGGGTTCGTATTGCTCATTCTTCAGTATTCTGTGCAGTGTTTTGTAGACCATTGTTTGTTTTTAGTGGGTTCGTATTGCTCATTCTTCAGTGTTCTGTGCAGTGTTTTGTAGACCATTGTTTGTTTTTAGTGGGTTCGTATTGCTCATTCTTCAGTGTTCTGTGCAGTGTTTTGTAGACCATTGTTTGTTTTTAGTGGGGTTCGTATTGCTCATTCTTCAGTGTTCTGTTCAGTGTTTTGTAGACCATTGTTTGTTTTTAGTGGGTTCGTATTGCTCATTCTTCAGTGTTCTGTGCAGTGTTTTGTAGACCATTGTTTGCTTTTAGTGGGTTCGTATTGCTCATTCTTCAGTGTTCTGTTCAGTGTTTTGTAGACCATTGTTTGTTTTTAGTGGGGTTCGTATTGCTCATTCTTCAGTGTTCTGTGCAGTGTTTTGTAGACCATTGTTTGTTTTTAGTGGGTTCTTATTGCTCATTCTTCAGTGTTCTGTGCAGTGTTTTGTAGACCATTGTTTGTTTTTAGTGGGGTTCGTATTGCTCATTCTTCGGTGTTCTGTGCAGTGTTTTGTAGACCATTGTTTGTTTTTAGTGGGTTCGTATTGCTCATTCTTCAGTCTTCTGTGTGGTGTTTTGTAAACCATTGTTTGTTTTTAGTGGGGTTCGTATTGCTCATTCTTCAGTGTTCTGTGCAGTGTTTTGTAGACCATTGTTTGTTTTTAGTGGGTTAGTATTGCTCATTCTTCAGTGTTCTGTGTGGTGTTTTGTAGACCATTGTTTGTTTTTAGTGGGGTTCGTATTGCTCATTCTTCAGTGTTCTGTGCAGTGTTTTGTAAACCATTGTTTGTTTTTAGTGGGTTCGTATTGCTCATTCTTCTGTGTTCTGTGCAGTGTTTTGTAGACCATTGTTTGTTTTTAGTGGGTTCGTATTACTCATTCTTCAGTGTTCTGTGCAGTGTTTTGTAGACCATTGTTTGTTTTTAGTGGGGTTCGTATTGCTCATTCTTCAGTGTTCTGTGCAGTGTTTTGTAGACCATTGTTTGTTTTTAGTGGGTTCGTATTGCTCATTCTTCGGTGTTCTGTGCAGTGTTTTGTAGACCATTGTTTGTTTTTAGTGGGTTCGTATTGCTCATTCTTCAGTGTTCTGTGCAGTGTTTTGTAGACCATTGTTTGTTTTTAGTGGGGTTCGTATTGCTCATTCTTCAGTGTTCTGTGTGATAATTTGTAGACCATTGTTTGTTTTTAGTGGGTTCGTATTGCTCATTCTTCAGTGTTCTGTGTGGTGTTTAGTGGCACCATTGTTTGTTTTTAGTGGGGTTCGTATTGCTCATTCTTCAGTGTTCTGTGCAGTGTTTTGTAGACCATTGTTTGTTTTTAGTGGGTTCGTATTGCTCATTCTTCAGTATTCTGTGCAGTGTTTTGTAGACCATTGTTTGTTTTTAGTGGGTTCGTATTGCTCATTCTTCAGTGTTCTGTGCAGTGTTTTGTAGACCATTGTTTGTTTTTAGTGGGTTCGTATTGCTCATTCTTCAGTGTTCTGTGCAGTGTTTTGTAGACCATTGTTTGTTTTTAGTGGGGTTCGTATTGCTCATTCTTCAGTGTTCTGTTCAGTGTTTTGTAGACCATTGTTTGTTTTTAGTGGGTTCGTATTGCTCATTCTTCAGTGTTCTGTGCAGTGTTTTGTAGACCATTGTTTGTTTTTAGTGGGTTCGTATTGCTCATTCTTCAGTGTTCTGTTCAGTGTTTTGTAGACCATTGTTTGTTTTTAGTGGGGTTCGTATTGCTCATTCTTCAGTGTTCTGTGCAGTGTTTTGTAGACCATTGTTTGTTTTTAGTGGGTTCCTATTGCTCATTCTTCAGTGTTCTGTGCAGTGTTTTGTAGACCATTGTTTGTTTTTAGTGAGGTTCGTATTGCTCATTCTTCGGTGTTCTGTGCAGTGTTTTGTAGACCATTGTTTGTTTTTAGTGGGTTCGTATTGCTCATTCTTCAGTCTTCTGTGTGGTGTTTTGTAAACCATTGTTTGTTTTTAGTGGGGTTCGTATTGCTCATTCTTCAGTGTTCTGTGCAGTGTTTTGTAGACCATTGTTTGTTTTTAGTGGGTTAGTATTGCTCATTCTTCAGTGTTCTGTGTGGTGTTTTGTAGACCATTGTTTGTTTTTAGTGGGGTTCGTATTGCTCATTCTTCAGTGTTCTGTGCAGTGTTTTGTAAACCATTGTTTGTTTTTAGTGGGTTCGTATTGCTCATTCTTCTGTGTTCTGTGCAGTGTTTTGTAGACCATTGTTTGTTTTTAGTGGGTTCGTATTACTCATTCTTCAGTGTTCTGTGCAGTGTTTTGTAGACCATTGTTTGTTTTTAGTGGGGTTCGTATTGCTCATTCTTCAGTGTTCTGTGCAGTGTTTTGTAGACCATTGTTTGTTTTTAGTGGGTTCGTATTGCTCATTCTTCGGTGTTCTGTGCAGTGTTTTGTAGACCATTGTTTGTTTTTAGTGGGTTCGTATTGCTCATTCTTCAGTGTTCTGTGCAGTGTTTTGTAGACCATTGTTTGTTTATAGTGGGGTTCGTATTGCTCATTCTTAAGTGATCTGTGCAGTGTTTGTAGACCATTGTTTGTTTTTAGTGGGGTTCCTATTGCTCATTCTTCATTTTTCTGGGCAGTGTTTTGTAGACCATTGTTTGTTTTTAGTGGGTTCGTATTGCTCATTCTTCAGTGTTCTGTGCAGTGTTTTGTAGACCATTGTTTGTTTTTAGTGGGTTCGTATTGCTCATTCTTCAGTGTTCTGTGCAGTGTTTTGTAGACCATTGTTTGTTTTTAGTGGGTTCGTATTGCTCATTCTTCAGTGTTCTGTGTGGTGTTTTGTAGACCATTGTTTGTTTTTAGTGGGGTTCGTATTGCTCATTCTTCAGTGTTCTGTGCAGTGTTTTGTAGGCCATTGTTTGTTTTTAGTGGGTTCGTATTGCTCATTCTTCAGTGTTCTGTGCAGTGTTTTGTAGACCATTGTTTGTTTTTAGTGGGTTCGTATTGCTCATTCTTCAGTGTTCTGTGTGGTGTTTTGTAGACCATTGTTTGTTTTTAGTGGGGTTCGTATTGCTCATTCTTCAGTGTTCTGTGCAGTGTTTTGTAGACCATTGCTTGTTTTTAGTGGGTTCGTATTGCTCATTCTTCAGTGTTCTGTGCAGTGTTTTGTAGACCATTGTTTGTTTTTAGTGGGTTCGTATTGCTCATTCTTCAGTGTTCTGTGTGATAATTTGTAGACCATTGTTTGTTTTTAGTGGGTTCGTATTGCTCATTCTTCAGTGTTCTGTGTGGTGTTTAGTGGCACCATTGTTTGTTTTTAGTGGGGTTCGTATTGCTCATTCTTCAGTGTTCTGTGCAGTGTTTTGTAGACCATTGTTTGTTTTTAGTGGGTTCGTATTGCTCATTCTTCAGTATTCTGTGCAGTGTTTTGTAGACCATTGTTTGTTTTTAGTGGGTTCGTATTGCTCATTCTTCCGTGTTCTGTGCAGTGTTTTGTAGACCATTGTTTGTTTTTAGTGGGTTCGTATTGCTCATTCTTCAGTGTTCTGTGCAGTGTTTTGTAGACCATTGTTTGTTTTTAGTGGGGTTCGTATTGCTCATTCTTCAGTGTTCTGTTCAGTGTTTTGTAGACCATTGTTTGTTTTTAGTGGGTTCGTATTGCTCATTCTTCAGTGTTCTGTGCAGTGTTTTGTAGACCATTGTTTGTTTTTAGTGGGTTCGTATTGCTCATTCTTCAGTGTTCTGTTCAGTGTTTTGTAGACCATTGTTTGTTTTTAGTGGGGTTCGTATTGCTCATTCTTCAGTGTTCTGTGCAGTGTTTTGTAGACCATTGTTTGTTTTTAGTGGGTTCCTATTGCTCATTCTTCAGTGTTCTGTGCAGTGTTTTGTAGACCATTGTTTGTTTTTAGTGGGGTTCGTATTGCTCATTCTTCGGTGTTCTGTGCAGTGTTTTGTAGACCATTGTTTGTTTTTAGTGGGTTCGTATTGCTCATTCTTCAGTCTTCTGTGTGGTGTTTTGTAAACCATTGTTTGTTTTTAGTGGGGTTCGTATTGCTCATTCTTCAGTGTTCTGTGCAGTGTTTTGTAGACCATTGTTTGTTTTTAGTGGGTTAGTATTGCTCATTCTTCAGTGTTCTGTGTGGTGTTTTGTAGACCATTGTTTGTTTTTAGTGGGGTTCGTATTGCTCATTCTTCAGTGTTCTGTGCAGTGTTTTGTAAACCATTGTTTGTTTTTAGTGGGTTCGTATTGCTCATTCTTCTGTGTTCTGTGCAGTGTTTTGTAGACCATTGTTTGTTTTTAGTGGGTTCGTATTACTCATTCTTCAGTGTTCTGTGCAGTGTTTTGTAGACCATTGTTTGTTTTTAGTGGGGTTCGTATTGCTCATTCTTCAGTGTTCTGTGCAGTGTTTTGTAGACCATTGTTTGTTTTTAGTGGGTTCGTATTGCTCATTCTTCGGTGTTCTGTGCAGTGTTTTGTAGACCATTGTTTGTTTTTAGTGGGTTCGTATTGCTCATTCTTCAGTGTTCTGTGCAGTGTTTTGTAGACCATTGTTTGTTTTTAGTGGGGTTCGTATTGCTCATTCTTAAGTGATCTGTGCAGTGTTTGTAGACCATTGTTTGTTTTTAGTGGGGTTCCTATTGCTCATTCTTCATTTTTCTGGGCAGTGTTTTGTAGACCATTGTTTGTTTTTAGTGGGTTCGTATTGCTCATTCTTCAGTGTTCTGTGCAGTGTTTTGTAGACCATTGTTTGTTTTTAGTGGGGTTCCTATTGCTCATTCTTCAGTGTTCTGTGTGGTGTTTTGTAGACCATTGTTTGTTTTTAGTGGTTTCGTATTGCTCATTCTTCAGTGTTCTGTGCAGTGTTTTGTAGACCATTGTTTGTTTTTAGTGGGGTTCGTATTGCTCATTCTTCAGTGATCTGTGCAGTGATTTGTAGACCATTGTTTGTTTTTAGTGGGGTTCCTATTGCTCATTCTTCAGTGTTCTGTGCAGTGTTTTGTAGACCATTGTTGGTTTTTAGTGGGTTCGTATTGCTCATTCTTCAGTGTTCTGTGTGATGTTTTGTAGACCATTGTTTGTTTTTAGTGGGGTTCGTATTGCTCATTCTTCAGTGTTCTGTGCAGTGTTTTGTAGACCATTGTTTGTTTTTAGTGGGTTAGTATTGCTCATTCTTCAGTGTTCTGTGTGGTGTTTTGTAGACCATTGTTTGTTTTTAGTGGGGTTCGTATTGCTCATTCTTCAGTGTTCTGTGCAGTGTTTTGTAAACCATTGTTTGTTTTTAGTGGGTTCGTATTGCTCATTCTTCTGTGTTCTGTGCAGTGTTTTGTAGACCATTGTTTGTTTTTAGTGGGTTCGTATTACTCATTCTTCAGTGTTCTGTGCAGTGTTTTGTAGACCATTGTTTGTTTTTAGTGGGGTTCGTATTGCTCATTCTTCAGTGTTCTGTGCAGTGTTTTGTAGACCATTGTTTGTTTTTAGTGGGTTCGTATTGCTCATTCTTCGGTGTTCTGTGCAGTGTTTTGTAGACCATTGTTTGTTTTTAGTGGGTTCGTATTACTCATTCTTCAGTGTTCTGTGCAGTGTTTTGTAGACCATTGTTTGTTTTTAGTGGGGTTCGTATTGCTCATTCTTCAGTGTTCTGTGCAGTGTTTTGTAGACCATTGTTTGTTTTTAGTGGGTTCGTATTGCTCATTCTTCGGTGTTCTGTGCAGTGTTTTGTAGACCATTGTTTGTTTTTAGTGGGTTCGTATTGCTCATTCTTCAGTGTTCTGTGCAGTGTTTTGTAGACCATTGTTTGTTTTTAGTGGGGTTCGTATTGCTCATTCTTAAGTGATCTGTGCAGTGTTTGTAGACCATTGTTTGTTTTTAGTGGGGTTCCTATTGCTCATTCTTCATTTTTCTGGGCAGTGTTTTGTAGACCATTGTTTGTTTTTAGTGGGTTCGTATTGCTCATTCTTCAGTGTTCTGTGCAGTGTTTTGTAGACCATTGTTTGTTTTTAGTGGGTTCGTATTGCTCATTCTTCAGTGTTCTGTGCAGTGTTTTGTAGACCATTGTTTGTTTTTAGTGGGTTCGTATTGCTCATTCTTCAGTGTTCTGTGTGGTGTTTTGTAGACCATTGTTTGTTTTTAGTGGGGTTCGTATTGCTCATTCTTCAGTGTTCTGTGCAGTGTTTTGTAGGCCATTGTTTGTTTTTAGTGGGTTCGTATTGCTCATTCTTCAGTGTTCTGTGCAGTGTTTTGTAGACCATTGTTTGTTTTTAGTGGGTTCGTATTGCTCATTCTTCAGTGTTCTGTGTGGTGTTTTGTAGACCATTGTTTGTTTTTAGTGGGGTTCGTATTGCTCATTCTTCAGTGTTCTGTGCAGTGTTTTGTAGACCATTGCTTGTTTTTAGTGGGTTCGTATTGCTCATTCTTCAGTGTTCTGTGCAGTGTTTTGTAGACCATTGTTTGTTTTTAGTGGGTTCGTATTGCTCATTCTTCAGTGTTCTGTGTGATAATTTGTAGACCATTGTTTGTTTTTAGTGGGTTCGTATTGCTCATTCTTCAGTGTTCTGTGTGGTGTTTAGTGGCACCATTGTTTGTTTTTAGTGGGGTTCGTATTGCTCATTCTTCAGTGTTCTGTGCAGTGTTTTGTAGACCATTGTTTGTTTTTAGTGGGTTCGTATTGCTCATTCTTCAGTATTCTGTGCAGTGTTTTGTAGACCATTGTTTGTTTTTAGTGGGTTCGTATTGCTCATTCTTCAGTGTTCTGTGCAGTGTTTTGTAGACCATTGTTTGTTTTTAGTGGGGTTCGTATTGCTCATTCTTCAGTGTTCTGTGCAGTGTTTTGTAGACCATTGTTTGTTTTTAGTGGGGTTCGTATTGCTCATTCTTCAGTGTTCTGTTCAGTGTTTTGTAGACCATTGTTTGTTTTTAGTGGGTTCGTATTGCTCATTCTTCAGTGTTCTGTGCAGTGTTTTGTAGACCATTGTTTGTTTTTAGTGGGTTCGTATTGCTCATTCTTCAGTGTTCTGTTCAGTGTTTTGTAGACCATTGTTTGTTTTTAGTGGGGTTCGTATTGCTCATTCTTCAGTGTTCTGTGCAGTGTTTTGTAGACCATTGTTTGTTTTTAGTGGGTTCCTATTGCTCATTCTTCAGTGTTCTGTGCAGTGTTTTGTAGACCATTGTTTGTTTTTAGTGGGGTTCGTATTGCTCATTCTTCGGTGTTCTGTGCAGTGTTTTGTAGACCATTGTTTGTTTTTAGTGGGTTCGTATTGCTCATTCTTCAGTCTTCTGTGTGGTGTTTTGTAAACCATTGTTTGTTTTTAGTGGGGTTCGTATTGCTCATTCTTCAGTGTTCTGTGCAGTGTTTTGTAGACCATTGTTTGTTTTTAGTGGGTTAGTATTGCTCATTCTTCAGTGTTCTGTGTGGTGTTTTGTAGACCATTGTTTGTTTTTAGTGGGGTTCGTATTGCTCATTCTTCAGTGTTCTGTGCAGTGTTTTGTAAACCATTGTTTGTTTTTAGTGGGTTCGTATTGCTCATTCTTCTGTGTTCTGTGCAGTGTTTTGTAGACCATTGTTTGTTTTTAGTGGGTTCGTATTACTCATTCTTCAGTGTTCTGTGCAGTGTTTTGTAGACCATTGTTTGTTTTTAGTGGGGTTCGTATTGCTCATTCTTCAGTGTTCTGTGCAGTGTTTTGTAGACCACTGTTTGTTTTTAGTGGGTTCGTATTGCTCATTCTTCAGTGTTCTGTGCAGTGTTTTGTAGACCATTGTTTGTTTTTAGTGGGTTCGTATTGCTCATTCTTTAGTGTTCTGTGTGGTGTTTTGTAGACCATTGTTTGTTTTTAGTGGGTTCGTATTGCTCATTCTTCAGTGTTCTGTGTGGTGTTTTGTAGACCATTGTTTGTTTTTAGTGGGGTTCGTATTGCTCATTCTTCAGTGTTCTGTGCAGTCTTTTGTAGACCATTGTTTATTTATAGTGGGTTCGTATTGCTCATTCTTCAGTGTTCTGTGTGGTGTTTTGTAGACCATTGTTTGTTTTTAGTGGGTTCCTATTGCTCATTCTTCAGTGTTCTGTGTGGTGTTTTGTAGACCATTGTTTGTTTTTAGTGGGGTTCGTATTGCTCATTCTTCAGTGTTCTGTTCAGTGTTTTGTAGACCATTGTTTGTTTTTAGTGGGTTCGTATTGCTCATTCTTCAGTGTTCTGTGTGGTGTTTTGTAGACCATTGTTTGTTTTTAGTGGGGTTCGTATTGCTCATTCTTCAGTGTTCTGTGCAGTGTTTTGTAGACCATTGTTTGTTTTTAGTGGGTTCGTATTGCTCATTCTTCAGTGTTCTGTGTGGTGTTTTGTAGACCATTGTTTGTTTTTAGTGGGTTCGTATTGCTCATTCTTCAGTGTTCTGTGTGGTGTTTTGTAGACCATTGTTTGTTTTTAGTGGGGTTCGTATTGCTCATTCTTCAGTGTTCTGTGCAGTGTTTTGTAGACCATTGCTTGTTTTTAGTGGGGTTCGTATTGCTCATTCTTCAGTGTTCTGTGTGGTGTTTTGTAGACCATTGTTTGTTTTTAGTGGGGTTCGTATTGCTCATTCTTCAGTGTTCTGTGCAGTGTTTTGTAGACCATTGTTTGTTTTTAGTGGGGTTCGTATTGCTCATTCTTCAGTGTTCTGTGTAGTGTTTTGTAGACCATTGTTTGTTTTTAGTGGATTCGTATTGCTCATTCTTCAGTGTTCTGTGTGGTGTTTTGTAGACCATTGTTTGTTTTTAGTGGGTTCGTATTGCTCATTCTTCAGTGTTCTGTGTGGTGTTTTGTAGACCATTGTTTGTTTTTAGTGGGGTTCGTATTGCTCATTCTTCAGTGTTCTGTGCAGTGTTTTGTAGACCATTGTTTGTTTTTAGTGGGGTTCGTATTGCTCATTCTTCAGTGTTCTGTGCAGTGTTTTGTAGACCATTGTTTGTTTTTAGTGGGTTCGTATTGCTCATTCTTCAGTGTTCTGTGTGGTGTTTTGTAGACCATTGTTTGTTTTTAGTGGGGTTCGTATTGCTCATTCTTCAGTGTTCTGTGTGGTGTTTTGTAGACCACTGTTTGTTTTTAGTGGGTTCGTATTGCTCATTCTTCAGTGTTCTGTGCAGTGTTTTGTAGATCATTGTTTGTTTTTAATGGGGTTCGTATTGCTCATTCTTCAGTGTTCTGTGCAGTGTTTTGTAGACCATTGTTTGTTTTTAGTGGGGTTCGTATTGCTCATTCTTCAGTGTTCTGTGCAGTGTTTTGTAGACCATTGTTTGTTTTTAGTGGGTTCGTATTGCTCATTCTTCAGTGTTCTGTGTGGTGTTTTGTAAACCATTGTTTGTTTTTAGTGGGGTTCGTATTGCTCATTCTTCAGTGTTCTGTGTGGTGTTTTGTAGACCATTGTTTGTTTTTAGTGGGTTCGTATTGCTCATTCTTCAGTGTTCTGTGTGGTGTTTTGTAGACCATTGTTTGTTTTTAATGGGGTTCGTATTGCTCATTCTTCAGTGTTCTGTGTGGTGTTTTGTAGACCATTGTTTGTTTTTAGTGGGGTTCGTATTGCTCATTCTTCAGTGTTCTGTGTGGTGTTTTGTAGACCATTGTTTGTTTTTAGTGGGTTCGTATTGCTCATTCTTCAGTGTTCTGTGCAGTGTTTTGTAGACCATTGTTTGTTTTTAGTGGGTTCGTATTGCTCATTCTTCAGTGTTCTGTGCAGTGTTTTGTAGACCATTGTTTGTTTTTAGTGGGGTTCGTATTGCTCATTCTTCAGTGTTCTGTGTGGTGTTTTGTAGACCATTGTTTGTTTTTAGTGGGTTCGTATTGCTCATTCTTCAGTGTTCTGTGTGGTGTTTTGTAGACCATTGTTTGTTTTTAGTGGGGTTCGTATTGCTCATTCTTCAGTGTTCTGTGTGGTGTTTTGTAAACCATTGTTTGTTTTTAATGGGGTTCGTATTGCTCATTCTTCAGTGTTCTGTGTGGTGTTTTGTAGACCATTGTTTGTTTTTAGTGGGGTTCGTATTGCTCATTCTTCAGTGTTCTGTGTGGTGTTTTGTAGACCATTGTTTGTTTTTAGTGGGTTCGTATTGCTCATTCTTCAGTGTTCTGTGTGGTGTTTTGTAGACCATTGTTTGCTTTTAGTGGGGTTCGTATTGCTCATTCTTCAGTGTTCTGTGCAGTGTTTTGTAGACCATTGTTTGTTTTTAGTGGGGTTCGTATTGCTCATTCTTCAGTGTTCTGTGTGGTGTTTTGTAGACCATTGTTTGTTTTTAATGGGGTTCGTATTGCTCATTCTTCAGTGTTCTGTGCAGTGTTTTGTAGACCATTGTTTGTTTTTAGTGGGGTTCGTATTGCTCATTCTTCAGTGATCTGTGCAGTGTTTTGTAGACCATTGTTTGTTTTTAGTGGGTTCGTATTGCTCATTCTTCAGTGTTCTGTGCAGTGTTTTGTAGACCATTGTTTATTTTTAGTGGGGTTCGTATTGCTCATTCTTCAGTGATCTGTGCAGTGTTTTGTAGACCATTGTTTGTTTTTAGTGTGGTTCCTATTGCTCCTTCTTCAGTGTTCTGTGCAGTGTTTTGTAGACCATTGTTTGTTTTTAGTGGGTTCGTATTGCTCATTCTTCAGTGTTCTGTGTGGTGTTTTGTAGACCATTGTTTGTTTTTAGTGGGTTCGTATTGCTCATTCTTCAGTGTTCTGTGTGGTGTTTTGTAGACCATTGTTTGTTTTTAGTGGGGTTCGTATTGCTCATTCTTCAGTGTTCTGTGCAGTGTTTTGTAGACCATTGTTTGTTTTTAGTGGGGTTCGTATTGCTCATTCTTCGGTGATCTGTGTAGTGTTTTGTAGACCATTGTTTGTTTTTAGTGGGTTCGTATTGCTCATTCTTCAGTGTTCTGTGTGGTGTTTTGTAGACCATTGTTTGTTTTTAGTGGGTTCGTATTGCTCATTCTTCAGTGTTCTGTGCAGTGTTTTGTAGACAATTGTTTGTTTTTAGTGGGTTCGTATTGCTCATTCTTCAGTGTTCTGTGTGGTGTTTTGTAGACCATTGTTTGCTTTAGTGGGGTTCGTATTGCTCATTCTTCAGTGTTCTGTGTAGTGTTTTGTAGACCATTATTTGTTTTTAGTGGGTTCGTATTGCTCATTCTTCAGTGTTCTGTGCAGTGTTTTGTAGACCATTGTTTGTTTTTAGTGGGGTTCGTATTGCTTATTCTTTAGTGTTCTGTGTGGTGTTTTGTAGACCATTGTTTGTTTTTAGTGGGTTCGTATTGCTCATTCTTCAGTGTTCTGTGCAGTGTTTTGTAGACCATTGTTTGTTTTTAGTGGGGTTCGTATTGCTCATTCTTTAGTGTTCTGTGCAGTGTTTTGTAGACCATTGTTTGTTTTTAGTGGGTTCGTATTGCTCATTCTTCAGTGTTCTCTGCAGTGTTTTGTAGACCATTGTTTGTTTTTAGTGGGTTCGTATTGCTCATTCTTCAGTGTTCTGTGCAGTGTTTTGTAGACCATTGTTTGTTTTTAGTGGGGTTCGTATTGCTCATTCTTCGGTGTTCTGTGTAGTGTTTTGTAGACCATTGTTTGTTTTTAGTGGGGTTCCTATTGCTCATTCTTCAGTGTTCTGTGCAGTGTTTTGTAGACCATTGTTTGTTTTAGTGGGTTCGTATTGCTCATTCTTTAGTGTTCTGTGTGGTGTTTTGTAGACCATTGTTTGTTTTTAATGGGGTTCGTATTGCTCATTCTTCAGTGTTCTGTGTGGTGTTTTGTAGACCATTGTTTGTTTTTAGTGGGTTCGTATTGCTCATTCTTCAGTGTTCTGTGTGGTGTTTTGTAGACCATTGTTTGTTTTTAGTGGGGTTCGTATTGCTCATTCTTCAGTTTTCTGTGCAGTGTTTTGTAGACCATTGTTTGTTTTTAGTGGGGTTCGTATTGCTCATTCTTCAGTGTTCTGTGCAGTGTTTTGTAGACCATTGTTTGTTTTTAGTGGGTTCGTATTGCTCATTCTTCAGTGTTCTGTGTGGTGTTTTGTAGACCATTGCTTGTTTTTAGTGGGGTTCGTATTGCTCATTCTTCAGTGTTCTGTGCAGTGTTTTGTAGATCATTGTTTGTTTTTAATGGGGTTCGTATTGCTCATTCTTCAGTGTTCTGTGCAGTGTTTTGTAGACCATTGTTTGTTTTTAGTGGGTTCGTATTGCTCATTCTTCAGTGTTCTGTGCAGTGTTTTGTAGACCATTGTTTGTTTTTAGTGGGTTCGTATTGCTCATTCTTCAGTGTTCTGTGTGGTGTTTTGTAAACCATTGTTTGTTTTTAGTGGGGTTCGTATTGCTCATTCTTCAGTGTTCTGTGTGGTGTTTTGTAGACCATTGTTTGTTTTTAGTGGGTTCGTATTGCTCATTCTTCAGTGTTCTGTGTGGTGTTTTGTAGACCATTGTTTGTTTTTAATGGGGTTCGTATTGCTCATTCTTCCGTGTTCTGTGTGGTGTTTTGTAGACCATTGTTTGTTTTTAGTGGGGATCGTATTGCTCATTCTTCAGTGTTCTGTGTGGTGTTTTGTAGACCATTGTTTGCTTTTAGTGGGTTCGTAATGCTCATTCTTCAGTGTTCTGTGCAGTGTTTTGTAGACCATTGTTTGTTTTTAGTGGGTTCGTATTGCTCATTCTTCAGTGTTCTGTGTGGTGTTTTGTAGACCATTGTTTGTTTTTAGTGGGGTTCGTACTGCTCATTCTTCAGTGTTCTGTGTGGTGTTTTGTAGACCATTGTTTGTTTTTAGTGGGTTCGTATTGCTCATTCTTCAGTGTTCTGTGTGGTGTTTTGTAGACCATTGTTTGTTTTTAATGGGGTTCGTATTGCTCATTCTTCAGTGTTCTGTGTGGTGTTTTGTAGACCATTGTTTGATTTTAGTGGGGTTCGTATTGCTCATTCTTCAGTGTTCTGTGTGGTGTTTTGTAAACCATTGTTTGTTTTTAATGGGGTTCGTATTGCTCATTCTTCAGTGTTCTGTGTGGTGTTTTGTAGACCATTGTTTGTTTTTAGTGGGGTTCGTATTGCTCATTCTTCAGTGTTCTGTGTGGTGTTTTGTAGACCATTGTTTGTTTTTAGTGGGTTCGTATTGCTCATTCTTCAGTGTTCTGTGTGGTGTTTTGTAGACCATTGTTTGTTTTTAGTGGGGTTCGTATTGCTCATTCTTCAGTGTTCTGTGCAGTGTTTTGTAGACCATTGTTTGTTTTTAGTGGGTTCGAATTGCTCATTCTTCAGTGTTCTGTGCAGTGTTTTGTAGACCATTGTTTGTTTTTAGTGGGTTCGAATTGCTCATTCTTCAGTGTTCTGTGCAGTGTTTTGTAGACCATTGTTTGTTTTTAGAGGGGTTCGTATTGCTCATTCTTCAGTGTTCTGTGTGGTGTTTTGTAGACCATTGTTTGTTTTTAATGGGGTTCGTATTGCTCATTCTTCAGTGATCTGTGCAGTGTTTTGTAGATCATTGTTTGTTTTTAGTGGGTTCGTATTGCTCATTCTTCAGTGTTCTGTGCAGTGTTTTGTAGACCATTGTTTATTTTTAGTGGGGTTCGTATTGCTCATTCTTCAGTGATCTGTGCAGTGTTTTGTAGACCATTGTTTGTTTTTAGTGGGGTTCCCATTGCTCCTTCTTCAGTGTTCTGTGCAGTGTTTTGTAGACCATTGTTTGTTTTTAGTGGGTTCGTATTGCTCATTCTTCAGTGTTCTGTGTGGTGTTTTGTAGACCATTGTTTGTTTTTAGTGGGTTCGTATTGCTCATTCTTCAGTGTTCTGTGTGGTGTTTTGTAGACCATTGTTTGTTTTTAGTGGGTTCGTATTGCTCATTCTTCAGTGTTCTGTGCAGTGTTTTGTAGACCATTGTTTGTTTTTAGTGGGGTTCGTATTGCTCATTCTTCGGTGATCTGTGTAGTGTTTTGTAGACCATTGTTTGTTTTTAGTGGGTTCGTATTGCTCATTCTTCAGTGTTCTGTGCAGTGTTTTGTAGACCATTGTTTGTTTTTAGTGGGTTCGTATTGCTCATTCTTCAGTGTTCTGTGCAGTGTTTTGTAGACAATTGTTTGTTTTTAGTGGGTTCGTATTGCTCATTCTTCAGTGTTCTGTGTGGTGTTTTGTAGACCATTGTTTGTTTTTAGTGGGGTTCGTATTGCTCATTCTTCAGTGTTCTGTGCAGTGTTTTGTAGACCATTGTTTGTTTTTAGTGGGTTCGTATTGCTCATTCTTCAGTGTTCTGTGTAGTGTTTTGTAGACCATTGTTTGTTTTTAGTGGGTTCGTATTGCTCATTCTTCAGTGTTCTGTGTAGTGTTTTGTATACCATTGTTTGTTTTTAGTGGGTTCGTATTGCTCATTCTTCAGTGTTCTGTGCAGTGTTTTGTAGACCATTGTTTGTTTTTAGTGGGGTTCGTATTGCTCATTCTTTAGTGTTCTGTGTGGTGTTTTGTAGACCATTGTTTGTTTTTAGTGGGTTCGTATTGCTCATTCTTCAGTGTTCTGTGCAGTGTTTTGTAGACCATTGTTTGTTTTTAGTGGGGTTCGTATTGCTCATTCTTTAGTGTTCTGTGCAGTGTTTTGTAGACCATTGTTTGTTTTTAGTGGGTTCGTATTGCTCATTCTTCAGTGTTCTGTGCAGTGTTTTGTAGACCATTGCTTGTTTTTAGTGGGTTCGTATTGCTCATTCTTCAGTGTTCTGTGCAGTGTTTTGTAGACCATTGTTTGTTTTTAGTGGGGTTCGTATTGCTCATTCTTCGGTGTTCTGTGTAGTGTTTTGTAGTCCATTGTTTGTTTTTAGTGGGGTTCGTATTGCTCATTCTTCAGTGTTCTGTGCAGTGTTTTGTAGACCATTGTTTGTTTTTAGTGGGTTCGTATTGCTCATTCTTCAGTGTTCTGTGTGGTGTTTTGTAGACCATTGTTTGTTTTTAGTGGGTTCGTATTACTCATTCTTCAGTGTTCTGTGTGGTGTTTTGTAGACCATTGTTTGTTTTTAATGGGGTTCGTATTGCTCATTCTTCAGTGTTCTGTGCAGTGTTTTGTAGATCATTGTTTGTTTTTAGGGGGGTTCGTATTGCTCATTCTTCAGTGTTCTGTGCAGTGTTTTGTAGACCATTGTTAGTTTTTAGTGGGTTCGTATTGCTCATTCTTCAGTGTTCTGTGTAGTGTTTTGTAGACCATTGTTTGTTTTTAGTGGGTTCGTATTGCTCATTCTTCAGTGTTCTGTGCAGTGTTTTGTAGACCATTGTTTGTTTTTAGTGGGGTTCGTATTGCTCATTCTTCAGTGTTCTATGCAGTGTTTTGTAGACCATTGTTTGTTTTTAGTGGGTTCGTATTGCTCATTCTTCAGTGTTCTGTGCAGTGTTTTGTAGACCATTGTTTGTTTTTAGTGGGGTTCGTATTGCTCATTCTTCAGTGTTCTGTGCAGTGTTTTGTAGACCATTGTTTGTTTTTAGTGGGTTCGTATTGCTCATTCTTCAGTGTTCTGTGCAGTGTTTTGTAGACCATTGTTTGTTTTTAGTGGGGTTCGTATTGCTCATTCTTCAGTGTTCTGTGCAGTGTTTTGTAGACCATTGTTTGTTTTAGTGGGTTCGTATTGCTCATTCTTCAGTGTTCTGTGTGGTGTTTTGTAGACCATTGTTTGTTTTTAGTGGGTTCGCATTGCTCATTCTTCAGTGTTCTGTGCAGTGTTTTGTAGACCATTGTTTGTTTTTAGTGGGGTTCGTATTGCTCATTCTTTAGTGTTCTGTGTGGTGTTTTGTAGACCATTGTTTGTTTTTAGTGGGTTCGTATTGCTCATTCTTCAGTGTTCTGTGCAGTGTTTTGTAGACCATTGTTTGTTTTTAGTGGGGTTCGTATTGCTCATTCTTTAGTGTTCTGTGCAGTGTTTTGTAGACCATTGTTTGTTTTTAGTGGGTTCGTATTGCTCATTCTTCAGTGTTCTGTGCAGTGTTTTGTAGACCATTGCTTGTTTTTAGTGGGTTCGTATTGCTCATTCTTCAGTGTTCTGTGCAGTGTTTTGTAGACCATTGTTTGTTTTTAGTGGGGTTCGTATTGCTCATTCTTCGGTGTTCTGTGTAGTGTTTTGTAGTCCATTGTTTGTTTTTAGTGGGGTTCGTATTGCTCATTCTTCAGTGTTCTGTGCAGTGTTTTGTAGACCATTGTTTGTTTTTAGTGGGTTCGTATTGCTCATTCTTTAGTGTTCTGTGTGGTGTTTTGTAGACCATTGTTTGTTTTTAGTGGGTTCGTATTGCTCATTCTTCAGTGTTCTGTGTGGTGTTTTGTAGACCATTGTTTGTTTTTAATGGGGTTCGTATTGCTCATTCTTCAGTGTTCTGTGCAGTGTTTTGTAGATCATTGTTTGTTTTTAGGGGGGTTCGTATTGCTCATTCTTCAGTGTTCTGTGCAGTGTTTTGTAGACCATTGTTTGTTTTTAGTGGGTTCGTATTGCTCATTCTTCAGTGTTCTGTGTAGTGTTTTGTAGACCATTGTTTGTTTTTAGTGGGTTCGTATTGCTCATTCTTCAGTGTTCTGTGCAGTGTTTTGTAGACCATTGTTTGTTTTTAGTGGGGTTCGTATTGCTCATTCTTCAGTGTTCTGTGCAGTGTTTTGTAGACCATTGTTTGTTTTTAGTGGGTTCGTATTGCTCATTCTTCAGTGTTCTGTGCAGTGTTTTGTAGACCATTGTTTGTTTTTAGTGGGGTTCGTATTGCTCATTCTTCAGTGTTCTGTGCAGTGTTTTGTAGACCATTGTTTGTTTTTAGTGGGTTCGTATTGCTCATTCTTCAGTGTTCTGTGCAGTGTTTTGTAGACCATTGTTTGTTTTTAGTGGGGTTCGTATTGCTCATTCTTCAGTGTTCTGTGCAGTGTTTTGTAGACCATTGTTTGTTTTAGTGGGTTCGTATTGCTCATTCTTCAGTGTTCTGTGTGGTGTTTTGTAGACCATTGTTTGTTTTTAGTGGGGTTCGTATTGCTCATTCTTCAGTGTTCTGTGTGGTGTTTTGTAGACCATTGTTTGTTTTTAGTGTGTTCGTATTGCTCATTCTTCAGTGTTCTGTGCAGTGTTTTGTAGACCATTGTTTGTTTTTAGTGGGGTTCGTATTGCTCATTCTTCAGGGATCTGTGCAGTGTTTTGTAGACCATTGTTTGGCCTTTTTTTTACTTTTTTTCTTTTGGCAGCCATTGTGTTGTACATGTATATCCTTCTCCGATATATGGATTCTAGTTACCCCTTTGGTCAATCGTAGCTACTCGGCCATTCTCGCTACCCTGCAAATAACCTCGTACGTACATAGTAGAAATTCTTCTTAAATTGTTTGCCGGAAGCTAAGTTAAGTTAAGCCGCATAAAAATATAGTCCACGAAAATCCAATATGGAAGACATACTAAGTAACATCTAGTCATGCAAAACTAATTAAAACTTTAATTGAAATATAGAAAATTGCTTAAAATATAACTTTATCAAACTCTCATGTAACTGGCATGTTAAAAGTAGTGCGATTTATACGCCTAATGGATACGAGGTTATTTGCAGGGTAGCGAGAATGGCCGAGTAGTTACGATTGCCCATTTGGTATCTTCATATTCTTCTTACACAGCTGTGACATTGACCGAGCTATCTTTGACTGGTTCGATCACAATTTACAATGTTAAAACAACGTTATGGGTAATTGAGTGAGTGATTGTTGTTTAACGCCAATTCAACAATTGTTCAGCTATATCATGGCGAGAGCAAGTTAATTTTCAATGAGATGATAATGAGGTCCGCTTTGTTCTAGACCAACACGCTGAGTTGGATTTTTATATTGCTAGCTCACTGAAACAGCAGTCCGCGAGTAGAAATATCGCTTAACTCGGACATATTATTCTGATTCCGAGCCAACCAGACCTTGCTCTTTCACCGTAATGCTGCGCTCTTAGCAGAGAAGCAACAAATACCAATTCTATAGTCTTTGATATGACCCGAGCGGAGCTCGAATCGATGATCTACAGCACTCGAGTCGAACACGCTACCCATTACACCATCGATGCGGTTAACTACGTTGTGTGCATACTGGGAAATGACATTTTTGTTGTAGCATGAGTTTAAAGGCATACAGGCTGTCAGCATTTCTTTTTATTAGTATTAAAAGTTGCCAATATTCGATGTTTTATACTAATAAAATGTTCTGAACAAGAAGCCAGGTTTAAAAAATATGCTATAATGTCGTAAAGAATTCGAATGTCTGTCGGTGGAATCGCCATTAACACACCTAATTATAAGTCGGTTTCTTTTCCGAAGTTTGTCGAATACTGATAACTGCTATAAATAATCAGGAAGCATGTAAATTCGTTAGAATTAATATAATTTAAGAAATATATCTATGAAATTGGATACCGGGGTAATCAGTTAATATTATATAATGGTATTTAGTAAGAATGACACTTAGAATCGGAAATACGTGATGAAATCAATAAAAACCAACCCAAACTCTACAAAGGGGCCCGATAAAGGGAAAATTGTAAACAAATTGTATTGCATATTATTGACTTGATTATATTTTTTTCGAAAAAAAACCAGACATGAAGTTCATTATTTTAGTCTCTAATTTAAAAGAGATATCACCTAGCGTTTTCTCTAAAAAGAATATATAAAATACTACGATGCAATTCTGCTGTCAAAATACGATTTGGCCGAAAAAAAGATACTAAATTATGCTTACGTGTTGAAAAATGGAGTAGGTCGGTATAACATCTTTTTTAATTTTTCCACAAAGCTTGCTGAATCCTCCTTTTTGTGTCGTTTTCGTGTAGAATCCGTCAATATATTTGCTTGTGCTATGTGCTTTTTCTTCAACAAACAATTTCGCACATGCGCAAATGCTTTACCGAATGAGTTCACTGTGCAGGTTGTATGAATGTATGAATATTGTGCGGGTAAACATTGGAGTCTTGACTGGATGGGAGAAAATGAAACAGCGACGTATTCTTTCGTTCTAGGCTATTTACGTATGATATTATGAAAAATTTCAACTGGAATTAGTATAAAACATCGAATATTGGTAGCTCAATGAGTTGGGTCGCTGCATCTAACAACTTATACAAGCCTATCACCAATACGACGTGGGTTCGCGCCTGGCTTTGTAAATTACAAAATGGGTGCACTCGACTCGCAGCCGCAAGTGACAAAGTTTACCAGTTGCTTGCCCATGGTCGGTGGTTCTCTCCGGGTACTCCGGCTTCCTCCACCACAAAAACTAGTCGCCATGACATAGCTGAAATATTGTTGAAAGTGGCGTTAAAACACCAAAAATCAATCAATCAATCAAATCGAACATTGGCAACTTTTAATATATAAAAAACAATCAATTCTGACAGCCTGTATGCCTTTAAGACATCAATGGTTGTTCACATTATACCATTCTTTTCAGTCTATTGTTATATCAACAAAAGAGCAGTTTTAATGCGGTCAAACACCGAAGAAACGTATTTTTAACGCCTATGGCTGTTCAAAACGTACAAAGCTGCTGTTTAATTGGATCAATTAATATTGAAGTTTCTCTACAGGAAATTCTTACACAGGAGCAAATTAGAATTACTCTTTTGATTTGAAAGATGAATTATTTTCAGAAAATAGTTCTAATCCATTCGACTCTCATTTGTCTAAAACTATAGGAATAGGAATCTAATATGGAAAGTCAGCTGATTAGCCAAGTTATTTTTAGATTAATATGGTTGTCCTTGAAGGTCTTTCTTTATTGACGACTTCTCTCCCTTGGCTCATACGAAGTGATAACACAGCTTGTGACAGATCAATCAGTCTACCCCTTTTTTTTTATTTGAGCTACATGTAGGACAAACTTGCTGGGTTTTGGCTTTCTAATTATGATTGGAGTTTTCGTGTACTATATTTTTGATATTTTGTCACGTAGAATACTATACGATTACGGTCTTTTAGTGAGGTAAATATGTGGATTTATTGACTTTTGAAAAAAATGATATTCACTGAGCCCGAAAGTCAATGAGATACCAATGGGGGTTATCAGAAGGGGTAATTCGAAGAAGGTCAAACAGTACAATGACCAAACGAAAAAGGACAAATAATCATCTACAAAACACTGCACAGAAAACTCAACATTGAGCAAATCGAACTCCATAGAAAACGGGAGTGACCTCAGGTGTCCATGTGGGCCAATGCAGTGGACAAGCAAAAAATGACAAACAATTATCTACAAACATTACACTAATGATCGAGCAACACCAACCCCACAAAAAACGAAGGGTGAACTCATGTGCTCCTGAAGTGTTAGCAGTTCCTGCTCAACATGTGAAACCCGTCGTGTTACTGTTAAACGACACGAACATCATCTTACATGGAAATCGTGTTGGACATCAGTATACATAAATACAAATAGCATAAATAAAACATGAATCCCTACAAAAACAAATGGGAGTCGAGAAGAATGGAACATCATTTTCTCCGCTAAGCACGCAGCATTATAAAGGAGAAAGAACAAAGAGTGGTTGTCTCGGAATCAGAATAATGTGTCCGAGTGGAGCGACATGTCTATCCGCGGACTGTTGTTTCAGTGAGCTAGCACTATTAAAATCAAGCTAAGCGTGTTGGTCTAGAACAAAGGGGACCTCATCATCATCTCATTAAAAATTAACTTGTTCTCGCCATGATATAGCTGAAAAAATGGCTGAATTGGCGTTAAGCAACAACCATTCACCCTATGAGAATCCAGCCGGTCATTTAACTTAATGTTCTGCTATATGGATGATACTTTTTACTAAATAATTACAAGACTGATGAATATGATGATCGCAGCTATCGCATTGAACTTGCACTAAATAACGGGCACCAAAGGTGTTTGGAGCTACGTCCGCTTCATGCCTTGACAGTGAGGGACAGTTATATAGGGGACATGGCGGCCATGATCGTATGGTAGTTGGATTTACAATTAACTATGCAAGCAGTGCCTATCACCACTGATGTTGTGAGTTCGAATCTCGATCAGGGCGAGGTGTACAACATTATGTGATAAAGTTTATCAGTGACTTGCGGCAGGTCGATGGTTTTCTCCGGGTCTTTCGTTTTCCTCCATCAAGCAAAACTGACCGCCACGATATAACAGAAATATTGTTGAAAGTGGCGATAAACACCATCAAAAAAACATATATATATATGTGTGTGTGTTATATTTGTTTTTCTGAAGGGCGACAAACTCGGGGGCTGCCCAGGGGGTCGCATTCTCTAGAAATATAGTCACATTAATATTATCAAAATGCAATTCTTCCTTTACAAAAAATATCAAAACGCACAGTAAGCATTGAACATATTTCTTTTTTCAGGGTGTAGCCATGGCAACTATCATTTTATTGTATGTTCAGTTTCTATAGCTACCGTATAGTACATGTCGTGTTTGGTATGACATCAAAATAATTTCTTGAAAATGGCAATTTCCTTTTCTAAATCTTTGATCTACCGTAATATGAGTAGACTATGGTGTCAACCAGGGATACTATAATTACGTAGGTAGAGTCAAATTATTATCACATTTACCTACACTTGTAAGCTAATATAGTTTTAATCAACTTTCTGTTATTTCTGTATAGGAAAGTTAAAGTACATTCAGGGGCGTAGGTAGAATATTGGAGAAACATAGGTACAATGAAGCCGTTTCGGCGAGGGCGCTCAAGGGTTTCCATAGTGCGAAGCTCTCCCCCCCCCCCTCCCCCCTCCCAAAAGCTCACAGGTTAACTTATACAACAGAAAGGGTGACATTTTTTTATCATTTTGGAAGTGCTAAGAACAACATTAAATTCAGATTATTTTTTCCATTTTTGACAATACCACTACGGATTATCTACTCTAGCGTCCTTGACTACCCAGACATACCTCTCACGGACGGACGGATGGTCACGTTACTTTATACCCTTCGAAACTTTAATGCCGAAAGGGATAACAAAATACATGTATGTTTAAGGTTACTCTCTGAACCTTTACTCATCATGTCAGTGATAAGTTGGACAGTCATTCATCGCCAATAGTCGACCTTAAGTAGAATTTCACGCGTCTAATTGCATTGAAAGATCTCCCACTTGCTGCCGATGACACCGACATTGTCAGTAAGATACTGATGATGCTGTATATAGCCGGGTATAAGTCACGGTTTGTTGCATGTAGAGTGTCTAATAGTCTCTGGCTTATCATCCACAAGAACTCACCTGATTTTCCAACGCTCAACCTCAGGTAAGAACAACCCATTATGGATTGCAGTCCTTTAGATTTGCAGGTGCAAAACTCTGGAATGAGCTACCAAACTGTTTTCGAAAAGAAACATCTTTAAATCAATTTCAAAATCTTATCAACACATGGAATGGTATTTCATGTAATACTATTGTTATTATTGTATTTATTGTTTTTATTTATTTTCTGTATACAAGATACAAGATACTTTATTTTCCAAATCAGGGCCCCTGGAGGGCATGATACAACATTTATAATTAGCACATACACAATAAATAAAGTAGAATATAATAATTATTTTATTACCATCAACCATGCCTGTCACAGATTAAAATAAAGGGAAGTAATTTAAGCAAGATTGTCTTAGAATTTTATATTCAGTTTGAGTACAGTATATATAGTTATATATACATACATATATATATATAATAATTATAAATAATAAGTGTAAACAAGTGTTTTATAATTCAGTTTGAGTATATAGTATATATACTCATTAAGATAATAATAAATAATAAAAGTATACAAGTATATATTGTATCTCTATACCAATGTATTACGATGGTTTATGAGAATGAAGATTGTTGTTGTTGACAGCAGTATCGGCTTCACTAATAAACTAAAAAACAATATCACTTTATAGTTGGAACCACACGTGTATAACAACAACAACAAATATATCGCAGGGGCTAACTAGCCCAAATTTATCACCTCTACACCAGGTAAATATGGCCGAGTAGTTACGATTGGATCATTCGGCATCTTTTGATGCAGCATCCTGGAATTCGTCAACAAATAGCGTTCTCTCATCCATTCTTTCTCACATATATCAACACGAAAATGAGTTAAAACATTATTTTATTAAATATAAAGCATGTATAGTACATTTTTTGGAGATTGCAGCTCATTAAAAAAAACGGTCGTATCTTAGGCAGTGGGACTTTTAACTCTCTCAATAAAAGTAGATTTTGTACCACATTTTTTAATTCATCATATACCAATATATCAACAATAAAATTAACATGTTTTATTTCAGATGCTTTTTTGTAGAAAACACTTACACTTACACATAATATGACTAAGAAAGGGGGTGGTGAGCCCATAAAAGTAGATTAACCCCGCCACTTTTTATGGAAGTATCCTGTACCAAGCCAGGAAGATGTGCGGTCATGTATTTGTTTGCTAGGGGTATATCTTTCTACGACTTTTCTATTGAATGTTTGGAAATGTTTCGACATGTGGTATTTTTTGTTTTTCATTTTAATACACTTTATATCACTATCCTTGTAACCGTTTGTCGTATTTGTTATCTGTACATTAACATGTCGTGCAAAGGTCAAGTCGTCTTTACAAAATCAGTGATTAAAATAAAAACAAACATTACAGTCTCGTCCATACTTTGATGAAAATATAATAAATGTGTGAAAACAAATTTGACGAGTGGAATTCGTGCAAAAGGGGTCAAGGGTTACCTGATATGAACGTTTTCTTACAAATAGTAAATCAATGATAAGCTTATCTAGGTAATCCTATAGAATAGCCAGTGGCGGATTTAGAGGGGGCGTGCGGGGCGTGCGCCCCCCCCCCCCCCTAAAATACGCAAAGCATATGTTATACAACGTTAATTAAGCAGTTCAATAAATATCTTTTCATGAATGGTTAACTCGTGACCTGTAGTAAAATATTCTTACACACTGTAAATACACGTTGGATGTGTTCGCTGATACATATATGTATTCGCCGTCAGTAGTTCAAAGATTATTCCATTCTGATTGGTTCCGAGGTACCAGACATCAACTATTTTCTCACGCTAAGTATCCCCTCGCCAACGAAGTTGCGAAGGGATATAGTAACGCTACTGTCCGTCCGTCCGTCCGTCACATCCTTGTGAACACTCTATGATCAACATCCTTCAATGGATTTTGACCAAACTTGGTACATATTTAGTCCTTAAGAGAATCTTGAAACCTATTGATTTTCAAGGTCATGTGTCAAAGTTCAAGGTCACCGGGTCAAATTTGTACCGCATAACATCCTTGTGAACACTCTAGAATCAACATTCTTCAATGGATTTTGACTAAACTTGGTACATACTTAGTCCTTAGGAGAATCTGGAACTCTACTGATTTTCAAGGTCATAGGTCAAAGGTCAAGGTTACTGAGTAAAATTTTTACCGTGTAACATCCTTATGTACCATACATAGTCCTTAGGAGAGTCTGGAACCCTATTGATTTTCAAGGTCAAAGGTCAAGGTCACCGGGTCAATTTTTACCGCATAACATCCTTGTGAACACTCTAGAATCAAGATCCTTGAATGGATTTTGACCAAACTTGGTACATACTTAGTCATTAGGAGACTCTGGAACCCTATTGATTTTCAAGGTCATAGGTCAAAGGTCAATGTCACCGGGTCAAGTTTGTACCGCGTAACATCCTTTTGAACACTCTAGAATCAACATCCTTCAATGGATTTTGACCAAACTTGCTACATATTTAGACCTTAAGAGAATCTGGAACCCTATTGATTTTCAAGGTCAAAGGTCAAGGTCACAGGGTCTAATTTCTAGGCGAGGGGATAGGCCACGCTTTGCGTTGCCCGTGTTAAATATTATTTCTGCAGTCAATTTTACAACTACATGTACACGTGCTATTTAGAAATTATAAAATGGACGAAAATTCTAGGCCAAGAAAACAAGCAAGAGTGGATACATTTCTGATTCCTCGACGAGACGAGAAAAGTCAAAGGTAAACTTAAAAGTAAATTCAATCAATACTTCGAATAATTAATTTAACAATTGATCTCATTTATAAAACATACAACGAAAACCTATAAGGAGAGAATCAGTTGATGAAACTGAGACAGTCTGAAGAAACTTGAGTGTCCCAAGAAAATGGTCACTTCTCTTTAAATAATGGTTCAAATAGTTCTTGAATTCGAAATTTTGCAATTTCATATGAAAAAAAAATATAAGTTTGATTTGTATACAAATACCCGAAAATGTTAAGTAAAGATCAGTAAAAATACGCGTTGGTATATTGTACATTAAAATACGAAAGTAACATATTAATAAAAAAAAAATTAGCGGCAATTTATTTGTAACAATCTCTGCATCTGCCCGAGGTATCTGCACAAGAAAGTGTGAACAAATCCTTTGTCCGGGTACGTTTATATTATTCATATCTACCAATGGATGTCTGTACAATTTGTTTACACATTTTTAGCAAAAAATTCTGACTACAATTTATTTGTAATAAATTAATATCTACAACTGCACATGAAAGTGTGAAAATAATCTCGACAAAATGGTTTATGCATATCTCACACCTGATTTCCGTAAACATATTTCTCGAGAACTTTGATACATTTTTTTTGTTTGATCTTTTAGTGTAATGAGGTTTTTACGCCCGTTGCTCAAACACTTGACGCAACTGGTAAACTTTATCATTTGCGACTGCGAGTCGAGTGCACCCTTTTTTGTAATTTACAAAGCTGGGCGCGAACCCACGCCGTATTGGTGATAGGCTTGCATGAGCTATTAGATCCAAAGACCTAACTCATTGAGCCATCCGGACCCCAGGAATGCGTTAAAACTAAACCAATAGTTCTTTGAAGGGTTAGAATATCGTGATCGATCAGTCATGTGTTGAACAATTCGCATCACGGTTGTTCAAAAAAAAAGTTTTACTTCAGGTTCTTATAATCTGACAAAAACATACTGTTAACAATTATCCGACAAAATTAAGACTCAAAGTAAAGTTTTTTTGGTCTGATAAAAATGGTGTGTTTGTTTCAAAATTGTCGTTCAAATAAATGTCTGTAATTCCTCAAACCCCCAGAACTTAGGGGGGTTTCGCCCACCTGGACCCTCTCCTACTCACGCCCCCCCCCCCCCCCCCCCCCCTCTAATCCCAAATCCTGGATCCGCCCCTGATAGCAGCGTAAATTCGCAATTTTCAAATGGACGGCGTAAATTATCTTTTAAATATTTAAGTGCAATTTATAAATTATACAATGACGGGTCGTTCTAGAGCTTGAACACAAATAGTACCTCCTCAAGACGAACTTGATAATCAGGTTATTCATACCGAGAAATGGACTCTTTATGGCCTTGGTAGCGCAATGACAGATTCTGATAACATTTTTTAATGGCTAGCAGCACATCGATTAATAAAGACATACTTTCCGAATTTCGACCGAGGAACTTCTAGCTGCAATAATGTAGCTCCTGTGACAAACTTGTGTCTCGGCAGAGCTACAACGCGGTCCCATTCGTCACAATGGAGCAAAAAAAAGTTGCAGTTGAAACATAAAAACTCACTATTTACGCTTCAAACATTTCATTATAACAATTACTGATGATCCCAGTCCTTGTTAAATCGGTTTGGCTGAGAAATATATGCTTTTCAAAGTTAGCAACAACCTTGTTCAAATTTATAGATCGTTTTCCATAACCGGAAACTACGGAAGGCGGAGCTTTTCTAAATATGGTATTTCTTATTACAACCTGATGTAAACATTCCAATCGTAACTACTCGGCCATTCTCGTTACCCTGTTATTTGCAGGGTAGCGAGAATGGCCGAGTAGTTACGATTGGTAAACATTCACGCCTAAATCGCCAAATATGGTATCGACATCCAAATAGTGAGGCCGGAAATGACGAAATTCAAAATTTTCAAAGAGAAGATTTTATTTTGTGGGAATTACATTCTAAAATACTGGTAGGTGATAAAAACTTGTTATAATAATGGACAAAAGGAAAGGTTATGTCTTATTATTGATAAATGCAGGCGTCAGAAGCTCTGTAAGCGAGCGCAAAAAATCTCGGCGGCTGCTCCATTACGTGTAATGGCATCCCGTTATAACCCTTGCGAGTAATCGAGCATTTAGGGTTTTATTATTAGAACTAAGGAACTTCCACCGGAATGATGACAAGTTCAATGCACTCACTGACTTATATGTTGTATAACTTGATATCTTATCTATTCGTATCATACTAGATTTGTACGTTCATACCATGTAGTCTAAAATAGAACGAGTGAATGGTTGTGATTTCACACCAAGTGGTGTTAAATACCATAAAACTAACCCTGAACATAAAACAGATTTATCTTAGTTACTTTAAATTAAATTCTCAAGGGGGTCGTCGTGGTCGTGATCGCATAGTAGTTGGATGTACAACTACCTGTGTAATGCCTATCACCACTTAAGTTCATAAGTGAGTTCGAATCCTGCTCATGGCGAGGTGTACCGGTGTACTCGATACAACATTATCTGATTAAGTTTGACAGTTACTTGCGACAGGTCGGTGGTTTTTTTGGGTACTGCGGTTTCCTCCACCAATAAAACTGACCGCTACTATATAAATGAAATATTGTTGAAAGTGGGGTTAAATACCATAACTCTCACCTTTTAAATTATCAAAATGTTTATTGATATTTGCATAATTCTTATTGAAGGAAAGCTGAACATGATAGTGATTTATTTCTTCACAAGTAACATAGATGAATCTGAGTTATTTCCCTTTATACGTTGATACATGTTCTTTGAATTTATATTCCATGAATGGGGGTCACCTATCCCATTCCCGATAGGTGGCGCATGTGTACTATCAGTTATTCGATTCCAAGATGGCGGACGGCGATCAGCTGGGGGGTCAGTGCCGAAGCTCGAATATGATATACTACGCCGGAATGCATCGACAAACGTTCGAAAAACTTACTTGATTGAAAGGTACATATTACACTGAAAACCCAAGCATACGATTTATGTTCGTTACTTTTCAATATTATTGTATTTGTTGAATGTCCAAGTTGCCCCGACTGAAAATAAAACATCATTAAAATTATGATGACGGATCAGTTTGAATGTGCTTTCGTGACACGATTCAGAGACAAGACCAGGAGAATTTGTCATATTTATGCTATCCATTACAATTGAAAAAGAAGATTTTGAAGTTAACTGCCTTTATAAAACCAGATGGGATTCATATCCAGGCATAGCTGCGGAACCGTAGCCCTTTATGGTCTTTTTATAAATTTTTTTACTTGGCAGACCATAGGGCTACGGATTTCACCCGATCAAAAATTTGCGGAACTGCTACCAAGAATACGTCGCACCTTTCAACAGTATTTTTCACAACAAAACGCTTTGTGAGAACGGAGTCATGTGGATAATTCGTTTCCTTACATATTTATCTATCGCTTTCCATATTTACTTACTCATTATTATTAATATCTAACTTATTATCATAACTAATGTCTGTAAATTAACAAAACCCGCCCACTTTCGTTCGCCATCTTGTCTATGTGATATTCTCGCTTTCAGGTCACGTGATTTTTTACAGATCAAGTCGGATAACTCTAACCGCAAAACACGTGTTCGGTTTGTTTACGTTTCACCGCATATTTTGCACGGAGATTTTTTTTATGAAATAAAATATTTAGTCAACCCACAGTTAAATATTTTACATATATTAACCAGAAATGTTATTTTCTACTTTAATTACTCCAATTGAGGTGAACTCAGGTGGAACTCGTGGAACATTTCATGTTTCAACATTCAACATTTTCATGTTTTTCATGCTTTCCCCACTTTTTTTAACCTGTCAAATTCACTTTCCTTACATTGGACAATGGATCCAAGTCAAGTGAACTCGTTTTTTGAAACAAAAATAAAAAATAGGTTTGGCTTTGGCTTAAAAAAAGAGCAATGTAAATTAATATCGCAAATATCAAATGGGAAGAACTCTATAGGTATTTTTCCAACTGGATTTGGAAAAAGTGTGTGTTTTTATTTGTTGCCTTTGCTCTTTAATGACCTCAAAGGAGACGGACATATTTGCCTAGTGATTTCCCCTTTAAAATCACTGATGTTAGATCAAATACAAAAAGCTAATTTGTACAACATCCAAGCTGCTGGTATCATGAGCAAAGAAGAGATGGATATCAACACAATAACAGGTTTTTATACATTAGTTTAATACACATTAATTACATTTATAATTATATTTCACAAGAAAAAATACAACACATTCAGTAAAAATTATATATATATATATTCACTTGAAATTATATATGCACTTGCCTATTAGGAAACATATATAATTCAGAGGTAAAAAAAAAATAACCTCAAAATCAATATTGGTTTCAATTTTGAATTAAATAATTGCTTGTCAACCAATATAAAAAAATAATACTTAAATAAAATTCAATCCCATTGAATAAGTTAACAAGGTCTAAAACATTGTAATTAAAGATGTGCAGAACATATTAAACAAGAGATGTACATATTCAAACATTTCTTTATATATTTATAATGATCTAATGTGCAAAAATAGAAATACCCAGATTCATGTTTATACACTTTGTGCATTTCTACAACTAATGTATCTTCATAAGCTTGTCTACAATTTCGGAAATGCAATGAAAATAATCTTAACTTACTGATTATGGGTAATGAAGGGAATAAATGCCCACTAAACAACGATTCACAAATCAAGGAAATCACCAGTCTCATACAGATACCGTTGTACAGTCTTCAACAATTTAAAAAAATAATACACACTGTTTGACAATCTATGTATGTCCCCAGACATTCTATCAATACAAAGTCAAGTAATGCCTAGTTGACAATACCAAGCAGACCAAAAATTAAATTCAGTGGAAGAAAGAGCAAGCATTCTGAGACTCCTTATATTTCAGCACAGTTTAAAATTAAAGATTTTAAATAAATAATAAAAATATCATCTGTTCTTTTGGTTCTTTATTTGCATATAATGAACTTAACAATTTTAGGAATAAGAGATGGGAAGTTTTCCTTAGTATACCTAAGTCCAGAGATGTTGTTAGACAGTGATTGGAACCAGATTTTACTGAAATCAGACATATACCAACAGAAAGTTTGTGCCATTGTCATTGATGAAGTTCACTTACTTCATACATGGTAATAAACCAATGATCAGATTTCAAATACATTATTACTATAGATATGAAATGAAGAAAAAGACTTATTTAAGGCGGAAATCCCTATTTCACCTCTCATGTTTTGCAAATTGTCACATTTTAAGAAAAAAAATAAAACTATTCATTTTTTGCTAATCACACATACAATTTGTTTGTATTTGACATGAGCAACCAATTTTATATATCTGATTTCAACAATTGAATCTATGAGTGAAATATAAAATGTAATTGTTTATAAATTTATAAAAAAAAAATATGAATAATGCATGAAATTGGAAGATATACAGATATTTTGAACACCAGAAAAATAATATGACTGATGAAAAGTCAGTTGGGAGGCTATGAATGAATGATTAGGGCCTTGTATCATGCATTTAAATTGTATATTAAAATTCATGGTGAAACATTTTGCTGTCTTACATTTTTAGGGGAGAAAAATTTCGACCAACATTTTCCAGACTTGGGGAGATTAGAAGCCACCTTACAGAAACACCATTCTTGCTTCTCACAGCAACACTTACAAAAGAGATATTGCTGTCAGTCTGTAAAAAGCTGCACATTGAACACCCTGCCATTGTTGCAAAGTCTCCAGACAGGTACTTACAACACCATACACATCATTTATCTTCATAACAATTAAAACAAGGGCAATGCAAAGCGTGGCGTATCCCCTCATCTAAAAATTTGACCCAGTGACCTTGACCTTTGACTTTGAAAATCAACAGGATTCCAGACTCTCCTAAGGACTAAGTATGTACCAAGTTTGGTCAAAATCCTTTATTGGCGAGGGGATAATAAGCCATTATCCTTCAAGCAAATACAGTAAATCAATATTTGATTGTGATTAACAAATTATTATTTTTTATTGATTTATTTTTTATTTTTGGTGTTTTAACACCACTTTCAACAATATTTCAACTATATCATGGCAACCAGTTTTAGTGGTGGAAGAAGCAGGAGTTGATATAAATTTGTTCCTTAATTTTTGAGACTAGACCTCAATATAACAGCAGCTAAAACATTAGTTTGCTTAAAAGTGATGTTTCTCTTTAAAAATGCAATAAATATATTAAAGGATATCAATAAATACATGATGATCATACAATAAAATTCCATTTATTATTTACACAGGGAAAACATATACCTTGAATATAAGAGTGAGAGGGGGATGGACCCGATGATTGAATTGTCATGGTTGATAGAAACTTTGCAGAAAAATGGAAAAGAATCTCCTAAATCAATTCTGTATGTTAGGTAAGGTGTTAGTTACATCAATGACAAATCGAAAAAATATGTAATAATATACATGAAACAAAATGAGAATCAAAACATTAAAAACCGGGCAAAAAACAATGTTTTTATTGCTTTTATTTATCTTGATGCCACTCTATTGTCCGTAACAATCAGCATCTTACTCAAAACTTAGAGTCACTTTAAGATGACCTTTAGCACTTACTTCAGCAGTATTCTTTGCTAGATGTTGATCAATGCCTGACATCCATGTATCTATACACTACAATGTTTAATTTTGTGCTTATATTTAGCTCCTGAAAGGGGATGATATGATCAAATAATAGAAGAATACCTATTAAAAATCTCATACAACTATTGTAATCACTGTAATGGATCAATACTACATGATTGAGTTACTACAAACTGTCATTATTGAAACTGCAAACTAAATAATTAACAAGTTTACTTAAAAATGATGTGAAACCAATTCAATAATTTAGAAATCTATATTAAATTTTTCAATTCTTAAAGAATGATAAAACCAATATACTGTAAATTATGGGTAAACTTGCAGCAATCTCATAATCCTTATGCCAAAATGACTTTCACAATATAACACATTTAAAGAGGGGCCCCAGTTGGCTCAATGAGTTAGGTTGTTGGATCTAACAGCTCATACAAGCCTATCACCAATACGGCGTGGGAATGCGCCCAGCTTTGTAAATTACAAAAAAAGAGTGCACTCGACTCGCAGCTGCAAGTGATAAAGCTTACCAGTTGCTTGCCCAGGCTCGGTGGTTCTCTCAGTCTCCAGGTACTCCGGCTTCCTCCACCACTAAAATTTGTTGCCATGATATATCTGAAATTCAAATTCAAATTCAAATCAATATATTATATCAGCAGCCTGAAGAGTGTCATTTTTGCTTTACAGGAGTGTAAGCTTGTTAGGGAAATTGCACAGAGACATATTAGGTGAATTACAAGAGGCTGCTTACTTTAACAGGGAGAACAATTTTGAAAATAGACTTATTGGAACATTTCATGCTGGTCTTTGCAGTAAAGATCAGAAAACAATTATTCAGAACTTTGTAAAGGAGGAGTCTACAATCAGACTCATTATTTGTACGGTTGCCTTTGGTTTAGGTGTAAATATACCCGATGTTAGGTTTGTAGTTCATTGGGGTGCATGTGATTCAGCACTACAATACTGGCAAGAGGTTGGTAGGGCAGGTAGAGATGGTAATAAGGCAAAAGCATATATGTATGCCACAAAATCTTCAATCGTTCATATCAATGATGATATGAAAAACATATGTAATGGTGTAAAAAATGGGACTATCTCATGCTTCAGAAAAGCTATCTTGAATTGCATGATTCCTGATAGTAGCAAAAGCAACATTAAACAGCCATGTACACTTAAATGTGATCCATGTGAGTGTGATCAATGTTTCTGTTGTAGTATTTGCATGGCAACATGTCCATGTAATAACAAATAAAGTAATTATGTTGCATGTTATCTTTCAACTAAATTCTATCTTTGGGTAGTTGGTAGGTATAAACTGAGTATCCATCATTTAAAGATGAAATTTTATTTTAGAATGTTATCAAAATAATCTAATTTTTCAATTTTTATGAAAATTCCTATTTTATTAAAGTGGAGATAATTTGTAAAGAAATTATGGGGGGGGGGGGGGGTCACATTTTCTGCAATATTTAAAAAATTAAAAGTATGTGAACCCTATTTTTTCTTTCCATACCATTTATTAAAGACAGGTTTTTTCTTAAAATCTGTTGTTATATTCACATCAAGAAATATATTTTTTTCTCAAAATATAACCTATATAAAAAGGTCAAAATTAGGCTATTTCAAAAGCCTTCTACTGCAGTTAACCTACTGTTGTTATGTGATGTATCTTAAAGTGCATGTAGGTATCAAACTTTCAAAGAAATTGGAGGTATTTCTATCAATTTGTTTTTAGACCCACCAACTACCCAAGTCATGATACAACAGTCACATTATTTTTCACAAAGATATCTTTCTTTGTCCAGTTGTATTGAATACTTAGTTAATCTTTTTTGCAAATCAGCTGGCTTCTTGAGACATATATTGTTCATAAGATTTTCTAAACCTTTAAACTTTCGACCTTTCATTTTTTGAAATAAGTTCTCCTTCAGATATGTATGAATAAATTTTGACATGTTGATATTATCAGAAAAGGTTGATGATTTTGAGGATGAAATGTGTCTGTCAATAATATTATGCTGAAACACTTCCTCAACACTTTTCCCTAGACTTCCAGTAATTCTACTGCAACGTGCCACCTGATTATCAGAGTACTGACCATGTGAGTTCTTTAGATTAGCTGAAAATAAAGTGATTAGAAAAATAAGTAAAGACAATTCCATGTTATTCATGTAGCTCATACATAATTATTAAAGTAAAAAAACTTCCGAATTCTAGTTGTTTATAATAGTGATAGTACAATTTGTTTAAAATCAATTTGAGACAAATTGATCAGACATCAGTGATTATTTCATTATAATTCCAATTTTCCAATAGTGGAGCAGGAACTGCTTACCATTCCAGAGCACCTGAGTTCACCACCGGTTTTTAGTGGGGTTCATGTTACTCGATCTTTAGTTTTATATGTATGTTTTGTCGATCGTTGTTTGTCCTTTTGTGCTTTTTCTTTTGGATATTGTATTGTCTGTTCTTCTTTGATATACGGTTCCTGATTGCCCCTTTGGTATCTTCAATCTCTTCTTGTCTACTATCAATATGCCACCACAGTATTTATTAAAAAATTGGTGAAAAATTATCCTGCATGCTTTCAGATGTTTAAATATAATTGTGGTTTACTGTTTAACTGCTACATTAAAAAAAAGTTGTTATAACATTTATGATGCAATCATTGGCATAACTTTAAAGTGTCCGTAAGTAATGCATGGAAGCGAAGTAGGCTTGCTCCTTATGAAGCCAATGGAAAAATTAACATAAATTACAGTTACAATTGACTACATGAAAATAACACACACAAAGGGTTTGTTACCAAAAAAAACCAACCCTAAAAACACAAGGCTGTTGTAATGCCCAGTGTTATAAGTTTAATCTTGAATTCCAAAACTGAAAATTTATACCTGATTTAGACTTTAAATGACAGCAATTTACAACCCTGGAACCCTGACCCCCCTTTCACCTCCCAGCCTTTCAGGGAGATAATATAATGTGATAATGTCATTATATGGTATTATGGTATTATGAAAAACAAAGTAGTATTGTTTTCTTAAACTTACTTTTGAACTCATTATTCTGGAATTCATTTACTAGGTCTAGAGCTAAGTTGCCTCCTGGTAATGCTGTGAGATTTGCGGTGCTATTCCAAATAATTTCCTCTCGAAGTCGTGCAGGAAGCCAACCATTCACAGCTGAATAATTAAATATGTTAATTGTTGTGTACAGAATTACAAAATGATTTTATATCTAAAGGATTTTCCATTTGAAATTTTTTTTTACATCAATTTGGAAATTTTGTTTATGTGGTTGTGTCAATAGCATGTATGGGCAAATTCAATTCTTTTAAGATGGACTGTTTTATTTACAAAATGTGCAAAATAAAAAGATTTATTTGTTATTTTAAACCTCAATTTATATCATTTGCAGGAAATCTAAGGCAACACTGAATAATTTGTATTTATTTATTTTTTGGCTTTAAATAGTAAATATGTGTAATCTTTTTTCTCTTTAGACATTCTGGAACAAGTATTGGATACTGCAAATTCATTTTTCTTAAAATGTTAATCATTAATGAATAACACTTGAAAAACAAATATGAATCTTTTAAACATTTTGGATCCAACTTTTAAGAACTGAAGATTAATTTATTATGAGCTTTAATGCAACTACATGTATTTATATTATAAGATTTGTCTGTATTCTATAAGTTAATAAATTTTGATGATTTAAAAAAATAAACAAATCTATGTAGATATTATGTATTGTATATCATACCTGATAAAATTCTATGGCCAAGTATCAAGTACTTGTTATGGTTGTTATTGAAAAAGTCAATCATGTTTATTCTCCAGATTGATATCATTGCTGGACCATCATTTTCCCTCTCTGCATCTTTGTCAGCCATAAGTTTTAACCCAGTGAAAAGAAGTGCACAACTGTGCTGAAATATGTGGTCCTCACTAGGAATGGCTGGTTCAGTTACTGAAGAGAGAAAATTTACTATTTAGTTTATATGAATTCATTATTACTATTAATAGACACTACATAGATCTGAATCAAATTGACGGATGTTTCGCTTGACCGACAAGCTTCATCAGCGTCTGTAATCTGATCTGAGGATTATATTGTCACGTGACCATCAGTTATCGTGACGGAAAAATCATAATCTTGAACTTTATATTATTCAGATATATATGTAAACTCATTGTTAAACAATTTGAAAAAAAATGAGAAAATGTAATGATGAAATTTACAAACTAGCTATAAGGACCAGGCACTGTTTAAAAAGTTAAAAAAACCAAAAGATTTAGGCCTTTTTGTTTATGCCCTCCGGATGTAATGTTCATAACTGGCGGATCCAAAAACTATCTTTTTTTTTCTTTGATTCTGTTTCCAACTTGGATTGTGGTCAATGATATAAACTTTGGATCTATATATATATATAACATCAAAACTGCTGTGTTTATTCATAATCATATCCCCTTTTTTTCCTGAAGTTTCTAAGTCTCTTCTTTTGATAAAGTATTGGTTATAAAACCAAACAATTTTATAGAAGAAATCACGTCAAACTCCATTTTGTTTGTGTCTTCATACTCTCTACCTTGTTCAAGTTTTAACTATCCTTTTGACAAACATTGTTATTTAGCTAATGATTCTTATATTCTAATCATTTTAAAAATGACATACATACCTGCTTCATGCTGATCCTCTCCATCAGATGACAATTCTAATAATGGCCTTTCTTCTGTCTCATCATCTTCCTCATATGCAAATGTGTCATCACACTCAGTGTATTCGATGGTTTTGTCCAAATCCAACAAATGTGCTCTCTTGCCATCAGGCCAAATAATGCCCATTATTTTAGCACTAATAGATTTAATGTCTTTATCCACAAGGTCTTCTGGACATTCTGTGAGGGAGCTTATTCCCAAGATTTTACATGCAAGGAGACACACATATCCTTCTGTAGTGAAATTCCACAAGTCCACACAGCTGTTAACACAATCATTGACCTTCTTTTTTACGTTTCGGTGTTCAAATTTGTTCCGTATTTGAAATAGACTTCCTTTGTCTGCTGCTGACTTGGTGCAGTAAAATTTATTCATGGCATCCTGTCAATAAAATTGGTACATTTAGCTGAATTATAAAGCTTATAATACATGTAATGTTGAAAATTACTGAAATGTACAGGGAAGTATGATAAGATGAGACAAGACCCGAAAAGAAATCACCATATTATAAAGAGGTAGTTTTGCAGCAGTTTAACAATGAGTTCCAACCCACATTGCAGGACGAGCTATTGATATTGAAATATAATATTGTAACATCAATATGATGAATAATGGCCATTTAGACAATTTGTGTGATAATTCATGAATCAGCATGAGGTGTGAAATAAGTAGCCAGAGATCCATAAAGTTAGTAATGACAGTCTATGTAAGAACATATGCTAATCAAATGAACCATACCTGTAAAATAATGTTTCTTTTATGAAATCCTTGTGGTCTGGGTATTAAGCCTAAAAGTTTGTCAAATGTGTCTTCGCTGCCTGTAAAAGATATTTCCTAAATTGTAATTGATAATATATTGTAATGTTTCACTTTTGAAAGATAATTAAGGTAATCAAATTGATAAAGGGTCCGGGTGGATGAATGAGTTAGGTCTTTGGATCTAACAACTCATACAAGCCTATTACCAATACGGCGTGGGTTCGCACCCAGCTTTGTAAATTACAAAAAGGGTGCACTCGACTCGCAGCCGCAAGTGATAAAGTTTACCAGTTGCTTGCCCAGGGTCAGTGGTTCTCTCCAGCTTCCTCCACCACTAAAACGGGTTGGCATGGTATAGATGAAATATTGCTGAAAGTGGCATTAAACATCAAAATTAAAATTAAAATTAAAATTCATTACCGGCCATAGCAAGTTTAGCATCAATACTCCTTTCTACACTTAGTTGGTCACCGTGGGAAATCAGCTGGTATGGCTCTCCATTTGCTGTAGAAGGTACATACTGGTGTAAATGTTTAAGGATTTCTATAACCCCTTTACATGTTGATGGGTTTTCTTTCACAACACCAAGATTCACCTGTAAATAATGAAATTATTGTAAAATATTAGTGTTGCATGTCTTTTGATGCAAAATACATCTTCCAAAGTTAGTGTTTGGTGTTCATGTTGTTAGATTAACAAATCCATTGACTTTAATAAATGTATATTTATATATATATATATACAAACGTCTAAGCAGGTGACAACCATACAATATATCTGTCCCACTGGATCTCAAAGTTACTTGTGATACTAGGTTAATACTAGATATTATATACGTCTGAAAATTAAATCAAACAGTGTTAGAATTAGATCTTTGAGCTGTCAAAATTGTTTTCTTTCCTCGACGGGATTTGAACTCACACCATTGATACACTGCAGCACCAATCACTTAGCCTTATGTCCAGTGCCCTAGACCACTCGACCACATCCACTAAATAGCGGATGTGGTCGAGTGGTCTAGGGCACTGGACATAAGGCCAATCGCGTAGCCTTATGTCCAGTGCCCTCGACCACATCCGCTATAAGCAGATGTGGTCGAGTGGCCTAGGGTGCTGGACATAAGGCTATGTGATTGGTGCTGCAGTGTATCAATGGTGTGAGTTCAAATCCTGTCGAGAGAAGAAAAAAAAATTGACAGCTGAAAGATCTAATTCTAACACTGTTTGGTTTAATTTTCTGACGTATATATATATATCTGTATATAATACAGTCTTAATCAGTTCTTTATAAATTACTCTATTTACAGAATAATTCTTCTAATGATCCTTGCAGGAAAAATACATTTTGAAATGACAAATTGACATCTTCAGTTCAAACATGGTTTAAAATCAACTCGTTGAAATGACTTAACCCTGACTTTCTCTCTTGGAGTTTTACTAGGACCATCAACAGAGTAGGAAATATTTACCCTTCTAGGGTACCTGAAATCACCTTCAGTATCAGTTGGGGCTCAAGCTTTATTGTTCATGTATTTACTTGTTTGCATTTTCTCCAGTTTTATTGGTTTTTGTGTTATTTCTGTTTCTGTCCTGAGCTTGACTTTACCATGTCTACAGATATGGTCATTTTGGAATTGGTGAATTTATTCAAAACATTCTATTTGGGACCATTAAGATCTCACTCTGAACTGTGACTACATGATGACCTATTTCTGAATTTGTTCATTGTTTATCTTCATTTTTATCTATGTTACTTTTTCCTTCAATACTCTATTGCTGAAAGTAGATTATAGATAGAACATTTTCTCTCTACGATATTTTACTTACTATCTCTGATTTCAAAGAGGATTGTGCACTGTACTGATGTGGTATATGGCATTCAACATCTGAGTCAGAAAATGTAGTAAAGTTTTTTTTCAAAATCCTCTGTGTGATTATTTCCATCCTTTGTCTTAGCAAATCCCAGTCATCATTTGACGGCAAATATTCCTGTAAAAATCATTGTCCGCAATATTTTATTGTCTAACTAATAATACTATTAAAGGACATTAACTCTGCAACAAAAGAAATGAAATATCGGATATGACAAGAGATAATCTTTTGAGTGAAACGTTTCAGCAGTTAATTGCATACAGAATGTCATAAAATGCTGAAAAACAGCATACCTTCCTTAAAGGCATGTTTATTTAACTTATAGTGTTGTAACATAATTACTTATTTTAATAATATATTGTAATACAATCAATTTTTAACTGCCTTTAGTCGAATATTAATTTTGGTGTTTAATGCCACTTTCAGCAATTCTTCAGCTGTATCATGGCGACCAGTTTTAGTGGTGGAGGAAGCTGGAGTACCCGGAGAGAACCACCGATCCTGGGCAAGCAACTGGTAAACTTTATCACTTGTGGCTGCGAGTCGAGTGCACCCTTAATTTACAAAGCTGGGCGTGAACCCACACCGTATTGGTGATAAGCTTGTATGAGTTATTAGATCCAACGACCTAACTCATTGAGCCACCCGGGCCCCGCCTTCAGTCGATCTTTCCAAACCTTTTTAAGCTCATTGATTTTTTTTTCGGATATCAGATGCTACCCTTTTAATTGATACATTTATCTACCCACCTCTAAAGGGATATTGATGGCAGCACAAGTGTCCATGTCATAGTCCAAATGACGAAAGGAAATTCTGTTCCTAGTGGCAAAGCAGAGAGCCCACAACATCATCTTATTTTGATTCAGAGAATGGTGCCTACTCACACATAATTTCTGAACATTATCCCAACATAAGGAATATCCAGGATCTATAAATATAAATTCATTGTTTATGAAGATAATTTACAAAAATAACAGTTACCTCCCCCTAGTATTTCTTTGAATAAAATCACATATATCTGTAATGACAAAGCAATACTGAAATTAAGCATTTCTGAATCCTATGTTATATTGTATTGTGAAAAAAAATGTAATATGTAATTCATCAATAAAATATGTTTAAATCAATACTGAAATTAAAAAGTCACAAATTTTGAGAAGTATTAATTTTTGTGAGTATCATTTCTTCAGATTATTTTGCATGCATTTGTTGTATGTAGATGTGAATCCAATTTTATTAGCTCGACTTTTCAAAGAAAAAAAGTCGAGCTATTGTCGTCACTCCGGCGTCAGCGTCTGTGTCGGTTAAGTTTTCGGTTAAGTTTTTTGTCAGAATCCATTTCTCAAAAACTATCAAAGGTATCCATTTGAAACTTGGAATACTTGTTCACTATCAAAAGAGGAAAAAATTACAGCAAGGAAGATGACCCTGTGATTTGTATATCCAGAGTTATCTGCCCTTGTTTCAACATAGTACATGGAAATTAGGGATATTTTTTTAGTATAATTAAAATTTCTCAATAACTATCAAAGCTATTAACTTGAAACTCAATACACTTGTGGAAAGTGTTGACCCCAATCTGTTGACAAGAGAAGACAACTCCATCTAGCATTTTATTTTATAATTTCTTCAAAAAATACAATTTCTCAATAATTATGATAGGCATTGAAATGAAACTCAACATACCTGTTCACTATCAAATGGGGAACCCATTACAAAAAAAGGCATGTCACCCTGTGATTTGTATATCCAGAGTTATCTGCCAATTTTTTTTTGTTAGTCTATTTCTCAAAAACTATAAAAGGTATCATTTGAAACTTGGAATACTTGTTCACTATCAAAAGAGGAACCAATTACAACTAGGCAGATGACCCTGTGATTTGCATATCCAGATTTATCTGCCCTTGTTTTAACATAGTACATGGAAATTTGGGATATTTTTGTAGTATAATTAAAATTTCTCAATAACTATCAAAGCTATTAACTTGAAACTTAATACACTTGTAGAAAGTGTTGACCCCAATCTGTTGACCAAAAAAGACAACTCCATCCAGCATTTTATTTGAGTTATTCCCCCTTTTTGACTTAGAATTTCTTAAAAAAATACAATTTCTCAATAATTATGATAGGCATTGAAATGAAACTCAACATACCTGTTCACTATCAAATGGGGAACCCATTACAACAAGGCAGGTGACCATGTGATTTGTATATCCAGAGTTATCTGCAGTTTAATATCAGATACGAAAAAGTCGAGCGTCCAGCACCCCTGGGTGGTGCTGTTGTTGTAATTCACAAACCAAGAGTTTGATTAAATAGGTAATTATTATAATTAGATAAGTAAACCTTTTTATAATTTTAGCATAGATTTTCAACTAATTACCTAGCTCTGCATTTACACTGTTAACTAGGACATCATTTTCAGCTATTGTTGATGACTCCAAAAGTGGAACAATTCCCTCCACGTCATCATCTCCTGATTCCACAACATTGTGATCATCAGATGAGGTTGATCCATTATCTTCTGCATTATCTATATCAGATATATTATCATCTGCAGTTGATATTTCAGAGGTGTCAGTTACATCATGGTATATTGTCTGATCATCCTGGTCAAAGTTTCCTAAATCATTCTGTGAATTGCAAGACTATTTAGTGTTTATCAGCAATCAGATTACAAATATTTTGAACCAACCATTATTTTGTGTAGTACAACCTTTGTCCGAAACATAACAGGTGAGTGGAATACGATTACACAAATACAATTTAAAATAGAAGGCAGTATGCCTGATAGGTGGACTGCTTCTCATTTTTATTTTTATTCTGATTTTATTCTGTATAAGCATACTCAAAAACCATGGCAACTTCGTTCATGACTTATCACCAGGTTTGTAACTACATTAACACGACGGGTGTCACTAGTGGAGCAGGAACTCCTTACCCTTCCGGAGCACCTGAGTTCACCAGCGGTTTTCAGTAGGGATCATGTTACTCGATCTTTAGTTTTATATGTATGTTTTGTAGATCATTGTTTGTCCTTTTGTACTTTTTCTGTTGGTCATTGTGTTGTATATCTTTTTCAATATACAGATTCTGATTACCCCTTTGGTATCTTTAAACTCTTCTTCAACATATTATAAACACTCTATAAATCCAACCATATATAATTGTGATGATTATAATTTTTTACCTGTATGTTATTTTTCCATCTTTTGATCTCAAGGTCAAAATCTTGGCATATTCTGTCAATTACTGCCCTGGTGGAGGTGACACTCCTGCACAGTCCAAGCTTGTTAAGCCATTTAAAAAGCTGTAAATATGAGACAATTTAATTTCATATCATAATTCACATTGCTTGAGGCACATGTCAACAAATCATGTCTCTTTGGCAGAACTAACTAAGCATTTAAGTATGATAACATGAATAGGAATTAATGGAGAAGTCGTATTGGGGTAAATGGTGGCAAGACAACAACCTGAAATAAACAGACACAAATTCAAAAAGAAACACTATATAGCCTTCAATAATGAGCCAAAACCCACACTCCAAAGTGGGCTCTTTAACAAATAGAATATTGAGAATAAATTTGACAAGCACCATAAATGTTTCAACACAACACCATATTCTTCTCTAAAAAAAAATAACATGGGTATACAATTTTTTTTTCATATTCCCTTCCCCTTCAAGACAAAACAAGAGGATATTGAGTAAATGTACATAAGAAAAAAGTATGTCAAAGCACATTAGGTGTTCTTCATCTTGAAGTAACTATATTAGGAGATCTTCAATAAAAAGAGACAAAAATACTGTAATTTGTTAACTTCTATAATGGATATATTAATGGCATTGTTTGTGCTGATTTATATCATATTCTCAATATGAATTTATTATCCTTGATAAATATGTTTAGATGTATCTAATAATTAAGTACCTTTTGATTACATCCAGATCTATACATCTCTACAGACAATACTTCTTGTAAAAATTTTATTTTAGATGGTAATCTGTGGTAGAGCATACTTGATAAAAGAAACCCATATGCTGGGACCAGTGGGCCAGGTTTGTGGTCACTAAAATAAGATAAACAATTAATATATTATACAGGACAATTTTAATCTTTTGTAAAGGTCATAGAATGCATATAGAGAACTGAAATGACAAAAACCTTATTATAACTTATTTATGTAGGTCACTTTCAACTCATCTTACACAGTGTAGAAATATATTTTGATATAGTGATGTTTGTATCAAGCTCAATTAGTATTTTATGAAAAAAAATACTAATCAAAACAACATATTAAGATATCTTAAGAAGGACATGTATCTTAAAAGTACACATATATAACTTTACAACCTGCATTTTTTATATGTATATAGATAGAAATTAAGCGAGATATGTGGGAAAACGTGGATAACACCTTATATAGATGCCTCTCTAAATCTTAATATTTAGAATCAACCATGGCATCAAATCTTATTATATTGAGTTTATTTTTTAAAATATGTTGTGTATATTTGCACTGTATGAATTCTCTCCTGGGGAATTTTTTTTTAACATAATATGAAATATAACTTGATAATGGTTATAAATTCATCTCTAAAATCTTGCTGCTTTAATAGCTTATATATGTCTCTCACTTTCAGGTATAAACATCTAATTAGTTTGAGTCTTCTCTTATGATATTGATGGTTCTCATGTTCAGACCAATTACTTTCAATTATTGTTTGTATAATGGCCAAAAAATGATTTTGTGAGTTTTCACAAAGTACATTGTGTTTATACTAACTAAATTGACTTTTGTAATTGTAAAAGTTGACAATGTGACTGACATGAAGTTTGAAGAGAAAATGTATATAGTATTCACTTGACCATTATTACATCTCATATTTAACCATTTCAATCATTTAAAAGAACTTCTTTGTTACACCTTTTTTGCTTTGTTGTGTCATAATTAGCAAAATTGTTTAAAAGCATACATTTAGGTCGTAAAGCATGAACTCAATTGGCTGTTTGTGAAGCAATTTATAATCTATTTCAGAATCAGAAGGGGGTATAACCAGCTTATGAAAAGCTGTATGTATAATGATATTAGGTAAAGTACTGGTTTCTTCACATTGTCAACTTGTACCTTTAAAGGGATTATTTTCCCTTTATTGGTGAAAAAGTGAAAAAGTAAAAACGTCTTACAAATCCAGTTTGGAGAATGCCTTCCTTGGTGCAAGTGCTGACTTTACTGCTGTTGATAACACTGGAAGCTGTAATTCAATAGTTGTTAGTGTTTTTTCCCAATTAAATTCGTTGATTGACTGTTGAGAAAAATTTTCTGAAAAGGGAATCAAGTGATGTTTAGCAGCTTTTATCTCCTGTTGTACAGTTTGTGCAACAAGTTTAACAAAAGCTGTTTTTGCAGCTTTACTACTTTTTAATAAAATCCTGAAGGCAGTATAGTATTTGCCATCTTTGATATAACTGGTAGCCTTCTTAATGAAACTTTTATAACTAGATCTATTGAAATTCAAGGTAGATGTATTCTGTCTCTTTTTTATTGGCGAACAAGGCATACACGAACCAGTGCTTTCACTTTTAGTGAGCGTTGATGTGGAAGGTCGGTAACTTCTTTTACCCAAATAAGATGTGTTACTCTTAGCTGATTTAAAGTCTTTCAATGCAGATGTATATTTTTCAGCTTTCACACAGGAGGCTGCACATGTGTCACAAATAAACAAATGTTTCCCTGGAGCAACAGGCTCTTCAAATGTAGATTCTAAAATGGACCGATATGAATTAGGCAAATTAGAATCAATCGACTTCCTTTTGAAACCTTTTTTTTTCTTTTCAAAAACTTTATCACAATTAATACAATTCTCATCCATTATAAATCGGTGCCTTATAAATCGCCGTGCAGAATATCCGGTATAAAGTAAACCCACGAGAGTTCACCTCAATTGGAGTAATTAAAGTAGAAAATAACATTTCTGGTTAATATATGTAAAATATTTAACTGTGGGTTGACTAAATATTTTATTTCATAAAAAAAATCTCCGTGCAAAATATGCGGTGAAACGTAAACAAACCGAACACGTGTTTTGCGGTTAGAGTTATCCGACTTGATCTGTAAAAAATCACGTGACCTGAAAGCGAGAATATCACATAGACAAGATGGCGAACGAAAGTGGGCGGGTTTTGTGGGCGGGTTTTGTTAATTTACAGACATTAGTTATGATAATAAGTTAGATATTAATAATAATGAGTAAGTAAATATGGAAAGCGATAGATAAATATGTAAGGAAACGAATTATCCACATGACTCCGTTCTCACAAAGCGTTTTGTTGTGAAAAATACTGTTGAAAGGTGCGACGTATTCTTGGTAGCAGTTCCGCAAATTTTTGATCGGGTGAAATCCGTAGCCCTATGGTCTGCCAAGTAAAAATTTTTTATAAAAAGACCATAAAGGGCTACGGTTCCGCAGCTAATCCAGGCATAGCCATAGGTTAGGAAAAAAAAAATCCTTTTTATTAAAAAAACTTGCCCAACTTTTTACACACCTTTTCTTTTTATTAAATATTCAAAAACAACACACTGAAAGCATCATATACATGTCATCATTCAGAATGTGAAAAAACGGGGCATATTTTCAATAGAAAGAAATTATGGGGCTTTCAATAGGGATACCCTCATATGTTTTTTAAGAAACATTTTACATTAAAAAAAAAAAAAAATCACATTTTTTTTTATCTTTGAAATATAAATACACAATCATGTGTAATTACCTCAATAAATATACTAATTTAAATGATGCTCATTACATTCGGTATACATCTTTATGAAATTTGTACAAAAAATGTATTCCTTATTTGTCTGGTATATTTTCAACTGACGGACTGTGCAGCAATAAAAAAAAAGTCACTATGGTTCCAAAGCATACACTTGTCCAAATATCCTTATACCCTTGGCTAAATGGACAATATATGCTTCCATACTAAAGTAAAAAAGTTTTTTTTCTTAAATTTAATGCCAAAAAGGGGGCAAAACTATCCCTCCCTCAATTTTTAAAAGTAGGGAGGGCAATTGTCCCCAGCTCTTTCACCCATGAAGTGGTATTAGTGAAGTTCGAACTGCAGACTCATATGGAGCATCTGAGTTCATGTCAGTCCGGATTTTTAGTTGTTGGTGCATCTCAGTCTTCAGTTTTCTGGGTATTCCTAATTTTTTGTCAGCCATTAAATATTTGTCTTTTTGTCATGTTATATTTGTATACTTATATCATATATTGACCCTTTAAGTTTAAGACTATTTAAGCGAAGGGGCTAGTCGCTACTAACAGTAGCTAGAGAGAAAAAAGGTTTCATGAATCACGAAAACATTAACAACTTTTTAATGAATATTATTACCTGATGGTGAAGATTAAAATACATGTACATCTGTAGTTAATAATATGTCTTAAATACAGTCCTTTGTACAAGATGCTTTTGAAGTACTTGTTTGAGTGGTTTATTTATCTGTATGTGTACTTTGTGTAATATTACAATCATTATGGCTTCTATAGTACAAGGTAGTACATTTCAATAAAGTTGAAAAGATGTCAGTTCAAATCTAACTGGAAGCTAATCTATGATCTTTTTAATGTGTGTTTGATGATATTGACTGTATTAACTAACTTCAACTAAGCAACTTGGGCACAAGTCCCTTGCTTAATGAAAGTTTTGAAGGACTGCTCCTTTTTCAGTGTGATTTTTATACGACCACAGAAATTTTGTTGTGGTGGTATTATGTTATTGGTCTCAATGGTCTGTAGACAAAATGGTTTCCTATCTCATCGGTGGTGTAATGGTTAGCATTCTCGCCTTGAGTGTGTTAGATCCATGGGATAGAGCCCCAGTCTGGTCAAACCAAAGACTATAAAATTGGTATTTGTTGCTTCTCTACTATTAAAGCATGCAAGTAAGAACAAAGACTGGCCGGCTAGGAATCGGAATATTAATTAATGTGCCCGAGTGGAGTGACATGTCTTCCCACTCACTTGTTTTCTTTATTAGACACCAACAATTTTATTAGTGAAGGAGGGAGGGGGGTATGGGATTTTTTATGTCTGTCAGTAGAGAATCCATTTTTTTTTTCAAGCATCAGGTAGATCAAAAATATTTTTTATACATACATGAGGTAAAAGATACATGCATACGAGACCTAAAAAATAATTGTGTGTTTAGTGTTACCGGTAACCCTGTGAAAAAGGTTAGATAAAGGTGACCAGGATTTTTTTTTTTTTTTTTGCATTGGATATATTGGGCATGCAGATGTTCTAAGACTGTGCTTGTTGAGAAAAACTGATAAAATAGCTAGGATTATAGGCACCAAATTTTAGGTAGGGTCGAGTTAACCTAAACAAGCAATATTTTTTTAGGGCTGAGGTGTATTCAGGTCTACTTTAAAATTTGGACATAGTGGAAAATAAACGATTTTTATTCCCTCAGTAGTTAAATGGTTAGTGTTTTATGTCTTATTAAATATATTGAACACTATGCTTAGAGGAGCCATTCCTTAAGTAAAAGTAATATAAACTGTTTATTCAATCAACACTGGAAGACATCTAACATAATAATCCCGACACTCTGAGAAGCCGATGTCCTTGATTGGGCTTGAAATGTCATTATGTGCCGAGCAAACCACGTCGTATTTCCCTGGCGTCCACGGACCTCTCGTTGCATGGTCAGTCTTCTTGATAGCTACCCTCATCTTGTTAAACACACCATTTGTGGCATTTTACACGAATACATATACATTTTTTGTAAATCAATATCGTAGTTTACATTAGTTACGTTATTGATGCTAGCCGAGGAGTTCCGAAAGTAATAACTGATGGAACACATGCGCCACCTATTAGCGTAAAAATCGTAGGTGAACCCCATTGTATTTGTGTATTGTATGGTTTGTTCTATTGGCTCTTAAAAACATCATAGCCAGAAATGATAGGTGATTTGCTCATTTGCATATTCAAAATGGCGGCTCAAAGAGAATTTGGATTTTAACATATAGTTGAACGGGAAACTTTCTGTTAGCTTTGACCGGACAATTTTCCAGGATAAAAAATCAAACTATGCACCGGTTTGAACAATATCTCAAACTATTACAGCTGTACCATGAAAACTCAAGGTTCCCACCCAGTTTCAAATTTTGAAGCGTAAGCACCATTCAAAAGCATTGAGAAGAAGTGAACAAATGCATCCTGCACGGTTTTCAAGACCTAAAAGCACTTTTCTTACAATCCCCATTCTAGTTGCCGGGACAAATTCGGTCAGTTCCGGTAACATTGTTGAGGAATCTTTCTTCGATAAATATTTTGCTGAAAAATTAAAGGTTCCCACAATAATTTAAAAGAGGGCTTCACAAGTTTTTTTTACCTTTCTAGTAGAGATTCAATAGGGGTTCAAACAAAAAAAATCTACTATTTCGTAAAACTGCTTCTGCTAGACATAGCATTATTTGAGTAAGCACCGCATTCTATTGTAAATGTAAATAAACAATTAAAAAAAGGCTCCACAAGAGTATTTTTTTATTACGACAAAACAACAGAAGAAGTACATGTACATAACTATAATACAATTGGTAACAATACTGCCGATATATAAAGTTCCAAAAATTTAACAATATATATACTAAACGATTTCAATGACATACTAATACTTATGTGGGGCAGAAATTGAAAAAAAATGCACAATATATTTTTTATTTACATACTTTTATTTCGTGGAAAAAAAGGGGGGGGGGGGCAGTGCATTAAATATATGTTCGATCTTTTACACACATTATCGGATTCCTAATAAACATATGATGACAATTAATTTTGATACGATCACAAATAATTATGAAGTTATTTATGTGATCAAAACTGATGAAATATTATTTTAAAAAAATAGATACGAGTTTTCATCAGCGTCTTCCAAATATGGTTCAACGTTTAATTTGCTGACGTCATACATGACGCCATTTGGTTTATGAATATTCATGAGCAAAATCACCCATGATTTCTGGCTATGTGGACCGGTAATTATAAATGGCAGAAAACCTCAGACCTCATCATCACCTCATTAAAAACTAGCTTGTTCTCGCCATGATATCTCGCCATGCTATAGCTGGAAATAGCTGAGTTGGTGTTAAACAATAACCACTCACTGTATAACTCGTTACTGATCAAGCAACTATGACAATTCAATCATGCGTAAACGTTCATTTCCGAATTACTATGTCATTCTGTTACTTTTGGATTGTTTCGGTATTCAAGAGTATTTATTATTTTCTCCCTCGTTTCACTCCTCCGAAAATAATTGTTTCCTTAACTAAAATAATGTAATATAAATAAGACTAAGCACAGTGTAGGGTTGTGCGTTCGTTACAAGCTCACATAGCATTTATTATAAACATAACAAATTCCTCCATAGTCTGTCATTTCTACAACTTAAAAAATTCAGAATATATGAATATATAAGAGTAGTTGAAATTCTATTGGCATTAATCTGGGAGGGTGACCGGGGGACTATACAATCCAGAGCACGGACTTTTGTCGTATTACAACTTGCAACGAACGTCGCATTAATCGAGTACACTTAAAATCTTCTTTATATACTAACTGCCAAATCGTCCGTGCGGAAAGGAATTCAATACTACAGCCTTTGCTAATTTGTATATATATAGCGTTTATGTAAACATTATACTGTGAAGAAATTGAATACGTATAAGATACAGTACTATTGCAACAAAAGAAGCGGCTCGAAACTTTGGGTTAGGGTCATGGTGTTTAACGCCACTTTAAAACAATATGTCAATTATATGGTGGCGATCAGTTTTATTGGGAATAATCCTGCCAACCTGAAAACCAAATATTAAAGGGATTCCAAAACAGTAATCTCGTTGAGATTAGGATTCCAAAGAAATTTTCTGTCTGTTCTTCATCCTAATCTCATCCTAGGATGAAGACTGAACAGACAGAAAATTTCTTCGGAATCCTAATTTCAACGAGACTACCAAAACAGGTGTAATTAAATATGTAAATACATTTATACTATTTCTAAATACTATATACATAAATTTGTTCAGAAGAATGAGCAAAAAAGTATTAATAGTCCTTCAAACAAGGGAGATAAGTGAACGTCGTCGTCATCAGTGTCTATCGATCACCTGATATGGGTGGAAGTGTGCACACGGCAGTCAACTTGTCAGTCATGTGGTACGAGACATGTCTTCACGGTAAATAACACAAAGGTAACGGAATTTACTTATTATAAACATCATTTATTTATGATAAATTTTGCTTTGTCAACTTTTACCAGATATTTAATGCTTACAACATTGTACGCAATGGAAAACGAAAGTGAAAACAAATAATAAGCAAATAGTTGTGTTTAAAAATGTTACACATAATATATCAGATTATTTCCGTCTTACATCAGTCAGTATATTTTCAACTTTATATAATAAAATCTTATGACAAGAAGAGAAAATACAAATAACCCACAGGTACTTGTGAACAGGACCCTCCTGTCCACAAGTACCTGTGAAATAACCTTGATCAATATTTTGTCCTAGATATAAGACATACTATTAACGATACAATGATCGGAATGTCGATGTGTGGGTTTTCCCCATAATTGATTTAAAAGGTAGATTTAATAGCTATGTGTTTTTTGTTTTGTTTTTTTTTCTTTCAGTTTAAGTCATTTAAGCCACGGACCACCCCCCTTTTTCTAACTTTCTGTTTACAAATTTATTTTCAATAAAATTTCTTTATTTCTTTATTATTTCATCTCTTTTTCCTTATTTTAACTTGTTCGTGTCAATATTCATACAATCTTATGTTAACATCAAATTGCATGTGCAGTGTGGGAAATTACCACTCGCCAACTCGCCAATGGCGAGTAACATCCACTTTATACTCGCCGGTCTGGCGAGTAGGAACTTGAAAACGCTAGCCACGATAACTGGTTTACAGCTTTAAAATATCAGCTCCCAAACAGTTAAATTTTTTGTTAACTGTGTCATTTATCCAACATTTTATTAATCATTGTACTCGAAAAGAAAACATTCCGCCATGAGTCATGACACTTCATTACTGTCAACAGAAAAATCAAGTATACAATCCCGACCCCGCATACTTTTGCCAAGGTCGATTTCACGATTAAATGAAATATTGTTTCATTACCAATAGATTTGATGACTTTTAAAATTAATGTAAATAAAATAATTTGGCTTTGAAATATTTCAAATGAATTCGTAGCGAAAACCTACGCGAAAACATAAAGTTAAATATGTGTCGGAACCGAGTTTGACATACATGTTTTATACCGCGCATTAAAATTTAAAAGACGAAGACAACGAAATTGAGGAAGAAGAGATCGACGCAGCTCTTAAGAGAGTGTTGATCCTTCTTGACCAAGTTAATGACTTGTCAAAATCTGCAAAATAAATTGTTGAACATTACTGTATTGTTTATTTGGTATTTGTTGGCGAGTTTTAAAAAAATGTCACTCGCCAAACATGGCGAGCTCTTTTTCATCTTGGCGAGTAATAGTTTCAGTCCACTCGCCATTTTTGCGAGTGTTTGAAAATAATGGTTTCCCACACCGATGTGTCGACCTGGATTATTAGTATCTACTTAGGGTTGACACATGCAATTTGATGTTAACATAAGATTGTATGAATATTGACACGAACAAGTTGGAATAAGGAAAAAGAGATGAAATAATAAAGAAATAAAGAAATTTTATTGAAAATACATTTGTAAACAGAAAGTTAGAAAAAGTGGGGTGGTACGTGCCACAAGTGCCTGTGATTTAAGGGTGATATTTATTATAATCATACATCACATTTTCTCAAATCAAGTCATGTTTGAACTCTTTTGAAATGTAGAATACAATAGAAATAATTTTCTATAATGGTGAAATTACTAATACATGATTTCTTTTAATTAAGTTTGAGTAAAATATATAATAATAAAATTTGAGTAAGATATATAATAAAGATTGAGTGAAATATTACAAATAAAGTTTGACCGCATCGGTGGTGTAATGGTTAGCGTGGTCACCTCGAGTGCAGTAGATCGTTGGTTCGAGCCACAGTCAGATCAAAGCACAGAATATAAAATTGGTGTGTTGCTTCTCCGCTAAAACACGCAGCAAAGACTGGGTGGCTCAGAATCAGAATAATGTGTCCGAGTGGGGCGACATGTCTATCCATGGACTGTTGTTTTAGTGAGCTAGCATTGTAAAAATCTAACAAAGGTGTTGGTCTAGTACAAAGCGGATCTCATCATCATCTCATTGAAAATTAACTTGTTCTCGCCATGATATAGCTGTTTGGGCTTAATCAACATTCACTTACTCACTCAAATAACATCCTGTTTGTGGTCATGGATCATGTCTGTCAGGGTTAATATTATCAACTGACCAATCCGTGATAAAACGGACTTTTAAAATGGAGTAAAACCAAGTGATGCTGTCCTAATGGCAATACTATTGGTCGATATAATTTTTAGATGTCTTCCTTTTGATTTGACGTTCAAAGATGAATAAAAAGTAAAAGGTCATGACCCCAAACAGAATGTTATTAAATGTTTATAGCATATCGCTCAAGAAAAGATGCCAATAAAAGCTCAACTAAAACATCTAATTTATAAAGATTGACATAGCATAAAATACGTATCAAGGGGAATGTTCCACTAAAGAAACTGAATCTTAAACAGCAGTTCAGTTTTAATAAAAGGTAGGTTACTAATTTTGTCAGATGCATTTTGCAGATTTTTGTAGAAAATCTTCTACTAAACCACTGTCAATTATTTCAAAGAAGACCTGTCTAAAATTCACCCGGCAAAAAAACCTTGATCTCCATTCATGATGATCGTTGCTACTTTAAACAGAAATTTCTTCAAATTGTCAAAATTGCTACTTTTAAAGTAAAATGAGTTTTCCATGAAATTTTAACCTTAAAGTCAAAGATCCTTTGCTTAATATGCAAATAAGGGTTAAAAATACTTGAGAAATATTCTCCTGCGAACTCGCTGGTTCAATGTGAGCAAAATCTTTCTTTTGTAAAGACAATGTAATATACTGCTATTAGTATTTGGTTTTCTATAGAAATAACTGAGGTGCACCTCGTTTGGGCGAGATGAAGCTTGTTATGGCAATGATTTTCCGTCAATTCTTATACTTATCTGGACCTATGTCTGTGGCCTTGAACAAAACAATATGTTTATTTATAGAAAAGCATAGCAATATCAGTCATTCGATACAAATACAAAAAAAACGCCCAACAAAAATTATAATATTTAATTGATTGATTTCGTTTGGAGGGATTATATTTTAATTTTCAAAACAATGAAGGTGAGGGTTAAATCACATTTCCATGTCTCTGCGATGAGGAAATTAGAAAAAATGTTTAAAAACTACAGGAGATAGTTTGACGAATGGAAGGAAATCTATGTATCATCGTTTCCAAAATATATGTCACCATTACAAGGACATGTCAGGGTGCAGCCACAAAAATTAAAATAAACGTGCGTACATATTCGTTTGAAAAAAAATATAATTAAAATACACGTGCATAAACTCCCGATAAACAAAAAACATACCCCCCCAAAAAAAAATCACACAGGTCACTGTAACTGGATGACAGGTTTAATAAATCACACAAAAAAACCATTTAGTCCATTGAGGTCATTATAATAATGACATTATTTTCAAAAACATACAGGTCACCAAAGAAATGTCATTGAAGAGTAGATACTTTTAACATTTTGTCATGTATTTACGCTTGTGGAGTCCTGGAGAAAGACTAGTCATGAATCTCTGTTATAATTGCTTTTTGGTTTAATTAAATGAGTCTGAAAAAAATTATAATGAGATTATTAAGAGGCCGACCATTAATAACATTTAGGGAGTGTCTGTTTTTCCACGGGCAGCAAAAAAAATACGTTAATTTTATTAAAATTTTACCAAAGTTTATTGTTAAAACTGGATTGTCAGATTATTTAATTTTTCCATCTATACAATTTAGGACATAATTATTTTGTTCAAGCAAAGAACATGCCCCTCCCCTAAAAGTTAAATGGTCGTTCTTTATGCAAAAATTACATTAATTGTAATGTTTTTTGTTTTGTTTATTTTTTTTAAAAAGAGATAAGAGTCATCAAGTGATAATCAAATTGTATGAATAAATGATTTGATTTGATTTATTTTTGGTCATACGTAACTATTATCAGCACCGATACTGCGCATGCGTTAATTGATACCATATACAATACAATACAATACAATAAGCTTTATTTAAAGTCGGAAAGAATCAAACAATTATAACACAAGCTCTAGTGAGCTTTTAAATCTGACATAAGAATATGCATATACAAACAATAAAACAAAACATGCACACAATATTCGTAAAAAAAAACACTGTCATATTTAAATCTTTCCATGAAATTTAAAACCAAACTAAAATGTGAAAGCAATTAAATTATCACACTGATAAAAAATATATTAGATTATTATATAATATATAATGAAATATTAAATAATCGTTGGCTGTAATTAATTAAAGCTGTATTTTCAATCCGCATATATTTGAAAATTACAATTTCATAGCTTTCGAACGGTATAAAATATTTCATGAAAGAATATTTCTTTGTCTTGTTCCATTTTGATTTTAAAGCAATGAGGGTCCGATCGGTGAAAAAACTTAAACTAGCTGAAAACGCATTTACACGTTAAAATTACTTTTTTAAACTTAACTTGTAAATTTCAATCGGCATATATTCATATTGTATACAAAACAATCTGACGAATGATGTATTTTTCATATTTAAGAAAAAATTGAAAATCTGTTCCATTTTGCTCCAAAAATCAGGTTATGGAATCTAAGTCAATATAACAGAAAAAATTCTAAGTCCGTAACACACGGCGGGTAGTATCGAGAATTAGCTTATGCACATGTACATTCGTATTATATACTACACATGATTTAATGTTATCATACATATTTAATATCAAGCGATACATTTTACCATTGATATTGTTCAATAAAAGTTTGTACCATAAGCTTAACGCCAGACTTTGTCGAACGCTTTTTCGAAGTCCACGAAAGCACAAAATAATTTTTATTTTTACTTTTGAGACATTCGAAGAAGGATTAAAGGATAAATATACTATCAATAGTGGAGTATTGTTTACGGAATCCACACTGGCTTTCGTTTAACACCTTAAATTCTTCTGAGAATGTATTTAGCAGGGGTTTCAAAGTGGGCCGGTACCCGGTACTTTTACCCGTCTGAGATCGTGTATAGTACCTGCAGAAATTACTGAACCCCCCCAAAACTAGCGGTGGTGAAAACCACAAGTACGATGGTCGATAGGCTTGTAGAATATTTTTCATAAACAATTAATGATCACGTCAATTGCTGAATTCTCGCATTCAAATCGAACAACTTCGTCACGACCAAGTTGATGGGATATTCCCTGTTTTAAAAATAACTTTACCTTCGAATCGTAAATAGCAGTTTGCGCCCCAATATCTTTTCATCCTTGTGTAAAACTCGGACCGGAACAAAGCTGACATAATTTCAAAATAAAAAAATGACCGATTACAAATTATGTTCAAACACAATTTAGTGTAATCTTCAGTAATGTAAGTATGATTATTATGAATATATGACTACACAATATTTTGTGCGATTTGCTTTATCCATTTAAAACCCAGGTTCGAATCATTCTGGGGCGTACTGTCTTGTTGCTTATCTCCGTCCATATTGCTTAACTTCCGGTATACAAAAATACAAACCTATGGTTAATTTATTTACATATTTTGACGCGGTTGTTCACAGAAATGAAAGTGTGCTGAAATTTTTTTTTAAAAGGGGTTCAAGGAGATAAGGGATAGAAAATTACTAGAAATCTTGAAAAAGGACCGGACATGGCTCAAATACGAATTACATTGTAATATCAAAACGCCGGCCCCACTAAGATTCAAATGTTAATAAATGTCTTCCAGCGAATCGTTTTTGTTCGAACATTTTTTTTGCACATAAGTCGTGAAAGTAACAATATATATATTGTTTTTGTTTAATTATATTTGTATTGATCTATTAAAATTATAAATTTTATTAAAGATTGATGATTGCAAATTAAATTTATATGTTTCATTAATTATGACACTTATATGTCTTGATCCGTGCCAATGGTCTTTGATGAGTTTAATTACTGGTAATAAAGTAAAAAAAAACCACACAAGCCAAGGTATTGTGAAAAAGAAAAGGACAAAGCCAACAAAAGAATTTTGAGAAGTTCAAGCTTTGATAACAATGGTTTGGCCAAGCCTAGCTGCGGAACCGTAGCTCTTTATGGTCCTTTTGGGTTTTTTAAGATATGACAGACTATCTATGAATAATCTTGGCTGAAGTCTGTAAACTGAAATATTCAATAAAGAAATTTGGGGGAAAAATCCAGGCTTTATGCATGGTCTTCACTCTTGGTGAAATCTGAACTCTAAAGTTAATGGGATTTTTCTTTCAAAAACAATTAATGTTTTGCAGTCTCTGAAGTACATTTTTTGGTCCACAAAATGCTAGATTTCAGGAGCTTCCGCCCCCCTGGACCTCTTACGGCCCTCTGCCTAATTTTTCAGGTACCTCCTAAAATTTAAGAAGTACCTCCTATTATAAAAAACTTTGAAACCCCTGATTTAGTCTATCGTTCAATATAGATGTGAAGAGTTTACCTAGGCAGCTTGATATGGTTATTGGTCGAAAATTGTTTGGGTCATATTTATTTCCTTTGTTTTTGAATATAGGTTTAATGCTTCCAATTAACCATATATCAGGGATAATACCTGTATCAAAAATAACGTTAAATAACTTCTCGTATATGTTAATAAACTGGGTCGCGGTAGCTTTAATATACTCGTTTGTAATATAATCTTCTCCGCTAGTTTTATTACATTTGAGCTTTTTTATACAATTCAAAATCTCATTTTTTAGCTCACCTGACCCATTGGGTCATGTGAGCTATTGCCAATCACTTGGCGTCCGTCGTCGTCGTACGTCGTAAACTTTTTCAAAAATCTTCTCCTCTGAAAGTACTAGACCAATGGAAACCAAACTTGGTCTGAATCATCACTAGGGTTTCTAGTTTCAAAATTGTGTCCGGTGATGCCATGCACCAACCAACATGGCCGCTGTTACTTAAAATAGAACATATGGTAAAATTGCAGGTTTTTGGTAATAACTCAAAAACCGTTAATAATATCAAAAATCTGTCATGGAGTAAAAATGATCAGCAAATCAAGATCTAACTACCCTGCAATTTTGAAGTAAATCTGATTACCAATCTTGGAGTTATTGCCCTTTTTTCATCAAATTTGTAAAATTTTAATACTTTTCGTCTTATATTTCAAAAACTATAAGAGATAAAAGGTTAACTTTAAATTGCAAAAATGTGCGGCGTATCAAGATCTACCCACCCTGCAGTAAATCCCATTACCCATTTTGGAGTTATTTCCCTTTTTTCATCAAATTTTCAAAATTTTAATACTTTTCGTCCTTTATTTCAAAAACTATAAGAGACAGGTGGTAAGTTGAAACTGCAAACATGTTCAGCATGTCAAGATCTACCTACCCTGCAATTTTGAAGTAAATCCCATTAACCATTTTGACCGATTATGCAAATTAGAAAAAAGGGGGGATGAAATTAAAAAAAAAATCTTCTCCTTAGAAACCACTGGGCCAATTGCAACCAAACTTTTGCGGAATGATCCTTGGATGGCCCCCTTCCAAAATTGTGTCCGGTGATCTCGACTTCCAACCAAGATGAAGTCAATCTCAACCAAACTTTGCTGAAATAATCCTTGGGTGGTCCCCTATTAAAATTGTGTCCATCAGTGCCGTCCTGTATCCAAAATGGCCACCATTACTAAAAATAGAAATTTCTTCAAATGACCAAAACTGCTCTATTTTAAGCCAGAAAGTGCCCAAATTTGAACTGTATAAGCATAATGATGAGCTTTTTAACATATATTACAGGATTTTTTATGAACTTTGAACTTTTGCCTATTTTGACCGATTATGCAAATTAGAAAAAAGGGGGGATGAAATTAAAACAAAATCTTCTCCTCCGAAACTACTGAGCCAATCTCAACCAAACTTTGCTGAAATGATCCTTGGGTGGTCCCCTTTCAAAATTGTGTCCGTTGATCCTGACTTCCAACCAAGATGGCCACCAAGCTCAAAATAGTAAAAAGGGGGGGTGATATTTTAATTGTCCATTGCTGCTTTAGTGTAAGTCAAAATGAGCTCAAATTTTAACTGCAACTACATGGCAAGGAATAGTTTAACATTATTCCGGGTTTTTCTGTGAAATTTTTCTTTCAGCTGATATATACCGATTATGCAAATTAGGCATATTTTGATAAAAGATCACATTTAAATCTTCTCCTCTGAAACCGCTGAACCAAATTAAACCAAACCTGGCAGGGATGGTCCTTGGGTGGGTCTCTCTCAAAATTGTTTCCGTCAGTGCCGTCCTGTATCCAAGATGGCCACCGTTACTAAAAATAGAAATTTCTTCAAATGGCCAAAACTGCTCTATTTTAAGCCAGAATGTGCCCAAATTTGAACTGTATAAGCATAATGATGAGCTTTTTAGCATATATTACAAGATTTTTTATGAACTTTGAACTTTGCCAATTTTGACCGATTATGCAAATTAGAAAAAAGGGGGGATGAAATTTTAAAAAAATCTTCTCCTCGGAAACTACGGAGCCAATCTCAACCAAACTTTGCTGAAATGATTCTTGGATGGCCCCCTTCCAAAATTGTGTCCGTTGATCCCGACTTCCAACCAAGATGGCTGCCAAGCTCAAAATAGTAAATAGAGGGATGAAATTTTAATTGTCCATTGCTGCTTTAGTGTAAGTCAAAATGAGCTCAAATTTTAACTGCAGCTACATGACAAGGAGTAGTTTAACATACGTTCCGTGTTTTTCTGTGAAATTTTTCTTTCAGCCGATTTATACCGATTATGCAAATTAGGCATATTTTGATAAAAGATCACATTTAAATCTCCTCCTCTGAAACCGCTGAACCAAATTAAACCAAACCTGGCAGGGATGGTCCCTGGGTGGGTCCCTTTCAAAATTGTGTCCGACAGTCCCGCCCTCTATTCAAGATGGCTGTTGATACTAAAAATTGAAATTTCTTCAATTGTCCATTGCTGCTTTAGTATAAGTCAAAATGAGCTCAAATTTTAACTGCAGCTAGATGACAAGGAGTAGTTTAACATATATTCCGGGTTTTTCTGTGAAATTTTTCTTTCAGCCGATTTATACCGATTACGCAAATTAGGCATATTTTGATAAAAGATCACATTTAAATCTTCTTCTCTGAAACCGCTGAACTGAATTAAACCAAACCTGGCAGGGATGGTTCCTGGGTGGGTCCCTTACAAAATTGTGTCCAAGAGCCCCACCCTCCATTCAAGATGGCTGCTGTTGCTAGTAAATGTTTGCACCTGGTTTTGTTAATTTTTGATTTCACTGTTATTTTCATGCAATATATGTAGTTAATTTTTTTTTTTATTTATTATTATTATTATTTTTTTTTAATGTCTGTTTGCGTAGCGCCGACGTGTAGTCATCAGAGTTTTGATGGATCGTCGTACTATGTAGATGTAGATGGTCTCCTATCCCCAAAAGAAAGGATAGGCGACTAAAATTTACATGTCCACTGGTTTTATTCTAGCAATTCAAGAAAAAACATTTCTATATCCTTTTGATGAATCATGAACAGAACTCGTGTAATTTTTTTCTAGGCATAAAAATAAAATTCAATATAAAGATAAAAAAAATGTATAAATATTTAAAGAAAATGTATATAGTCATCTGTCAAAAGTATTGGGAAATGTAAAAAAAAAATCCCTATATAATCAACCAAAACAATGTTTTTTTCAAAAAAATATTGTGAAGTAATTTCTGGATAGATTTTAACAAATTTTACACCAAAACATTCAGAATTGTCAATATTTTGATTGTTTATTTACTCATTATGTTGTTATGAGTTATTTTTATTTGTACATAATTTAAACACAACAAATAAAAATTGATTTTGATTTTCCTATATATTTCAACTAAAAATAAATCCTAAAAATTAACAATCATGGAAAAATTATGTACAAATAAAAACCACTCGTATAAAGATTTGAGCAAATAAACAAACAAAATATAGACAATTCCGAATGTTTTGGTGTAAAATTTGTTACAATCTATCCAGAAATGATTTCACAATAAATTTTTGAAAAAAATATGGTTTTGGTTGATTATATAGGGATATTTTTTACATTTCCCAATACTTTTGACAGATGACTGTACACATTAGTTTTCAAGTGTATTTCTTTTCCATAAACTGTTAACAGAGTAAAAAGTCCATAAATTTTTATGAAAATTGAAAAAATCCTAAGTACAATGAATTATTAATTTAATAGAAAATGAGATTAAAAAAAAGTATGTGCCAGTCTCCAGGATATGGCAAAACCCAGCTTAATGAACCTCCAATTTCTGATTTTAGTTTTATTAAATGGTCATAATATTTCCTGTCCCCAACAACAACTAGATACTGAAGCTTTATCCCAATCTGAAACTTTTTGTGAAGAATATTCAAAGTTTTGAAAACTGTGGCTTTTGAATCTGCTGTCTCATCTAAAACTTCAATTGAACAAAACTCGGATTTTTCAGTGTCAGTTTCAGAAAATGAAAGAAAAGTCTTTAAGACCTGGGAGATCTACATGTATATCATTTTCCTGTACCAAATATTTCAGAAAACTGTAAGCTGACAATTTCTTCTCGAAACTTTGCTCCCATGCAAAGGTTTTCATCACCCGTTTCCTTGAAATCTTCCAAATATAAATGGGGGAATTTATTGCCTCCAATTTTGTCTTCTGGTTCTTTCAGTGATTTAATTAAAGCTGTTTTGTCAACTAAATCTTCAATTTTTTTTTACAAATCTGGCAACAATAAAGCTTTGTTGGATAAAAAGTCAGGACTACAAATTCTAAAACAGGATAAAACAGTAAAGGTCAAGATTGTCAGAGGGTCTACATTGCAATATTCCACCTGATCAAACTGTGAAAACATTCAGTTAACTGGTAGTCATCAGGTTTTAAAAGTTCATTTAGAGAATCATTAGACCTCTCAAATTTGTTAAAAATTTTTATAACATTTATAAAGGCATAAAAATGGTTTTACCTGCAGACAATGAACACAGGGCCCAGGGTTCCTGCCACTGTGAGCTTCAGAACAGTTAAGTTTTTGGGGGGCATTACTACTACTAGTCAACTATGGTAAAATCACAGTCTTGCAAAATACAGTTGTTTAATCAATTAAATATCATATATGTAGTTACATACAGATAACAAATTTAGCCTACTTTCTATTTATAACACCCACACTGGCTGGTTTTTGTTTTCAGAGTCACATTCATTCAATCATTGTATACCTGTTACACATAAATTCATAATTCACTTGCAGAAGAAAATCAGGTAAAGCTTAAAAGTCAGCATTCCTAAATATATTTGATAAACTAATTGCCTTTGAAATAATCGCCACATTAGATATGTACAAGATTAACTGACAGCAAACGGGAAAGGAGTCTAAACAAAGTGTATTGACGGGGGGGGGGGGGGGGGGGGGGGGGGGGGGCGTAATCCGATGTAATCAATGCAGTTTTTTTGTAAAATTTCGGTTAAAATATAAAGTTATTAATAAATCTAATAAAAGGCAGACATATACACACTACATGGGTTTGTTTTGGGGGAGAAATGTTCACCATAATGGGCAAATTTTACACTAAAACAAGGCGAAAATTAAAATAAACATGCCTCGTCGAATTGAGTTGAGGGAGCATTTACTATTTATCACTCATGTACATGTATCATCAATTTCATGTCCTAATATAGAATTGTGTCAGCTTTTTCATTGGCCGAAAAATGTAAACAAACCGAACCTCGTGTTTTTACACATTCTAGAATGCACGATTCGAAACACGTTTTTGACTAATATAAACCTCGGTCGCTACATAGCCAGTCATTGCAAAAAATATATATATATTTTATAGAAATCACGTTTCTATCACAATTTTGTCTATTTAATACTTTATTTCACGTTTATCCTACAACGGCGCGAATGAAAAATTTCATATTATCCCATTTTATTTTCAACAACAGTCATGTGTGGATTTTATTTTTCATCAACAGTCGCATGACTATTATTAATTGGTAATAATACTAATGTGATTTCTATGTGATAAAGTTTGTCAGTGACTTGCGATAGGTCGGTGGTTTTTTCAGGGAACACCGGTTTCCTCCACCACGTGCCGAATAAAACTGACCGTCACGAAACAAGAAGTGTACTGTTTCATTTCAAGGGTAATACAAGCTATTTAACAACCTCTACACTAAATACAAAATATATTTGGGCGGTGTTGATTAAATTACATGATAGTGCTACATATGATGATAGAAGAAAATCATATGAATTGTTAAAGCACCACACATTAAAATGCAACTTATCTCTTTGAAGGTTTACGTTTTAAGGAATCAATCTTATCGGGACAAATCCGAGAATTGGAAGCAATAATTAAACTGTTGAACTTTCTTGCATAACTTAGGTTCTTGAAATCCGGACACGTATTATACGAGTGATTGTTGTTGTTTAACGCCAATTCAGCAATTTTTCAACTATATCATGGCGAGAACAAGTTAATTTTCAATGAGATGATGATGAGGTCCGCTTTGTACTAGAACAACACTCTGAGTTAGATTTTTATAGTGCTAGATCACTAAAACAACAGTCCGAGGATAGACATGTCGCCCCACTCGGACACATTATCCTGATTCCGAGTCGACCAGTATTTGCTTTTTCTCCTTAATGCTGCGTACTTACCAGAGAAGCAACAACTATCAATTTGTATAGTCTTTGGTATGACCCGATCGGGGCTCGAACCCACGATCTACCGCAATCGAGGCGAGCACTCAAACCATTACGCCTCCGATGCGGTTCGCATTATACGAAGCTGCATGGACGCGCACGAGACACACATTCATGTCATTAAGGGGACGACCATTTAACTTTTAGGATGTTTTTTTCTGAAGAAAAAAAATTATATTAATTATGTGGTGAAATTTTAAAGAAACAAAATAAATTTACACGACGAAAGATGCAAAAATATCATTAATCCGGCCCTACAGTTCTCAACGAAAAATTTATGATAAAAATTTGAAGGGAAATTACTGATTTTTTTTATGTCCAAAAAATAAAAATCTGATTTTTGTTTCCTGTGAAAAAATATATCGCTGTGGGGGAAATGTTTTGTAGATCAGTGATTGTCCTTTTTCTTTTGGCCATTGTATTGCCTGCCCTTGCGCTTGGAGATCTTAAAACTCTTCTTGCATTGTTTTTGAAGCAAAAGCGAGTACGCACATTTACATGGTTAGACCCCATACAGTGAAACAAAAATACGTGTACAATTTTCAATCGGGTTCAATTTAGTCTGAAAACTCATGTGCAATTTTATGTCATTAGATAACAAATGAAGTTAAAAAAAAACTCGTGTGCAATTTTACGTCATTAGACACCAAATGAAGTTTAAAAAAAAACCACGTACATGCAATTTTACATTGCCATTGCAGACATTGGGCCCTATAGGCTATGGTTGTTACCGGTCACTGTGAAATAAACTAGAAAAAAAAGTATTGGAAATATCAAATTAAAATCTATTATATTCACTTCCGTCCTCTCTATAGGCCGTGCCTACCGTCATATTACGCAACGTTTCAGATCAAGGACACCACGTAGGTAATGATATTGCTATTTGATTACATTGGTTACAAGCGTTTATCGGAAAACAAACGTTTTCCTAACCACCTTTGGTACAGCGACGCCACCTGTGGGAAAATGGCTGAATGTTCTCCATTGACGTCCAGGGATCGACTTAAGAAAAAAAAATTAACTGGCCTAATGGGCCAGTAAAATTTTTGAACAACTGACCCCTTCAAAATTCCACTGGCCCGAGAAATATCGGTCCACGAAGTGGACCGATATAAAAGGGGGGATTTGCCACCCCCCACCCCCCAAGAAACGTGAATCTAAAGATCGAGCAATATGAACCCCATTAAAACCTTGGGTGAACTCATTTTCTCCGGAAGGATAAGCAGTTCCTGCTCCACTAGTGGCATCCGCAAATAATTAAATTGACTGTCAGTGATTTAAACATGTACATATAGTTTTTGTATTCTATGAATGAATGTTGTACTTGCTTTAAACAAGGGTAAAGTTCATGACATTTTCCCATACATGCAGTGTTTTTAATGCATTACAATTAACAGGTATGGTTAGAAGATACAGTGTACGAGTAAAAACGCATGTATTATCAGATCAGAGTGTACATTTACGCATACATATTGCTGTGTAAGCAAACTTTCCAAATTCGGAGCGTACTTGTATGCTGTTGACGATAATACATCGTGTACATAAACAATACATTTTTGACTTTGAGAAATTCCCCGTAATTACTTCTCTTTATACTTTTCGAAAGAGAAAGTGAATACATCCGAGGGGTACCGAATGTTTGCCTTTCTAAACATCGATGTCAAAAGAGATCTGATTGGATGTTTAGGATAAATCATCCAATCGCGGTCAATATTACAAATAAATGCGGTTTAGTTAAGAACTAAAACGAAAGTGAATTTGGGAACATGTTGTTCGTTGAAAATGAGCAAGAACATGAATAAGCGCGCTACGGAAAATTATATACTTTTTTGAAAGTTCCTGACAGTTTCATCTGTGTCTAGTGACAGTATAGTTAAAGGAATCATTGATGACATTATCAACACGGCTGTGAAAACTGCCGAAGTCGACGAGCAAAAAACAAAATATTTACAACATTTTATTAATAAACATGACACAATCGTGTCAAATTAAACAGAGATATACATTTCACTTGCATCCTGTGTTTATTGAATAACACTTGTGTTAAACATAATTTTAAAAGTGTACATGTAAGCAATCTTTTCTGAAGTAAAGAGTACAACAGTGCAAAGGAAATATGCAAATACGCATCATTTTCAAAAGTAGGGGTAATTACCCTTTGGACTTGAAAATTATCTGGAGCTCTGAATCTACATATAGATAGTCAAACTTGTCTCAGCGACCCCCTCTGTATAACGGCTTCCTTTGTTAGCCAATCTTATTTATTCCTCCTCAGCTTTTCCCCCTGCATTCGACCTTTATATAACGACCCACTGTCTAACGCGACTAACGACCGTGTTCTTTGGGTAAAAATCCTTCATATAACGACTATTAGAAGATTATTATCAAACCGGAAGTTAGATAATAAATAAACAAACACAGTCCCGACTTTGGAAAATTTTCCGTTTTGTCCATTTTCCGTTTTGCCCAGCTGATGCAGCGATTGTTGCCAATATCCCTCTTGCTGATATCGGCATGATCTACTGACTGAGTCCATACCTATTACTGGTTAATAATAATAGATTTTTCATATTAAATGAAGTCACGATTAGCGTTATTGTGTATCCGCCATTTTTTTTTACAGGTAAGATGTTCACGTGATGATTTTGTCAATTTGTCAATTTGCATCCTGTGTTTATTGAATTTTGTCAATTTTGTCAATTTGTCAATTTGTTTTAACAACGGAAGAATTGCTGTATTCGGAGAGTGCGTGAAGGAAAGAACATTGTATATATTACGATTGCGCTTTTATCTTTTAGTGCTGTGTGTATATACGTTTTTACTAATATGAATAATTAAACAACAGAATGGACTTTTAACAACGCTATCAATTATAATACTACTGAAACGACTATTTTACAACACACGTTTTATACTTTTTAGTAATGGATGTAAATACGTTTTTATGCCACTAACCAAATTTATACAACATGGAAATGATGAACTTTTAACTACTACGTATATTTGATCTTAACTGTAAATACGTATCTTTTTAAGTATGTGCCCGTTAAGTTAGGTTTTATAATTGTATCCTTAATTGGAGTGCTCCGAATCCCGGAGGAATTTTACCTGTACAAAGACAAAGACAAAGATGATTTATTATTGTTGTTTGGTTTATTTGGGTTTATTTCTTATTTATATTAAATATTTAAAATTGCTTACTATAGAAAATACCGTTTTAATCTTTCAGTTTTATAAATAAATAATCGTGAGTTTGAAAATTATTGAATTATGAAGTACTGGTTCCCAGCATATATTTCTGTCAATATTCGTTTAACGTGCGGTAACAGATTAAGGTAAACACATGCTGATTGTGTGATTAGGCTATTTATAGCTTTCGGCGAGTGATCGAAGTTGAATTTTAACGTTTTGTCAGGAAATTTCATTAGTCTGTTATCAGTCGATATTGAATGACACGGAAGAAATGAAAGTTGCTGGCCCAAGTGGCCCGATAATATCAACTGGCGCAGCGAGCCGATCTTTGCTCAGTTTGACTGGCCCGACCGTAAATATACTGGCCACGTGCCAGCGGTTACGTCGACCCCTGACGTTACGCGCGATGTTGGTGACACTTGACGTTACTCATAATTAACATTGAAAAGAACATTTCGCGTCTTCTTTTTCATTTCTTCTTCTTCCTTATTTGTGTTTACATACCGTGGGTTTGGTTAGGATGTAGTCCGAGATTCCTCTGTCGTTTAACGGCTTTTATAAAGTTGCTGTAGCCGTTCAACGTCAGAGGGTAATATATACGGATTACAGCGGATTTGCCTCTCCAGCTCTAGGGTCGGCACATTTCCACGTTTCGTGGCTATCGGATTTTATTTTCTATCAGAAACCCTTATATAAATCGCTTCACCAATCATTTTTCTATTCATTCATAACCATCTTACCCTCAGAAAGTGGTGTTACACTCCATTACAGCACGATTTTGCCTTAGATCCTATTATTCCGCCATTTAACTTCCATTTTCGAATCTACACACGTGATCTCGCGATACTAACTGAATGATGACAGCAACGCATTGCATGATGGGAGCTAATTAATGCAGCGTGCCAAATTATTTGGAGCATTATTTGCATACGTAAACAACATTCAAATCACATGGAAGACGATACATTTAAGCGTATTCTGCAGGACAAACAGTCCATCTACAGATCAAAGCAGAGCAGAAGGAAATAATACAGAATGTGTTGGAAAGAAAAGATTCAATGGCAGAGTGTTACCAACGGGCTTCGGAAAGAGCATGTGTTACGTTCCCCCTTTTTGGACAAGGTACTACAACATTTTTTGTTCTTATGGTTATCTGTAATTCACTAAATTTGCTGTTAAAATCATTACCAATCAATATAATCAACTGTATTAAATTTTATGGTAATTGTTCTGCCTTAACAGACACCTATGATTGACAATAAAAATATTTGTTTGTTTGTTTATATGCAAATCATCTCCCATGATACATTGCGGTAATCGTAGTTTTCTCGTAGTCACGTGACAAATGTTTGAAAAATGGAAGTCAAATGGCGGAATAATAGGATCTAAGGCAAAATCGTGCTGTAATGGAGTGTAACACCACTTTCTGAGGGTAAGATGGTTATGAATGAATAGAAAAATGATTGGTGAAGCGATTTATATGAGGGTTTCTGATAGAAAATAAAATCCGATAGCCACGAAACGTGGAAATGTGCCGACCCTAGAGTTGGAGAGGCAAATCCGTTGTAATCCGTATATATTACCCTCTGACGTTGAACGGCTACAGCAACTTTATAAAAGCCGTTAAACGACAGAGGAATCTCGGACTAGTTAGGATGGAGGTGGTGTAGGTGTGTTTTGATGTATTGTTCTTTATTTCGGAATTTCACTTTTTGTTTTTATAGATTTTTATTTTATTTTGGTTTGTCTTGTATATATTTGTGTTGTTGGTGTTTTCCTTTAGGTGTTTATTTCAATGTATGTTTGTTTGCTTATTTATTTCGTTTGTATTCCCTTTTAGTATTTATTTATTGTTTATGTTATGTGACTGTACTTTATCATTTTTAGCTCACCTGGCCATAGGCCATGTGAGCTTTTGTCATGGGTAAGCGTCCGTCGTCCGTCCGTCCGTCCGTCCGTTAGCTTTTCACATTTAAATCTTCTTCTCTGAAACCGCTGAACAGAAATCAGCCAAACTTGCCAGAAATGTTCACTGGATGGTCCTCTACCAGATTTGTGTTTTTGGTGCTGATTTGAAATCCAACATGGCTGCCAGGGTCCATAATGTGTTTTCATTGGCTGAAATTTTAAAAATCTTCTTGTCAGAAACCACTAAGTCAATTGAATTGTGACTTTGCAGGAATGATCATTGGGTGGTCCTGTACTAAAATTGTGAATCGTTTGCCGATCGGAAATTCAAGATGGCCGCCATGACTCTACTTAGTTTAACATTGGACCCTATGGGAATTTCACATTTTCATCTTTTTTTCTGAAACCACAAAACAGATTTGAATCAAACTTGGCAGAAATGTTCATTGGATGGTCATATACAAGATTTTTGTTTTTGGCGCTGATCGGATATCCAACATGGCTGCCAGGGCCCATAATGTGTTCTCATTGGCTGAAATTTTTTAAATCTTCTTGTCAGAAACCACTAAGTCAATTGAATTGTGACTTTGCAGGAATGATCATTGGGTGGTCCTGTACTAAAATTGTGAATCGTTTGCCGATCGGAAATTCAAGATGGCCGCCATGACTCGACTTAGTTTAACATTGGACCCTATGGGAATTTCACATTTTCATCTTTTTTTCTGAAACCACAAAACAGATTTGAACCAAACTTGGCAGAAATGTTCATTGGATGGTCATATACAAGATTTTTGTTTTTGGCGCTGATCGGAAATCTAACATGGCTGCCAGGGCCCATAATGTGTTCTGATTGGTCGAAATTTAAAAAATCTTCTTGTTAGAAACCACTAAGCCAATTGAATTGTGACTTTGCAGGAATGATCATTGGGTGGTCCTGTACTAAACTTGTGAATCGTTTGCCAATCGGAAATTCAAGATGGCCACCATGACTCGACTTAGTTTAACATTGGACCCTATGGGAATTTCACATTTTCATCTTTTTTTCTGAAACCACAAAACAGATTTGAACCAAACTTGGCAGAAATGTTCATTGGATGGTCATATACAAGATTTGTGTTTTTGGTGCTGATCGGAAATCCAACATGGCTGCCAGGGCCTATAATGTGTTCTGATTGGTCGAAATTTTAAAAATCTTCTTGTTAGAAACCACTAAGCCAATTGAATTGTGGCTTTGCAGTGTGGGAAACCATTTTTTTCAAGCACTCGCCAAAATGGCGAGTGGACTGAAATAAGTACTCGCCAAAAGGAAATAGAGCTCGCCATGTTTGGCGAGTGACATTTTTTTTTAACTCTCCAAGAATTTGCAACAAATACCAAATAAACAATACAGTAATGTTCAACAATTTATTTTGCAGATTTTGACAAGTCATTAACTTAGTCAAGAAGGATCAACACTCTCTTGAGAGCTGCGTTGATCTCTTCTTCCTCAATTTTAAGTTTTAATGCTCGGTATAAAACATGAATGTCAAACCCGGTTCCGACACATATTTAACTTTATGTTTTCGCGTAGGTTTTCGCTACGAATTCGTTTGAAATATTTCAAAACCAAATTATTATATTTGCATTAATTTTAAAAGTCATCACATCTATTTGTAATGAAACAATATTTCATTTAATCGTGAAATCGACCTTGGCCAAATTATGTGGTGTCAGGATTGTATACTTAATTTTTCTGTTGACCGAAATGAAGTGTCATGAATCATGGCGGAATGTTTTCTTATCGAGTACAATGATTAATAAAATGTTGGATAAATGACACAGTTAACAGAAAATTTAACTGTTTGGCAGCTATGATATTTTAAAGCTGTAACCAGTTATCGTGGCAAGCGTTTTCAAGTTCCTACTCGCCTTACGACTGTTACTCGCCAGACCGGCGAGTATAAAGTGGATCTTACTCGCCACCCGAAATTTCCACTCGCCTTTGGCGAGTTGGCGAGCGGTCGTTTCCCACACTGCTTTGCAGGAATGATCATTGGGTGGTCCTGTACTAAAAGTGTGAATCGTTTGCTGATCGGAAATTCAAGATGGCCACCATCAGCGAACATAGTTTTAACATAGGACCCTATGGGAAATATATTTAAAAATCTTCTTCTCTGAAACCAGTAAGCCAATTTAAAGCAAACATGGCATGGATGGTCCTTAAGTGGTCAATTTTCAAAATTGTGTCCAGTGACCCTGACCTCCATCCAAGATGGCCACCTTCAGCAGACATACTGTAGTTTTAACATAGGACCCTATGGGAACAATGTTTTAGAATCTTCTCCTCTGAAACTAATAAGCCAATATAGCAAACATGTCATCGATGGTCCTTAGGTGGTCAACTTCCAAAATTGTGTTCAGTGATCCCGATCTCGGTTCAAAATGGCTGCCGTCAGCAGACATAGTTTTAACATAGGACCCTATGGGAAAATTGTTTAAAAGTCTTCTCTTCTGAAACCAGTCAGCCAATTTAAAGCAAACATGGCATGGATGGTCCTTGGGTAGTATACTTTCAAAATTGTGTCCGGTGACCACGACCTCCATCCAAGATGGCTGCCATGAGCAGACATAGTTTTAACATAGAACCCTATGACAGTATGGGATTTGAATAGTAACTTAGATGTATTCAGCATGCAGACATTCTTAAGAGGACTTATTTATGTCAGGTGAGCGATACAGGCTCACCTGAGCCTCTAGTTTCTTTGAAAGTATATCTTGCTCTAAAACGAGATTATCATATTCTGTTTGTTTATTGATTGATTGTATACGATGTATTCTTGAAAATTTCTCGTAATATCTTATGTATAATCTAGTGAAATTATAATTAAAATAATTCAGTTCACATTTTCAATTTCCATATATATAAATTTCGCGATTTTTTTTTAACTATTATATAATTATAGTTTCTACAATGCCCACATTATTTTTTGCAATGGTTGTTCAAAAATGACACACACCAGAGGCGGATCCAGGATTTCAAGTTAGGGGGAGCGCACTTAAAAAAATTGCGCCGAACGGAGGGAGGCGCGAAAATGTTTGTGGTATTTCGTGTGAAAAATCACGATTTTACGCAAAAAAAATCATTTTTTTCCAATTTTAAGGGAGAGGGGTGGGGGGCGCCGGGTGCGCCCCTCCTGGATTCGCTGCTGCACACAACAATTAAGGTCATGAATTCATTTTTAATTAGGGTCGCTTGAGTAAGCAGAAACGCATCGTTGTTTTTGAAGATAATAACATTTGATAAGTATACTTTTTTTAGTGAAAATTTTGTAAAACATAGCTGAAATAAAGCATGGTATTTGGCATGCAAATGTTTTTCCTTCAGCGTTACATTCTTTTCTTTCCATAAACTTACCGATTTTTTCCTTCAAGCACTGCTTTAATCAGAAATCGTTAATGGGGTCATAGAACACGCTGACTCTGCTTCTGATCCCACAAAAAAAAATGGTCCGAAAAACGTATTTTTAGGTTTTACTGGGAAAATTGTAAAAGACATACGGATATTTTGTAACGCGTTACATGAGAAAATTGTGTGTTAACGACGTTTTCTTCCAATAAATTCGTTTTCAAAAGCAAAAATAAACCTAATAAAACAAATATTCGTATAATTCCCTATACAAGCATGTATCGGAAATAAAAATCCATCAATCTTAAAAACAATCTACATTCGTTTTACTTATTTCATGTTCTATTTAGTCAAAGTATCACCAATAGCGCGCGTAACGTCCATTACAAAAAAATCAGAAAATTCTATGGATTAGAAATTGATATGTTCATCACAGGCGCTCGTGGCACGGACCAACCCCCTTTTTCTAACTTTCTGTTTACAAATTTATTTTCAATAAAATTTCTAATAGGGTCGACACATGTTAACATAAGATTGTATGAATATTGACACGAACAAGTTAAAATAAGGAAAAAGAGATGAAATAATAAAGAAATAAAGAAATTTTATTGAAAATAAATTTGTAAACAGAAAGTTAGAAAAGGGGGGTGGTCCGTGCCACGAGCGCCTGTGATGTTCATCAGATAAATGCATCCACTAACGTTTTTTATTTCATTGTCTATAAATGTTGCCCCAAAATGCGATTTTCCCTTCAATTTTCAAATTAAAATTTTGATCTTGGAAGGGCATATTACAAGGAAGTTTACTTTAAAAAATCAAAAAAAATCTATGGATAAAAGACACCCTATCTACATGGCATGGCCTACGTGACCAAAATCACTTGTGCACACGTCTGAGACGTGACGTCTGCAATTATCGATTAACGATTCAATTTCCATTAACCAGAACTTGGCAGAAGCAGACGTGAAATTTGAATTGGTAAAATTTTGTTATATTTTCTTCATTTTATATGCAATTAACGACATTTTGCTGAAAACAGTTAAGAATAACATTGTTGCATGTTTGTGCAATGTATTTTATACGAATTTATCTCTGGAACACAACAATACAATACAATACAGATATTTTATTTCCGATTAAGGAGCCCTTTCGGGCAGAACAATTAACAAAGAATTTAATACAATGATTATGGATTGATTACATTGATTGGAAGATGACAACATTTTATGAAACAAGGCATCACTTGACTTGTGTAGTCCTATCACATAGTACCGCGGGTGGCGATATTTACTGTTTGTTTTCTATTTGCTGCCTCCGCATGAAAAACAAATGATTGATTTGATTTTTGGTGCTAAACGCCACCTTCAGCAATATTTCAGCTATATCATGGCGACCAGTTTTAGTGGTGGAAGAAGCCGGAGAGAACCACCGACCATGGGCAAGCAACTGGTAAGCTTTATCACTTGCGACTGCGAGTAATAAAAAATGAAAAAATCCCAATGAAAACGTAAAATATGAACCTGGAATGTGAAGTCGTATGTTGTATAGGACTATTGGAGTATTGACTTTGTGTTGTTCGCATGCAAACGTCCACGTGGATCACAGGGACTTGCTCCCGGCCTTTCGTTACCAATAATTTTAACCCTGCTATCAATGATTATTGATAACGAAAAGGCCGGGAGCAAGTACACGCATAATCTTGATAATTAATGTAATATGTATTTACTTTGTATTGATTTGAACACTCTCACTCTGTAACATTTATTAGTTTAGAGAATAAAGTTATATACACAAACACAGTCATCTGTGAAAAGTATTCGGAAATGTAAAAAAAATCCCTATATAATCAACCAAAACCATATTTTTAATTTTTTTTTATTGTGAAGTCATTTCTGGATAAATTTTAACATATTTTACACCAAAACATTCGGAATTGTCTATATTTTGATTGTTTATTACTCATTATGTTTATATGAGTGGTTTTTATTTGTACATGATTTTTAATTTTTAGGATTTATTTTTAGTTGAAATATATAGGAAAATCAAAGTCAATTTTTATTTGTTGTGTTTAAATTATGTACAAATAAATATCACTCATAACTACATAATGAGTAAATAAACAATCAAAATATTGACAATTCCGAATGTTTTGGTGTAAAATTTGTTAAAATCTATCCAGAAATGACTTCATAATAATTTTTTGAAAAAATATGGTTTTAATATTTACGGGATGTCTGTGTCTTCTTTTCCCAAACCAGAAATATTTTTGACACGAAACAAGAATTTATTTTTATATGAACAAATTTAAATGTTATTTTTATTCAAATTTAAAAAAAAAATTGTATCTTTCAGGTCACTATATTTTTTCTATTAAATTCAAGGCTTTTTTTTTTAACAAACAAAAATATACCCCACCCTCCAAAAGTTAAATGGTCAAATATCGAATATGGTATTAAATTTATTTTTTTTCCCGAGAGAGGTAAGAGACAAGAATAAAGAGTCATCAATTTATGCACAAAATTCCTGAATTGTGGACTTTTATTTGATCCTTTTGTACTTGACAAAATGTGGTTACTGTTCAAATAAGAGTTTGAAGATACCAAAGGGGTAATCAGAATCAGTATATCGAAGAAGAACAGACAACACAATGGCCAGAAAGAAAAAGGACAAACAACGATCTATAAAACATACACATAAACGTACAGATAAAATATATGTATTGCTTTTTATTGCACATTTTCATTAGCTTCAACCCCAGGACTACACACCAAATCTCACAATCCCAAGCAATGCAAGTTTGAACCCATTTGAGACCCTGAAGCCCATTGCACATCTCGCTAGATTTGCTTAGTGCTCTGCCTTTAAATCATGGGCATAGTAGGGTATCCCCAGCACTTTGGTAAGTGGGTGAGGAAAAAGGGGGAGGGGACTACTTCACTTGTTATTGCAGAAATTTAATTAGCAACTGTATTGTCAGCATGAAAGCAAAAACAAAATGTTGCCAGCCTCTGTGGTTTTTTTTTATTATTTATTTACGTGTTATTTTTGCAAGCTTTCACCCCTCGTGTCAACTCCAAATGACCCCCCCACACACACCTTCCGATTCATTTTCTAAAGCTTAATCTTCGCATCGGTAACCCTTTGCTACTCCACTACAAGTGCATAATGCACAGAAAACATCGGATTGGATGAATAGCAGTCGAGCTATTAGAGATTTAAAAAGTCGATATTTCAAGATTATAATGTTGATTTTTTTTTATTACAAATGTTAAGATTTTTTTTTATAAATAATCAATGTCATAATATTTCTACTTGTAGATCAATCATGGAAACAATTTGTGATCCATGTTCAGAAAAAAACAAAAGGCTTGTTGCTGAAAAATATTGTTCGGACTGTGAAGAAAAGTTATGCACAGAATGCGCTGAATGGCATATGCGGTGTAAGGCATTTAAATCTCATCATGTAATTGATTTGTCTTCTGTGGGATCAAGAATACCACCATCTTCTAAAATAAACTGTGAAATACACACAGACGTCCAGATTGATTATTTCTGTAGTCAACATGATGTTGTATGCTGTAGAGCTTGTATTCCTGATAGTCATAGTTCTTGTAAGTCTGTTTTACCTTTAGACTCTGCATCAAAGGACGTCAGAAATTCATCTTTACTTTCCGATACGTTAGAAGAACAAGATTATATGACTGAAACATTACAGAAAATAGAAGTAAATAGAGACGAGAATAAAAAATTACTGAAACAGAAGAAGTCATTGATAATAAAACAAATCAGTGCAGCTAAATCAAAAGTTCTAAAATATCTAGATGACATTGAAGAAAGATTAATTACTGAAGTAGAGTCTGTACAGGGAAAAAATGAGGAGAAAATAAACAAAGAAAAACATGACATTTGTCTATTAACATCGATTTTAAAAGACAATAAACAAGAACTAGAATTCGTAAAAGACCACGGCTCTAATAATCAGCTATTTTTAACTTTACGAAAACAAATAACAATCATCCAGAAAACAGACAAGAAGATTCATGACATGTCGTCTGCTATTAATGAAATTGACATGGAGTTTAAAGAAATTAAGAATGTCAACATTGAAACAATCGGATCATTGTCACAAATTACCCGACCTTGTCCTATTAAATATAAATCAATGAAAGCACAACATCAACAGGTAGAAGTCGATAGAAGTCAAACACTGACCGAATTCATCAAAGAAGATGAAATTAATCTAACACGTGGCAAACACCTGTTAACAGACATGGCTGTCACTTCTGACAACAAATTACTACTTTGTAATTTTTCTGATCACAAGGTATATATATACAAGGATTACAAAACCTATGAAGATGAAATATCGTTTACCAGTATACCTTATGGTATTACTGTAGTACCATGTACAGATAAAGCAGTAGTTACTCTTCTACTTGAGAGATCCATACAATTTATCAACACTACTAACAATACAAAGGACAACAAGATAAACATAGGAGAAGACTGTAGAGGTGTCACTGCTGTAAAGGACAAAATTTACATCGGTGGATATGATAAAGTTATAATTCTAAATATAGATGGGTCACTTGTAAGAAAGATAGCAACAACTGATCGTATTAATTACTACTTATTGTATAATGAAAGGAATGATCAGTTGTTGTTAAGACAGTATGGGGAATTGTGTTGTATCAATTTAGATGGCCACGTTATATATAGATACACCATATCAGGATACCAAGGACTGGCTGTGGATCAACAAGGTCATGTATACACAAGTGGACGTTATTCACACGACATACACAGGTTGTCACCAGATGGAACATTCCGTGATATAGTATTCAGTGAACATGATGGTGTTGACGAACCACGGAGTATAACATTTAACAATGACTTTACAAAACTGTTCATTATAAATAATGATGGTGAGTCTGTATTAGTTTATAGTTGTAAATGAAGGATTTTTATATTTTGTGAACAAGATGATATTGACAAGTCACAAACCACGTGACATAACATTTAACAATAACTTATAAAACTGTTAATTATCAGTAGAAATAAGACTGTACAGCATGTGGACAAAAGTGATTCCGTGTCCGCCATCTTTCCTATATATTTCATATAAAACCATTTATTTTCATAACATTCTCATGAAGTCATTCTTTATCTGATTTTCATGAAATTTTCAACATTAAATGCAGAAATAAATATAGTTTCCTCGTACAATTTGCAAATAATTTGATATCTACTTTCTATTACGAATTGATTTAAAAACAAAGTATTTTTTCACCAAATCTTACTATATAATCATATAAAATTGTGACGTCAAGAATTTACATTTGTGTTTAAATCATAAATGCTTGTAAATAAAAGTTCAAAAAAATTACATGAAGATATTAAGATAAACTCTTAATTAATTCTGTTTTTAAAGGTGAAAATTTCATGAAAATTGGTTTTTCGTAGTTTATATTTTGTAGATGAATGATTTTTATATTTTGTAAATAAAGGATTTTTTGTTTATTTTGTGGACAAGATGATATTGACAAGTCACAAGCCACGTGATATAATATTTAACAATGACTTATAAAACTGTTCATTATAAATGGAGGTGAGTCTGTATTGGTTTATAGTTGTAAATGAAAGATTTTTATATTTTGTAAATGAAGGATTTTTATATTTTGTTGATAAAGGATTTTTATGTTTTGTAAATGAAGGATTTTTATGTTTTGTAAATGAATTATTTTTATATATTTTTTATGAAGGATTTTTAGCCGAGTTTTAACGAAGTTGCAGTCGGTTTATGTTTTGGCGAAAGGCGGGCGGACGTATGTTAGCCTATCTTCGTTAACGCGATAGCGCTCTTAGTTTTTGACCGATCAACATAATTTTTTGTAGGAAGCATTATTGCACTATTATTTAGAGCGAGTTCGAAATTCAGATTAATCTATTGTTTTTTTCTTGTGAAATCATGGTTTTTTTTATAGAAAAAGTACATATTTTGAGAATTATCTTTGTTAACGCGATAGCACTCTTAGTTTTTGGCCAATCAACATAATTTTTCTTAGGAAGCATTATTACACTATTATTTAGAGTGAGTTCGAAATTCAGATTAATCTATTGTTTTTTTCTTGTGAAATCATGGGTTTTTTTTATAGAAAAAGTACATATTTTGAGAATTACACATTTCTCTGAAACTACAAAAGATAGAAACTTAATATTTGGTATGGGTGGAGATGCCAATGTGAAGTTGTGCATTCAACATTTTTATCCCCGGGGCTCAGCCCCACCCTGCTGGGAAATCTGTTTTAAAAATGACCGAGATCCCCACCCTAAACCATATATATTTATGATCAGGGTGACTAGGCAAATTAAATGCATTATAGCTCAGGCCCCAGGGTCATACTCCACCCCCTACCTGAAGTGAACTTTTTAATGGTTGAGATCCCCACCCCTAAACCATATATATTTATGATTAGGGTGACTATGCAAATTAAATGCATTATAGCACCCCAGGGTCATACCCCACCCCCTACCTGAAGTGAACTTTTTAGTGGTTGAGATCTCCACCCCTAAATCATATATATTTATGATCAGGGTGACTAGGCAAATTAAATGCCTTGTAGCTCAGGCCTCAGGGCATCATACCCACCCCATATCTGAAGTGAACTTTTTAATGGTTGAGATCCCCACCCCTAAGCCATATATATTTATGACCAGGATGACTAGGCAAATTAAATGTCTTATAGCTCAGGTCCCGGGGGTCATACCCCACCCCCTACCTGAAGTGAACTTTTTAATGGTTGAGATCCCCACCCTTAAACCATATATTTATTCTTTATTTTCTTACATATTTATAAAACAAGACCAAATGATTATGACTTGCAACTCAGCTGTTGCATCTCTGATGCTTTCTCGATTTTTATAGAATATTTTATACATACAATTTATATATAAAGTATAACCTGTACGATGTGTATTATTATCATATCAAATACACATTTATTATAAGTCCAATACATAACAGATATATCATGTAAAATTAAATAAAAATAAAAATCTAGATAATATATATTAAGGTTTTATGGTTTATGGGATTTAACGCCACTTTCAACAATATTTCAATTATATCATGGCGATCAGTTTTATTGGTGACGGAAACCCGAGTTCCCAGAGAAAACTACCGACCTGTCGCAAGTCACTGATAAACTTTATCACATAATGTTGTATCGAGTACACCTCGACATAGATTACTTGATGTTCCATATAATGTTCAACCTGAACAGCTTAACTTCATATTTTGCCTTATAAATAAAATGAGAGAAATTACATTTTACAAGACATTATCAATACTGAGATCACTATGATAGTTTGATATTAAATCAGTGCCTATCGCCACTAAAGTTGTGCGTTCGATTCACGCTTATGGCGAGGTGTACTCGATAACATAATATCAAGTTTTAGAGATTTATTGCAGGTCAATGGTTTTATCGGTATTCCGGTTTCCTTCACCATAAACCACCAACCATCATCTCATAGGTAAAATATTGCTACAAGTGATGTTAAACACTAATTAATCTAACAATTTTAAATTCTTAATGATCTTATGTGTATACATTTTTAATGGTCGCTGTTAGTTAAACCTGATCATTCAGAAACAACACACACACAATTTTTACAATTTGTACACACATAGAGAAAAAAACATAGTAATTTTCCTAATCACCTGGCGTCTGTCGTCCGTTGTCCGTTTATCATTGTCGTCAACACTTTATCTAACATAATATTAAAGAGTCATGGAAGTTCTCTCTTACATTAACCTCTCTTTTTCATTGATGGCCTTTTCAAATTTTAATTTTCTAATCGAAATCACAGACACAGAGAATGAACCACGCTATATTTACATTCTCACTTTTCAAATGTCTGGTTTGATGCAAATCAAAACTGAAATATGTTCCTGATTGGCTCGCATGTCAAATATAAACTTTAGTGCATTGTAAGAATATTTCTTCTTCCATCAAGTTTTTAGCTCACCTTGCCTATAGAAATGTGAGTTTTTGCCATCACTTGGCGTCCGCCGTCCATTAACTTTTCACATTTTAATGTTCTCCTCCACAACCGCTTGTCCAAATGAACAGAAACTCGGTAGCTATAGGGATCATCTATGGAAGGTTTTCTGTTAAACTTGCTCATTTTGTCTTGATCCGTTAAAAAATCTTCTCCTCAGAAACACAGTTGCCAAATGAACAAACATTTGGTAGGAAGCATCTATGGAAAGTTCTGTATAAGGTTTCCTCAAAACAGAATGAAAGATGAGCAACAAAGTGTTTTAGCTCCCTGACACGTGGCAGTTTTTAACATAGGAGGCTATTTGGAAATGAATAAAAGCTTTTTCTTAAGAAGAGTTTCAAGATACCAAAGGGCTAATAAGAATCTGTAAATCAAAGGACGAACAACACAATGGCAAAAAATGACAAAAGGACAAACAATGATCTACAAAACATACACATAAAACTAAAGATCGAGTAACACAAACCCCTCTAAAAACCGGGGTGTGCTCGGGAAAGGTAGGTTGCTCCTGTTCCACTAGTGGTACTCGTGTTAATCTGGTTACAAATCCGGTGATAGGTGATGAATGAAGAAAGGATCGGTGTCATATGGTATTTTGATCCATGGTATATTGCCCCACCCCTTATTGAAAATTGAACCCCCATGGTATTTTGACCCCCTCATTTCTAATCAAGAGATAGGCAGAGGGGTCAAAATACCATGGATAGGGGGTTCGATATACCATTGGGAGGGGGGTCAAAATACCATGGATAGGGGGGTCAATATACCATGGGTAGGTGGGTCAAACTACCATGGGTAGGGGGTCAAAATGCTGTGGGTAGGGCATCAAAATACCATTGGTAGGGGGTCAAATAGCATGGGTAGGGGGTTCGATATATCATGGGTATATTTTGTTCTGTGTGTCTGTGGTGAATATTTCTTTTTAACAAATAAACATTACTTGAATTTTGGTAATGAAATCGCGTGATAAAAGAGTTATCACATAGTCTTTTCGCTCCAACCTAATTTAGTCTTTTAAAAACAGATTAGAGGCTCAGGTGAGCCTGTATCGCTCACCTGACATAAATAAGCCCTCTTAAGAATGTCTGTATGCCGAATACATCTAAGTTACTATTCAATTCCCATAGGGTTCTATGTTAAAACTATGTCTGCTCATGGCAGCCATCTTGGATGGAGGTCGTGGTCATCGGACACAATTTTGAAAATATACTACCCAAGGACCATCCATGCCATGTTTGATTTAGATTGGCTGACTGGTTTCAGAGGAAAAGACTTTTAAACAATTTTCCCATAGGGTCGTATGTTAAAACTATGCCCGCTGACGGCAGCCATTTTGGACCCAGATCGGGGTCACTGAACACAATTTTGGAAGTTGACCACCTAAGGACCATCGATGACATGTTTGCTATATTGGGTTACTGGTTTCAGAGGAGAAGATTTTAAAACATTTTTTCCCATAGGGTCCTATGTTAAAACTATGTCCGCTGAAGGTCATTGGTCGTTTCCCTGCTTGTCTCACCCCTCCTTCAGTTCGATATACATGTAGTTTGTAGGAAATATTTGGAGATGCCAAATAGGCAAACAGAAGCCGTAAATCTGATGATGACAGATAACATAATTGTCTAAAGAAAAAAAGTATAACAGAACAAACAATGATCTACAAACCATGCCACAGAAAACTAAAGATTGAGCCACACGAACCCCACTAAAAGTCTACCGACCATAACACAGAAAACTAAAGATAGAGCCAAATGAACCCCACTAAAAGTCTACCAATAATGACACAGAAAACTAAAGATTAAGCCAAACGAACCCCACTAAAAGTCTACCAATCATGACACAGAAAACTAAAGATAGAGCCACACCAACCCCACTAAAAGTCTACCAACCATGACACAGAAATCTAAATATTGAGTCACACGAATCCCACTAAAAGTCTACCAACCATGAGACAGTAAAGTAAAGATTGAGCCACACGAACCCCACTAAAAGTCTACCAACCATGACGCAGAAAACTAAAGATTGAGCCACACGAACCCCACTAAAAGTCTACCAACCATGACACAGATAACTAAAGATTGAGCCACACGAACCCCACTAAAAGTCTACCAACCATGACACAGAAAACTAAACATTGAGCCACACGAACCCCACTAAACGTCTACCAACCATGACACAGAAAACAAAAGATTGAGACACACGAACCCCACTAAAAGTCTTCCAACCATGACACAGAAAACGAAAGATTGAACCACACGAACCCCACTAAGAGTCTACCAACCATGACACAGAAAGCTAAAGATCGAACCCCACTAAAAGTCTACCAACCATGACAGAGAAAACTAAAGATTGAGCCACACGAACCTCACTAAAAGTCTACCAACCATGACACAGAAATCTTAAAGATTAAGCCACACGAACCCCACTAAAAGTCTACCTACCATGACACAGAAAACTAAAGATTGAGCCACACGAACCCCACTAAAAGTCTACCAACCATGCCACAGAAGACTAAAGATTGAGCCACACGAATCCCACTAAAAGTCTTCCAAGCATGACACAGAAAATTAAAGATTGAGCCACACGAACCCCACTAAAAGTCTACCAATCATGACACAGAAATCTAAATATTGAGCCACACGAACCCCACTAAAAGTCTACCAACCATGAGACAGAAAAGTAGAGATTGAGCCACACGAACCCCACTAAAAGTCTACCAACCATGACACAGAAATCTAAATATTGAGCCACACGAACCCCACTAAAAGTCTACCAACCATGAGACAGAAAACTAAAGATTGAGCCACACGAACCCCACTAAAAGTCTACCGACCATGAGACAGTAAAGTAAAGATTGAGCCACACGAACACCACTAAAAGTCTCCCAACCATGACGGAGAAAACTAAAGATTGAACCACACGAACCCCACTAAAAGTCTACCAACCATGACACAGAAAACTAAACATTGAGCCACACGAACCCCACTAAAATTCTACCAACCATGACACAGAAAACTAAAGATTGAGACACACGAACCCCACTAAAAGTCTTCCAACCATGATACAGAAAACGAAAGATTGAACCACACGAACCCCACTAAGAGTCTACCAACCATGACACAGAAAGATAAAGATTGAGCCACACGAACCCCACTAAAAGTCTACCAACCAAGACAGAGAAAACTAAAGATTGAGCCACACGAACCCCACTAAAAGTCTACCAACCTTGAGACAGAAAAGTAGAGATTGAGCCACACGAACCCCACTAAAAGTCTACCAACCATGAAACAGAAATCTAAATATTGAGCCACACGAACCCCACTAAAAGTCTACCGACCATGAGACAGTAAAGTAAAGATTGAGCCACACGAACCCCACTAAAAGTCTCCCAACCATGACACAGAAAACTAAACATTGAGCCACACGAACCCCACTAAAATTCTACCAACCATGACACAGAAAACTAAACATTGAGACACACGAACCCCACTAAAAGTCTTCCAACCATGATACAGAAAACTAAAGATTGAACCACACGAACCCCACTAAGAGTCTACCAACCATGACACAGAAAGCTAAAGATAGAGCCACACGAACCCCACTAAAAGTCTACCAACCATGACACAGAAAACTAAAGATTGAGCCACACGAACCCCACTAAAAGTCTACCAACCATGCCACAGAAGACTAAAGATTGAGCCACACGAATCACACTAAAAGTCTACCAACCATGACAGAAAATTAAAGATTGAGCCACACGAACCCCACTAAAAGTCTACCAATCATGACACAGAAATCTAAATATTGAGCCACACGAACCCCACTAAAAGTCTACCAACCATGAGACAGAAAAGTAGAGATTGAGCCACACGAACCCCACTAAAAGTCTACCAACCATGACACAGAAATCTAAATATTGAGCCACACGAACCCCACTAAAAGTCTACCGACCATGAGACAGTAAAGTAAAGATTGAGCCACACGAACCCCACTAAAAGTCTACCAACCATGACACAGAAAACTAAACATTGAGCCACACGAACCCCACTAAAATTCTACCAACCATGACACAGAAAACTAAAGATTGAGACACACGAACCCCACTAAAAGTCTTCCAACCATGATAGAGAAAACGAAAGATTGAACCACACGAACCGCACTAAGAGTCTACCAACCATGACACAGAAAGCTAAAGATAGAGCCACACGAACCCCACTAAAAGTCTACCAACCATGACAGAGAAAACTAAAGATTGAGCCACACGAACCCCACTAAAAGTCTACCAACCTTGAGACAGAAAAGTAGAGATTGAGCCACACGAACCCCACTAAAAGTCTACCAACCATGACACAGAAATCTAAATATTGAGCCACACGAACCCCACTAAAAGTCTACCGACCATGAGACAGTAAAGTAAAGATTGAGCCACACGAACCCCACTAAGATTGAGCCACACGAACCCCACTAAAAGTCTACCAACCATGACACAGAAAACTAAACATTGAGCCACATGAACCCCACTAAAATTCTACCAACCATGACACAGAAAACTAAAGATTGAGACACACGAACCCTACTAAAAGTCTGCCAATCATGACACAGAAATCTAAAGATTGAGCCACACCAACCCCACTAAAAGTCTACCTACCATGACACAGAAAACTAAAGATTGAGCCACACGAACCCCACTAAAAGTCTACCAACCATGAAACAGAAAATTAAAGATTGAGCCACACGAACCCCACTAAAAGTCTACCAATCATGACACAGAAATCTAAATATTGAGCCACACGAAATCCACTAAAAGTCTACCAACCATGACGCAGAAAACTAAAGATTGAGCCACACGAACCCCACTAAAAGTCTACCAACCATGACACAGAAAGCTAAAGATCGAACCCCACTAAAAGTCTACCAACCATGACAGAGAAAACTAAAGATTGAGCCACACGAACCCCACTAAAAGTCTACCAACCATGACACAGAAATCGAAAGATTGAGCCACACGAACCCCACTAAAAGTCTACCTACCATGACACAGAAAACTAAAGATTGAGCCACACGAACCCCACTAAAAGTCTACCAACCATGACACAGAAAATTAAAGATTGAGCCACACGAACCGCACTAAAAGTCTACCAATCATGACACAGAAATCTAAATATTGAGCCACACGAACCCCACTAAAAGTCTACCAACCATGAGACAGAAAAGTAGAGATTGAGCCACACGAACTCCACTAAAGGTCTCCCAACCATGACGCAGAAAACTAAAGATTGAGCCACACGAACCCCACCAAAAGTCTACCAACCATGCCACAGAAGACTAAAGATTGAGCCACACGAACCCCACCAAAAGTCTACCAACCATGACACAGAAAATTAAAGATTGAGCCACACGAACCCCACTAAAAGTCTACCAACCATGACACAGAAATCTAAATATTGAGCCACACGAACCCCACTAAAAGTCTACCGACAATGAGACAGTAAAGTAAAGATTGAGCCACACGAACCCCACTAAAATCTCCCAACCATGACGCAAAAAACTAAAGATTGAGCCACACGAACCCCACTAAAAGTCTACCAACCATGACACAGAAAACTAAAGATTGAGACACACGAACCCCACTAAAAGTCTTTCAACCATGATAGAGAAAACGAAAGATTGAACCACACGAACCCCACTAAGAGTCTACCAACCATGACACAGAAAGCTAAAGATAAAGCCACACGAACCCCACTAAAAGTCTACCAACCATGACAGAGTAAACTAAAGATTGAACCACACGAACCCCACTAAAAGTCTACCGACCATGACACAGAAATCTAAATATTGACTGTCTCAAGGTTGGTAGACTTTTAGTCTACCAACCTTGAGACAGAAAAGTAGAGATTGAGCCACACGAACCCCACTAAAAGTCTACCAACCATGACACAGAAATCTAAATATTGAGCCACACGAACCCCACTAAAAGTCTACCGACCATGAGACAGTAAAGTAAAGATTGAGCCACACGAACCCCACTAAAAGTCTCCCAACCATGACGCAGAAAACTAAAGATTGAGCCACACGAACCCCACTAAAAGTCTACCAACCATGACACAGAAAACTAAACATTGAGCCACGCAAACCCCACTAAAATTCTACCAACCATGACACAGAAAACTAAACATTGAGACACACGAACCCCACTAAAAGTCTTCCAACCATGATACAGAAAACTAAGGATTGAACCACACGAACCCCACTAAGAGTCTACCAACCATGACACAGAAAGCTAAAGATAGAGCCACACGAACCCCACTAAAAGTCTACCAACCATGACACAGAAAACTAAAGATTGAGCCACACGAACCCCACTAAAAGTCTACCAACCATGCCACAGAAGACTAAAGATTGAGCCACACGAATCCCACTAAAAGTCTACCAACCATGACAGAAAATTAAAGATTGAGCCACAAGAACCCCACTAAAAGTCTACCAATCATGACACAGAAATCTAAATATTGAGCCACACGAACCCCACTAAAAGTCTACCAACCATGAGACAGAAAAGTAGAGATTGAGCCACACGAACCCCACTAAAAATCTACCAACCATGACACAGAAATCTAAATATTGAGCCACACGAACCCCACTAAAAGTCTACCGACCATGAGACAGTAAAGTAAAGATTGAGCCACACGAACCCCACTAAAAGTCTCCCAACCATGTCGCAGAAAACTAAAGATTGAGCCACACGAACCCCACTAAAAGTCTACCAACCATGACACAGAAAACTAAACATTGAGCCACACGAACCCCACTAAAAGTCTATCAACCATGACACAGAAATCTAAATATTGAGCCACACGAACCCCACTAAAAGTCTACCAACCATGAGACAGAAAACTAAAGATTGAGCCACACGAACCCCACTAAAAGTCTACCAACCATGAGACAGAAAACTAAAGATTGAGCCACACGAACCCCACTAAAAGTCTACCAATCATGACACAGAAATCTAAATATTGAGCCACACGAACCCCACTAAAAGTCTACCGACCATGAGACAGTAAAGTAAAGATTGAGCCACACGAACCCCACTAAAAGTCTCCCAACCATAGCGCAAAAAACTAAAGATTGAGCCACACGAACCCCACTAAAAGTCTACCAACCATGACACAGAAAACTAAAGATTGAGACACACGAACCCCACTAAAAGTCTTCCAACCATGATAGAGAAAACGAAAGATTGAACCACACGAACCGCACTAAGAGTCTACCAACCATGACACAGAAAACTAAACATTGAGACACACGAACCCCACTAAAAGTCTTCCAACCATGACACAGAAAACTAAAGATTGAGCCACACGAACCCCACTAAAAGTCTACCTACCATGACACAGAAAACTAAAGTTTGAGCCACACGAACCCCACTAAAAGTCTACCAACCATGACACAGAAAACTAAAGATTGAGCCACACGAACCCCACTAAAAGTCTACCTACCATGACACAGAAGACTAAAGATTGAGCCACACGAATCCCACTAAAAGTCTACCAACCATGACACAGAAAACTAAAGATTGGGCCACACGAACCCCACTAAAAGTCTACCTACCATGGCACAGAAAACTAAAGATTAAGCCACACGAACCCCACTAAAAGTCTACCTACCGTAACACAAAAAACTAAAGATTGAACCACACGAACCCCACCAAAAATGTATCAACCATGACACAGAAAACTAAAGATTGAGCCACACGAACCCCACTAAAAATCTACCAGCCATGACACAAAACTAAAGATTGAGCCACACGAACCCCACTAAAAGTCTACCAACCATGAGACAGAAAACTAAAGATTGAGCCACACGAACCCCACTAAAAGTCTACCAATCATGACACAGAAATCTAAATATTGAGCCACACGAACCCCACTAAAAGTCTACCAACCATGAGACAGAAAAGTAGAGATTGAGCCACACTAACCCCACTAAAAGTCTACCAACCATGACACAGAAAACTAAAGATTGAGACACACGAACCCCACTAAAAGTCTTCCAACCATGATAGAGAAAACGAAAGATTGAACCACACGAACCGCACTAAGAGTCTACCAACCATGACACAGAAAACTAAACATTGAGACACACGAACCCCACTAAAAGTCTTCCAACCATGACACAGAAAACTAAAGATTGAGCCACACGAACCCCACTAAAAGTCTACCTACCATGACACAGAAAACTAAAGTTTGAGCCACACGAACCCCACTAAAAGTCTACCAACCATGACACAGAAAACTAAACATTGAGCCACACGAACCCCACTAAAAGTCTACCTACCATGACACAGAAGACTAAAGATTGAGCCACACGAATCCCACTAAAAGTCTACCAACCATGACACAGAAAACTAAAGATTGGGCCACACGAACCCCACTAAAAGTCTACCTACCATGACACAGAAAACTAAAGATTAAGCCACACGAACCCCACTAAAAGTCTACCTACCGTGACACAAAAAACTAAAGATTGAACCACACGAACCCCACCAAAAATGTATCAACCATGACACAGAAAACTAAAGATTGAGCCACACGAACCCCACTAAAAATCTACCAGCCATGACACAAAATTAAATATTGAGCCACACGAACCCCACTAAAAGTCTACCAACCATGAGACAGAAAACTAAAGATTGAGCCACACGAACCCCACTAAAAGTCTACCGACAATGAGACAGTAAAGTAAAGATTGAGCCACACGAACCCCACTAAAATCTCCCAACCATGACGCAAAAAACTAAAGATTGAGCCACACGAACCCCACTAAAAGTCTACCAACCATGACACAGAAAACTAAAGATTGAGACACACGAACCCCACTAAAAGTCTTCCAACCATGATAGAGAAAACGAAAGATTGAACCACACGAACCCCACTAAGAGTCTACCAACCATGACACAGAAAGCTAAAGATAAAGCCACACGAACCCCACTAAAAGTCTACCAACCATGACAGAGAAAACTAAAGATTGAACCACACGAACCCCAATAAAAGTCTACCAACCTTGAGACAGAAAAGTAGAGATTGAGCCACACGAATCCCACTAAAAGTCTACCAACCATGACACAGAAATCTAAATATTGAGCCACACGAACCCCACTAAAAGTCTACCGACCATGAGACAGTAAAGTAAAGATTGAGCCACACGAACCCCACTAAAAGTCTCCCAACCATGACGCAGAAAACTAAAGATTGAGCCACACGAACCCCACTAAAAGTCTACCAACCATGACACAGAAAACTAAACATTGAGCCACGCGAACCCCCCTAAAATTCTACCAACCATGACACAGAAAACTAAACATTGAGACACACGAACCCCACTAAAAGTCTTCCAACCATGATACAGAAAACTAAGGATTGAACCACACGAACCCCACTAAGAGTCTACCAACCATGACACAGAAAGCTAAAGATAGAGCCACACGAACCCCACTAAAAGTCTACCAACCATGACACAGAAAACTAAAGATTGAGCCACACGAACCCCACTAAAAGTCTACCAACCATGCCACAGAAGACTAAAGATTGAGCCACACGAATCCCACTAAAAGTCTACCAACCATGACAGAAAATTAAAGATTGAGCCACACGAACCCCACTAAAAGTCTACCAATCATGACACAGAATTCTAAATATTGAGCCACACAAACCCCACTAAAAGTCTACCAACCATGAGACAGAAAAGTAGAGATTGAGCCACACGAACCCCACTAAAAGTCTACCAACCATGACACAGAAATCTAAATATTGAGCCACACGAACCCCACTAAAAGTCTACCGACCATGAGACAGTAAAGTAAAGATTGAGCCACACGAACCCCACTAAAAATCTACCAACCATGACGCAGAAAACTAAAGATTGAGCCACACGAACCCCACTAAAAGTCTACCAACCATGACACAGAAAACTAAACATTGAGCCACACGAACCCCACTAAAAGTCTACCAACCATGACACAGAAATCTAAATATTGAGCCACACGAACCCCACTAAAAGTCTACCAACCATGAGACAGAAAACTAAAGATTGAGCCACACGAACCCCACTAAAAGTCTACCAACCATGAGACAGAAAACTAAAGATTGAGCCACACGAACCCCACTAAAAGTCTACCAATCATGACACAGAAATCTAAATATTGAGCCACACGAACCCCACTAAAAGTCTACCAACCATGAGACAGAAAAGTAGAGATTGAGCCACACTAACCCCACTAAAAGTCTACCAACCATGACACAGAAATCTAAATATTGAGCCACACGAACCCCACTAAAAGTCTACCGACCATGAGACAGTAAAGTAAAGATTGAGCCACACGAACCCCACTAAAAGTCTCCCAACCATAACGCAGAAAACTAAAGATTGAGCCACACGAACCCCACTAAAAGTCTACCAACCATGACACAGAAAACTAAAGATTGAGACACACGAACCCCACTAAAAGTCTTCCAACCATGATAGAGAAAACGAAAGATTGAACCACACGAACCGCACTAAGAGTCTACCAACCATGACACAGAAAACTAAACATTGAGACACACGAACCCCACTAAAAGTCTTCCAACCATGACACAGAAAACTAAAGATTGAGCCACACGAACCCCACTAAAAGTCTACCTACCATGACACAGAAAACTAAAGTTTGAGCCACACGAACCTCACTAAAAGTTTACCAACCATGACACAGAAAACTAAAGATTGAGCCACACGAACCCCACTAAAAGTCTACCTACCATGACACAGAAGACTAAAGATTGAGCCACACGAATCCCACTAAAAGTCTACCAACCATGACACAGAAAACTAAAGATTGGGCCACACGAACCCCACTAAAAGTCTACCTACCATGACACAGAAAACTAAAGATTAAGCCACACGAACCCCACTAAAAGTCTACCTACCGTGACACAAAAAACTAAAGATTGAACCACACGAACCCCACCAAAAATGTATCAACCATGACACAGAAAACTAAAGATTGAGCCACACGAACCCCACTAAGAATCTACCAGCCATGACACAAAACTAAAGATTGAGCCACACGAACCCCACTAAAATTCTACCACCCATGACACAGAAAACTAAAGATTGAGCCACTCGAACCCCGCTAAAAGTCTACCTACCATGATACAGAAAACTAAAGATTGAGCCACACGAACCCCACTAAAAGTCTACCAACCATGATACAGAAAACTAGATTGAGCCACACGAACCCCACTAAAAATCTACCTACCATGACACAGAAAACTAAAGATTGAGCCAAGCGAACCCCACTAAAAGTCTACCTAACATGACACAGAAAGCTAAAGATTGAGCCACACGAACCCCACTAAAAGTCTACCTACCATGACACAGAAATCTAAAGATTGAGCCACACGAACCCCACTAAAAGTCTAGCTACCAACTATGACACAGAAAACTAAAGATAGAGTCGCACGAACCCCACTAAAGGTCTACCTACCATGACACAGAAAACTAAAGATTGAGCCACACGAACCCCACTAAAAGTCTACCAACCATGACACAGAAAACTAAATATTGAGTCACAGGAACCCCACTAAAAGTCTACCTATCATGACACAGAAAACTAAAGATTGAGCCACACGAACCCCACTAAAAGTCTACCTACAATGAAGCACAAAACTAAAGATTGAGCCACACGAATCCCACTAAAAGTCTACCAACCATGACAGAAAATTAAAGATTGAGCCACACGAACCCAACTAAAAGTCTCCCAACCATGACGCAGAAAACTAAAGATTGAGCCACACGAACCCCACTAAAGGTCTACCAACCATGACACAGAAAACTAAAGGTTGAGCCACACGAACCCCACTAAAAGTCTACCAATCATGACACAGAAATCTAAATATTGAGCCACACGAACCCCACTAAAAGTCTACCAACCATGAGACAGAAAAGTAGAGATTGAGCCACACTAACCCCACTAAAAGTCTACCAACCATGACACAGAAATCTAAATATTGAGCCACACGAACCCCACTAAAAGTCTACCGACCATGAGACAGTAAAGTAAAGATTGAGCCACACGAACCCCACTAAAAGTCTCCCAACCATAACGCAGAAAACTAAAGATTGAGCCACACGAACCCCACTAAAAGTCTACCAACCATGACACAGAAAACTAAAGATTGAGACACACGAACCCCACTAAAAGTCTTCCAACCATGATAGAGAAAACGAAAGATTGAACCACACGAACCGCACTAAGAGTCTACCAACCATGACACAGAAAACTAAACATTGAGACACACGAACCCCACTAAAAGTCTTCCAACCATGACACAGAAAACTAAAGATTGAGCCACACGAACCCCACTAAAAGTCTACCTACCATGACACAGAAAACTAAAGTTTGAGCCACACGAACCCCACTAAAAGTCTAACAACCATGACACAGAAAACTAAAGATTGAGCCACACGAACCCCACTAAAAGTCTACCTACCATGACACAGAAGACTAAAGATTGAGCCACACGAATCCCACTAAAAGTCTACCAACCATGACACAAAAAACTAAAGATTGAACCACACGAACCCCACCAAAAATGTATCAACCATGACACAAAAATCTAAATATTGAGCCACACGAACCCCACTAAAAGTCTACCAACCATGAGACAGAAAAGTAGAGATTGAGCCACACTAACCCCACTAAAAGTCTACCAACCATGACACAGAAATCTAAATATTGAGCCACACGAACCCCACTAAAAGTCTACCGACCATGAGACAGTAAAGTAAAGATTGAGCCACACGAACCCCACTAAAAGTCTCCCAACCATGATAGAGAAAACGAAAGATTGAACCACACGAACCGCACTAAGAGTCTACCAACCATGACACAGAAAACTAAACATTGAGACACACGAACCCCACTAAAAGTCTTCCAACCATGACACAGAAAACTAAAGATTGAGCCACACGAACCCCACTAAAAGTCTACCTACCATGACACAGAAAACTAAAGTTTGAGCCACACGAACCTCACTAAAAGTTTACCAACCATGACACAGAAAACTAAAGATTGAGCCACACGAACCCCACTAAAAGTCTACCTACCATGACACAGAAGACTAAAGATTGAGCCACACGAATCCCACTAAAAGTCTACCAACCATGACACAGAAAACTAAAGATTGGGCCACACGAACCCCACTAAAAGTCTACCTACCATGACACAGAAAACTAAAGATTAAGCCACACGAACCCCACTAAAAGTCTACCTACCGTGACACAAAAAACTAAAGATTGAACCACACGAACCCCACCAAAAATGTATCAACCATGACACAGAAAACTAAAGATTGAGCCACACGAACCCCACTAAGAATCTACCAGCCATGACACAAAACTAAAGATTGAGCCACACGAACCCCACTAAAATTCTACCACCCATGACACAGAAAACTAAAGATTGAGCCACTCGAACCCCGCTAAAAGTCTACCTACCATGATACAGAAAACTAAAGATTGAGCCACACGAACCCCACTAAAAGTCTACCAACCATGATACAGAAAACTAGATTGAGCCACACGAACCCCACTAAAAATCTACCTACCATGACACAGAAAACTAAAGATTGAGCCAAGCGAACCCCACTAAAAGTCTACCTAACATGACACAGAAAGCTAAAGATTGAGCCACACGAACCCCACTAAAAGTCTACCTACCATGACACAGAAATCTAAAGATTGAGCCACACGAACCCCACTAAAAGTCTAGCTACCAACTATGACACAGAAAACTAAAGATAGAGTCGCACGAACCCCACTAAAGGTCTACCTACCATGACACAGAAAACTAAAGATTGAGCCACACGAACCCCACTAAAAGTCTACCAACCATGACACAGAAAACTAAATATTGAGTCACAGGAACCCCACTAAAAGTCTACCTATCATGACACAGAAAACTAAAGATTGAGCCACACGAACCCCACTAAAAGTCTACCTACAATGAAGCACAAAACTAAAGATTGAGCCACACGAATCCCACTAAAAGTCTACCAACCATGACAGAAAATTAAAGATTGAGCCACACGAACCCAACTAAAAGTCTCCCAACCATGACGCAGAAAACTAAAGATTGAGCCACACGAACCCCACTAAAGGTCTACCAACCATGACACAGAAAACTAAAGGTTGAGCCACACGAACCCCACTAAAAGTCTACCAATCATGACACAGAAATCTAAATATTGAGCCACACGAACCCCACTAAAAGTCTACCAACCATGAGACAGAAAAGTAGAGATTGAGCCACACTAACCCCACTAAAAGTCTACCAACCATGACACAGAAATCTAAATATTGAGCCACACGAACCCCACTAAAAGTCTACCGACCATGAGACAGTAAAGTAAAGATTGAGCCACACGAACCCCACTAAAAGTCTCCCAACCATAACGCAGAAAACTAAAGATTGAGCCACACGAACCCCACTAAAAGTCTACCAACCATGACACAGAAAACTAAAGATTGAGACACACGAACCCCACTAAAAGTCTTCCAACCATGATAGAGAAAACGAAAGATTGAACCACACGAACCGCACTAAGAGTCTACCAACCATGACACAGAAAACTAAACATTGAGACACACGAACCCCACTAAAAGTCTTCCAACCATGACACAGAAAACTAAAGATTGAGCCACACGAACCCCACTAAAAGTCTACCTACCATGACACAGAAAACTAAAGTTTGAGCCACACGAACCCCACTAAAAGTCTAACAACCATGACACAGAAAACTAAAGATTGAGCCACACGAACCCCACTAAAAGTCTACCTACCATGACACAGAAGACTAAAGATTGAGCCACACGAATCCCACTAAAAGTCTACCAACCATGACACAAAAAACTAAAGATTGAACCACACGAACCCCACCAAAAATGTATCAACCATGACACAAAAATCTAAATATTGAGCCACACGAACCCCACTAAAAGTCTACCAACCATGAGACAGAAAAGTAGAGATTGAGCCACACTAACCCCACTAAAAGTCTACCAACCATGACACAGAAATCTAAATATTGAGCCACACGAACCCCACTAAAAGTCTACCGACCATGAGACAGTAAAGTAAAGATTGAGCCACACGAACCCCACTAAAAGTCTCCCAACCATGATAGAGAAAACGAAAGATTGAACCACACGAACCGCACTAAGAGTCTACCAACCATGACACAGAAAACTAAACATTGAGACACACGAACCCCACTAAAAGTCTTCCAACCATGACACAGAAAACTAAAGATTGAGCCACACGAACCCCACTAAAAGTCTACCTACCATGACACAGAAAACTAAAGTTTGAGCCACACGAACCTCACTAAAAGTTTACCAACCATGACACAGAAAACTAAAGATTGAGCCACACGAACCCCACTAAAAGTCTACCTACCATGACACAGAAGACTAAAGATTGAGCCACACGAATCCCACTAAAAGTCTACCAACCATGACACAGAAAACTAAAGATTGGGCCACACGAACCCCACTAAAAGTCTACCTACCATGACACAGAAAACTAAAGATTAAGCCACACGAACCCCACTAAAAGTCTACCTACCGTGACACAAAAAACTAAAGATTGAACCACACGAACCCCACCAAAAATGTATCAACCATGACACAGAAAACTAAAGATTGAGCCACACGAACCCCACTAAAAATCTACCAGCCATGACACAAAATTAAAGATTGAGCCACACGAACCCCACTAAAAGTCTACCAACCATGAGACAGAAAACTAAAGATTGAGCCACACGAACCCCACTAAAAGTCTACCGACAATGAGACAGTAAAGTAAAGATTGAGCCACACGAACCCCACTAAAATCTCCCAACCATGACGCAAAAAACTAAAGATTGAGCCACACGAACCCCACTAAAAGTCTACCAACCATGACACAGAAAACTAAAGATTGAGACACACGAACCCCACTAAAAGTCTTCCAACCATGATAGAGAAAACGAAAGATTGAACCACACGAACCCCACTAAGAGTCTACCAACCATGACACAGAAAGCTAAAGATAAAGCCACACGAACCCCACTAAAAGTCTACCAACCATGACAGAGAAAACTAAAGATTGAACCACACGAACCCCAATAAAAGTCTACCAACCTTGAGACAGAAAAGTAGAGATTGAGCCACACGAATCCCACTAAAAGTCTACCAACCATGACACAGAAATCTAAATATTGAGCCACACGAACCCCACTAAAAGTCTACCGACCATGAGACAGTAAAGTAAAGATTGAGCCACACGAACCCCACTAAAAGTCTCCCAACCATGACGCAGAAAACTAAAGATTGAGCCACACGAACCCCACTAAAAGTCTACCAACCATGACACAGAAAACTAAACATTGAGCCACGCGAACCCCCCTAAAATTCTACCAACCATGACACAGAAAACTAAACATTGAGACACACGAACCCCACTAAAAGTCTTCCAACCATGATACAGAAAACTAAGGATTGAACCACACGAACCCCACTAAGAGTCTACCAACCATGACACAGAAAGCTAAAGATAGAGCCACACGAACCCCACTAAAAGTCTACCAACCATGACACAGAAAACTAAAGATTGAGCCACACGAACCCCACTAAAAGTCTACCAACCATGCCACAGAAGACTAAAGATTGAGCCACACGAATCCCACTAAAAGTCTACCAACCATGACAGAAAATTAAAGATTGAGCCACACGAACCCCACTAAAAGTCTACCAATCATGACACAGAATTCTAAATATTGAGCCACACAAACCCCACTAAAAGTCTACCAACCATGAGACAGAAAAGTAGAGATTGAGCCACACGAACCCCACTAAAAGTCTACCAACCATGACACAGAAATCTAAATATTGAGCCACACGAACCCCACTAAAAGTCTACCGACCATGAGACAGTAAAGTAAAGATTGAGCCACACGAACCCCACTAAAAATCTACCAACCATGACGCAGAAAACTAAAGATTGAGCCACACGAACCCCACTAAAAGTCTACCAACCATGACACAGAAAACTAAACATTGAGCCACACGAACCCCACTAAAAGTCTACCAATCATGACACAGAAATCTAAATATTGAGCCACACGAACCCCACTAAAAGTCTACCAACCATGAGACAGAAAACTAAAGATTGAGCCACACGAACCCCACTAAAAGTCTACCAACCATGAGACAGAAAAGTAAAGATTGAGCCACACGAACCCCACTAAAAGTCTACCAATCATGACACAGAAATCTAAATATTGAGCCACACGAACCCCACTAAAAGTCTACCAACCATGAGACAGAAAAGTAGAGATTGAGCCACACTAACCCCACTAAAAGTCTACCAACCATGACACAGAAATCTAAATATTGAGCCACACGAACCCCACTAAAAGTCTACCGACCATGAGACAGTAAAGTAAAGATTGAGCCACACGAACCCCACTAAAAGTCTCCCAACCATAACGCAGAAAACTAAAGATTGAGCCACACGAACCCCACTAAAAGTCTACCAACCATGACACAGAAAACTAAAGATTGAGACACACGAACCCCACTAAAAGTCTTCCAACCATGATAGAGAAAACGAAAGATTGAACCACACGAACCGCACTAAGAGTCTACCAACCATGACACAGAAAACTAAACATTGAGACACACGAACCCCACTAAAAGTCTTCCAACCATGACACAGAAAACTAAAGATTGAGCCACACGAACCCCACTAAAAGTCTACCTACCATGACACAGAAAACTAAAGTTTGAGCCACACGAACCTCACTAAAAGTTTACCAACCATGACACAGAAAACTAAAGATTGAGCCACACGAACCCCACTAAAAGTCTACCTACCATGACACAGAAGACTAAAGATTGAGCCACACGAATCCCACTAAAAGTCTACCAACCATGACACAGAAAACTAAAGATTGGGCCACACGAACCCCACTAAAAGTCTACCTACCATGACACAGAAAACTAAAGATTAAGCCACACGAACCCCACTAAAAGTCTACCTACCGTGACACAAAAAACTAAAGATTGAACCACACGAACCCCACCAAAAATGTATCAACCATGACACAGAAAACTAAAGATTGAGCCACACGAACCCCACTAAGAATCTACCAGCCATGACACAAAACTAAAGATTGAGCCACACGAACCCCACTAAAATTCTACCACCCATGACACAGAAAACTAAAGATTGAGCCACTCGAACCCCGCTAAAAGTCTACCTACCATGATACAGAAAACTAAAGATTGAGCCACACGAACCCCACTAAAAGTCTACCAACCATGATACAGAAAACTAGATTGAGCCACACGAACCCCACTAAAAATCTACCTACCATGACACAGAAAACTAAAGATTGAGCCAAGCGAACCCCACTAAAAGTCTACCTAACATGACACAGAAAGCTAAAGATTGAGCCACACGAACCCCACTAAAAGTCTACCTACCATGACACAGAAATCTAAAGATTGAGCCACACGAACCCCACTAAAAGTCTAGCTACCAACTATGACACAGAAAACTAAAGATAGAGTCGCACGAACCCCACTAAAGGTCTACCTACCATGACACAGAAAACTAAAGATTGAGCCACACGAACCCCACTAAAAGTCTACCAACCATGACACAGAAAACTAAATATTGAGTCACAGGAACCCCACTAAAAGTCTACCTATCATGACACAGAAAACTAAAGATTGAGCCACACGAACCCCACTAAAAGTCTACCTACAATGAAGCACAAAACTAAAGATTGAGCCACACGAATCCCACTAAAAGTCTACCAACCATGACAGAAAATTAAAGATTGAGCCACACGAACCCAACTAAAAGTCTCCCAACCATGACGCAGAAAACTAAAGATTGAGCCACACGAACCCCACTAAAGGTCTACCAACCATGACACAGAAAACTAAAGGTTGAGCCACACGAACCCCACTAAAAGTCTACCAATCATGACACAGAAATCTAAATATTGAGCCACACGAACCCCACTAAAAGTCTACCAACCATGAGACAGAAAAGTAGAGATTGAGCCACACTAACCCCACTAAAAGTCTACCAACCATGACACAGAAATCTAAATATTGAGCCACACGAACCCCACTAAAAGTCTACCGACCATGAGAGAGTAAAGTAAAGATTGAGCCACACGAACCCCACTAAAAGTCTCCCAACCATAACGCAGAAAACTAAAGATTGAGCCACACGAACCCCACTAAAAGTCTACCAACCATGACACAGAAAACTAAAGATTGAGACACACGAACCCCACTAAAAGTCTTCCAACCATGATAGAGAAAACGAAAGATTGAACCACACGAACCGCACTAAGAGTCTACCAACCATGACACAGAAAACTAAACATTGAGACACACGAACCCCACTAAAAGTCTTCCAACCATGACACAGAAAACTAAAGATTGAGCCACACGAACCCCACTAAAAGTCTACCTACCATGACACAGAAAACTAAAGTTTGAGCCACACGAACCCCACTAAAAGTCTAACAACCATGACACAGAAAACTAAAGATTGAGCCACACGAACCCCACTAAAAGTCTACCTACCATGACACAGAAGACTAAAGATTGAGCCACACGAATCCCACTAAAAGTCTACCAACCATGACACAAAAAACTAAAGATTGAACCACACGAACCCCACCAAAAATGTATCAACCATGACACAAAAATCTAAATATTGAGCCACACGAACCCCACTAAAAGTCTACCAACCATGAGACAGAAAAGTAGAGATTGAGCCACACTAACCCCACTAAAAGTCTACCAACCATGACACAGAAATCTAAATATTGAGCCACACGAACCCCACTAAAAGTCTACCGACCATGAGACAGTAAAGTAAAGATTGAGCCACACGAACCCCACTAAAAGTCTCCCAACCATGATAGAGAAAACGAAAGATTGAACCACACGAACCGCACTAAGAGTCTACCAACCATGACACAGAAAACTAAACATTGAGACACACGAACCCCACTAAAGGTCTTCCAACCATGACACAGAAAACTAAAGATTGAGCCACACGAACCCCACTAAAAGTCTACCTACCATGACACAGAAAACTAAAGTTTGAGCCACACGAACCTCACTAAAAGTTTACCAACCATGACACAGAAAACTAAAGATTGAGCCACACGAACCCCACTAAAAGTCTACCTACCATGACACAGAAGACTAAAGATTGAGCCACACGAATCCCACTAAAAGTCTACCAACCATGACACAGAAAACTAAAGATTGGGCCACACGAACCCCACTAAAAGTCTACCTACCATGACACAGAAAACTAAAGATTAAGCCACACGAACCCCACTAAAAGTCTACCTACCGTGACACAAAAAACTAAAGATTGAACCACACGAACCCCACCAAAAATGTATCAACCATGACACAGAAAACTAAAGATTGAGCCACACGAACCCCACTAAAAATCTACCAGCCATGACACAAAATTAAAGATTGAGCCACACGAACCCCACTAAAAGTCTACCAACCATGAGACAGAAAACTAAAGATTGAGCCACACGAACCCCACTAAAAGTCTACCGACAATGAGACAGTAAAGTAAAGATTGAGCCACACGAACCCCACTAAAATCTCCCAACCATGACGCAAAAAACTAAAGATTGAGCCACACGAACCCCACTAAAAGTCTACCAACCATGACACAGAAAACTAAAGATTGAGACACACGAACCCCACTAAAAGTCTTCCAACCATGATAGAGAAAACGAAAGATTGAACCACACGAACCCCACTAAGAGTCTACCAACCATGACACAGAAAGCTAAAGATAAAGCCACACGAACCCCACTAAAAGTCTACCAACCATGACAGAGAAAACTAAAGATTGAACCACACGAACCCCAATAAAAGTCTACCAACCTTGAGACAGAAAAGTAGAGATTGAGCCACACGAATCCCACTAAAAGTCTACCAACCATGACACAGAAATCTAAATATTGAGCCACACGAACCCCACTAAAAGTCTACCGACCATGAGACAGTAAAGTAAAGATTGAGCCACACGAACCCCACTAAAAGTCTCCCAACCATGACGCAGAAAACTAAAGATTGAGCCACACGAACCCCACTAAAAGTCTACCAACCATGACACAGAAAACTAAACATTGAGCCACGCGAACCCCCCTAAAATTCTACCAACCATGACACAGAAAACTAAACATTGAGACACACGAACCCCACTAAAAGTCTTCCAACCATGATACAGAAAACTAAGGATTGAACCACACGAACCCCACTAAGAGTCTACCAACCATGACACAGAAAGCTAAAGATAGAGCCACACGAACCCCACTAAAAGTCTACCAACCATGACACAGAAAACTAAAGATTGAGCCACACGAACCCCACTAAAAGTCTACCAACCATGCCACAGAAGACTAAAGATTGAGCCACACGAATCCCACTAAAAGTCTACCAACCATGACAGAAAATTAAAGATTGAGCCACACGAACCCCACTAAAAGTCTACCAATCATGACACAGAATTCTAAATATTGAGCCACACAAACCCCACTAAAAGTCTACCAACCATGAGACAGAAAAGTAGAGATTGAGCCACACGAACCCCACTAAAAGTCTACCAACCATGACACAGAAATCTAAATATTGAGCCACACGAACCCCACTAAAAGTCTACCGACCATGAGACAGTAAAGTAAAGATTGAGCCACACGAACCCCACTAAAAATCTACCAACCATGACGCAGAAAACTAAAGATTGAGCCACACGAACCCCACTAAAAGTCTACCAACCATGACACAGAAAACTAAACATTGAGCCACACGAACCCCACTAAAAGTCTACCAACCATGACACAGAAATCTAAATATTGAGCCACACGAACCCCACTAAAAGTCTACCAACCATGAGACAGAAAACTAAAGATTGAGCCACACGAACCCCACTAAAAGTCTACCAACCATGATACAGAAAACTAAAGATTGAGCCACACGAACCCCACTAAAAGTCTACCAATCATGACACAGAAATCTAAATATTGAGCCACACGAACCCCACTAAAAGTCTACCAACCATGAGACAGAAAAGTAGAGATTGAGCCACACTAACCCCACTAAAAGTCTACCAACCATGACACAGAAATCTAAATATTGAGCCACACGAACCCCACTAAAAGTCTACCGACCATGAGACAGTAAAGTAAAGATTGAGCCACACGAACCCCACTAAAAGTCTCCCAACCATAACGCAGAAAACTAAAGATTGAGCCACACGAACCCCACTAAAAGTCTACCAACCATGACACAGAAAACTAAAGATTGAGACACACGAACCCCACTAAAAGTCTTCCAACCATGATAGAGAAAACGAAAGATTGAACCACACGAACCGCACTAAGAGTCTACCAACCATGACACAGAAAACTAAACATTGAGACACACGAACCCCACTAAAAGTCTTCCAACCATGACACAGAAAACTAAAGATTGAGCCACACGAACCCCACTAAAAGTCTACCTACCATGACACAGAAAACTAAAGTTTGAGCCACACGAACCTCACTAAAAGTTTACCAACCATGACACAGAAAACTAAAGATTGAGCCACACGAACCCCACTAAAAGTCTACCTACCATGACACAGAAGACTAAAGATTGAGCCACACGAATCCCACTAAAAGTCTACCAACCATGACACAGAAAACTAAAGATTGGGCCACACGAACCCCACTAAAAGTCTACCTACCATGACACAGAAAACTAAAGATTAAGCCACACGAACCCCACTAAAAGTCTACCTACCGTGACACAAAAAACTAAAGATTGAACCACACGAACCCCACCAAAAATGTATCAACCATGACACAGAAAACTAAAGATTGAGCCACACGAACCCCACTAAGAATCTACCAGCCATGACACAAAACTAAAGATTGAGCCACACGAACCCCACTAAAATTCTACCACCCATGACACAGAAAACTAAAGATTGAGCCACTCGAACCCCGCTAAAAGTCTACCTACCATGATACAGAAAACTAAAGATTGAGCCACACGAACCCCACTAAAAGTCTACCAACCATGATACAGAAAACTAGATTGAGCCACACGAACCCCACTAAAAATCTACCTACCATGACACAGAAAACTAAAGATTGAGCCAAGCGAACCCCACTAAAAGTCTACCTAACATGACACAGAAAGCTAAAGATTGAGCCACACGAACCCCACTAAAAGTCTACCTACCATGAAACAGAAATCTAAAGATTGAGCCACACGAACCCCACTAAAAGTCTAGCTACCAACTATGACACAGAAAACTAAAGATAGAGTCGCACGAACCCCACTAAAGGTCTACCTACCATGACACAGAAAACTAAAGATTGAGCCACACGAACCCCACTAAAAGTCTACCAACCATGACACAGAAAACTAAATATTGAGTCACAGGAACCCCACTAAAAGTCTACCTATCATGACACAGAAAACTAAAGATTGAGCCACACGAACCCCACTAAAAGTCTACCTACCATGACACAGAAAACTAAAGTTTGAGCCACACGAACCCCACTAAAAGTCTAACAACCATGACACAGAAAACTAAAGATTGAGCCACACGAACCCCACTAAAAGTCTACCTACCATGACACAGAAGACTAAAGATTGAGCCACACGAATCCCACTAAAAGTCTACCAACCATGACACAAAAAACTAAAGATTGAACCACACGAACCCCACCAAAAATGTATCAACCATGACACAAAAATCTAAATATTGAGCCACACGAACCCCACTAAAAGTCTACCAACCATGAGACAGAAAAGTAGAGATTGAGCCACACTAACCCCACTAAAAGTCTACCAACCATGACACAGAAATCTAAATATTGAGCCACACGAACCCCACTAAAAGTCTACCGACCATGAGACAGTAAAGTAAAGATTGAGCCACACGAACCCCACTAAAAGTCTCCCAACCATGATAGAGAAAACGAAAGATTGAACCACACGAACCGCACTAAGAGTCTTCCAACCATGACACAGAAAACTAAACATTGAGACACACGAACACCACTAAAAGTCTTCCAACCATGACACAGAAAACTAAAGATTGAGCCACACGAACCCCACTAAAAGTCTACCTACCATGACACAGAAAACTAAAGTTTGAGCCTCACGATCCCCACTAAAAGTCTACCAACCATGACACAGAAAACTAAAGATTGAGCCACACGAACCCCACTAAAAGTCTACCTACCATGACACAGAAGACTAAAGATTGAGCCACACGAATCCCACTAAAAGTCTACCAACCATGACACAAAAAACTAAAGATTGAACCACACGAACCCCACCAAAAATGTATCAACCATGACACAGAAATCTAAATATTGAGCCACACGAACCCCACTAAAAGTCTACCAACCATGAGACAGAAAAGTAGAGATTGAGCCACACTAACCCCACTAAAAGTCTACCAACCATGACACAGAAATCTAAATATTGAGCCACACGAACCCCACTAAAAGTCTACCGACCATGAGACAGTAAAGTAAAGATTGAGCCACACGAACCCCACTAAAAGTCTCCCAACCATAACGCAGAAAACTAATGATTGAGCCACACGAACCCCACTAAAAGTCTACCAACCATGACACAGAAAACTAAAGATTGAGACACACGAACCCCACTAAAAGTCTTCCAACCATGATAGAGAAAACGAAAGATTGAACCACACGAACCCCACTAAGAGTCTACCAACCATGACACAGAAAACTAAACATTGAGACACACGAACCCCACTAAAAGTCTTCCAACCATGACACAGAAAACTAAAGATTGAGCGACACGAACCCCAATAAAAGTCTTCCAACCATGATAGAGAAAACGAAAGATTGAACCACACGAAACGCACTAAGAGTCTACCAACCATGACACAGAAAGCTAAAGATAGAGCCACACGAACCCCACTAAAAGTCTACCAAACATGAGAGAGAAAACTAAAGATTAAGCCACACGAACCCCACTAAAAGTCTACCAACCTTGAGACAGAAAAGCAGAGATTGAGCCACACGAACCCCACTAAAAGGCTACCAACCATGACACAGAAATCTAAATATTGAGCCACACGAACCCCACTAAAAGTCTACCGACCATGAGACAGTAAAGTAAAGATTGAGCCACACGAACCCCACTAAAAGTCTCCCAACCATGACGCAGAAAACTAAAGATTGAGCCACACGAATCCCACTAAAAGTCTACCAACCATGACACAGAAAACTAAACATTGAGCCACATGAACCCCACTAAAATTCTACCAACCATGACACAGAAAACTAAACATTGAGACACACGAACCCCACTAAAAGTCTTCCAACCATGATACAGAAATCTAAAGATTGAGCCACACGAACCCCACTAAGAGTCTACCTACCATGACACAGAAAACTAAAGATTGAGCCACACGAACACCACTAAAAGTCTTCCAACCATGTCACAGAAGACTAAAGATTGAGCCACACGAACCCCACTAAAAGTCTATCAACCATCACACAGAAAATTAAAGATTGAGCCACACGAACCCCACTAAAAATCTACCAACCATGAAACAGAAAATTAAAGATTGAGCCACACGAACCCCACTAAAAGTCTACCAATCATGACACAGAAATCTAAATATTGAGCCACACGAACCCCACTAAAGGTCTCCCAACCATGACGCAGAAAACTAAAGATTGAGCCACACGAACCCCACTAAAAGTCTACCAACCATGACACAGAAAGCTAAAGATCGAACCCCACTAAAAGTCTACCAACCATGACAGAGAAAACTAAAGATTGAGCCACACGAACCCCACTAAAAGTCTACCAACCATGACACAGAAATCTAAAGATTGAGCCACACGAACCCCACTAAAAGTCTACCTACCATGACACAGAAAACTAAAGATTGAGCCACACGAACCCCACTAAAAGTCTACCAACCATGACACAGAAAATTAAAGATTGAGCCACACGAACCGCACTAAAAGTCTACCAATCATGACACAGAAATCTAAATATTGAGCCACACGAACCCCACTAAAAGTCTACCAACCATGAGACAGAAAAGTAGAGATTGAGCCACACGAACTCCACTAAAGGTCTCCCAACCATGACGCAGAAAACTAAAGATTGAGCCACACGAACCCCACCAAAAGTCTACCAACCATGACACAGAAAACTAAAGATTGAGCCACACGAATCCCACTAAAAGTCTACCAACCATGACAGAAAATTAAAGATTGAGCCACACGAACCCCACCAAAAGTCTACCAATCATGACACAGAAATCTAAATATTGAGCCACACGAACCCCACTAAAAGTCTACCAACCATGAGACAGAAAAGTAGAGATTGAGCCACACTAACCCCACTAAAAGTCTACCAACCATGACAGAGAAAACTAAACATTGAGACACACGAACCCCACTAAAAGTCTTCCAACCATGATACAGAAATCTAAATATTGAGCCACACGAACCCCACTAAAAGTCTACCGACCATGAGACAGTAAAGTAAAGATTGAGCCACACGAACCCCACTAAAAGTCTCCCAACCATAACGCAGAAAACTAAAGATTGAGCCACACGAACCCCACTAAAAGTCTACCAACCATGACACAGAAAACTAAAGATTGAGACACACGAACCCCACTAAAAGTCTTCCAAACATGATAGAGAAAACGAAAGATTGAACCACACGAACCGCACTAAGAGTCTACCAACCATGACACAGAAAACTAAACATTGAGACACACGAACCCCACTAAAAGTCTTCCAACCATGACACAGAAAACTAAAGTTTGAGCCACACGAACCCCACTAAAAGTCTACCAACCATGACACAGAAAACTAAAGATTGAGCCACACGAACCCCACTAAAAGTCTACCTACCATGACACAGAAAACTAAAGATTGAGCCACACGAACCCCACTAAAAGTCTACCTACCATGACACAGAAAACTAAAGTTTGAGCCACACGAACCCCACTAAAAGTCTACCAACCATGACACAGAAAACTAAAGATTGAGCCACACGAACCCCACTAAAAGTCTACCTACCATGACACAGAAGACAAAAGATTGAGCCACACGAATCCCACTAAAAGTCTACCAACCATGACACAGAAAACTAAAGAATGGGCCACACGAACCCCACTAAAAGTCTACCTACCATGACACAGAAAACTAAAGATTAAGCCACACGAACCCCACTAAAAGTCTACCTACCGTGACACAAAAAACTAAAGATTGAACCACACGAACCCCACCAAAAATGTATCAACCATGACACAGAAAACTAAAGATTGAGCCACACGAACCCCACTAAAAATCTACCAACCATGACACAAAACTAAAGATTGAGCCACACGAACCCCACTAAAAGTCTACCAACCATGACACAGAAAACTAAAGATTGAGCCACTCGAACCCCGCTAAAAGTCTACCTAACATGACACAGAAAACTAAAGATTCAGCCACACGAACCCCACTAAAAGTCTACCTACCATGACACAGAAAGCTAAAGATCGAACCCCACTAAAAGTCTACCAACCATGACAGAGAAAACTAAACATTGAGACACACGAACCCCCCTAAAAGTCTTCCAACCATGATACAGAAATCTAAAGATTGAGCCACACGAACCCCACTAAGGGTTTACCTACCATGACACAGAAAACTAAAGATTGAGCCACACGAACACCACTAAAAGTCTACCAACCATGTCACAGAAGACTAAAGATTGAGCCACACGAACCCCACTAAAAGTCTATCAACCATCACACAGAAAATTAAAGATTGAGCCACACGAACCCCACTAAAAGTCTACCAACCATGAAACAGAAAATTAAAGATTGAGCCACACGAACCCCACTAAAAGTCTACCAATCATGACACAGAAATCTAAATATTGAGCCACACGAACCCCACTAAAGGTCTCCCAACCATGACGCAGAAAACTAAAGATTGAGCCACACGAACCCCACTAAAAGTCTACCAACCATGAAACAGAAAGCTAAAGATCGAACCCCACTAAAAGTCTACCAACCATGACACAGAAATCTAAAGATTGAGCCACACGAACCCCACTAAAAGTCTACCAACCATGACACAGAAAATTAAAGATTGAGCCATACGAACCGCACTAAAAGTCTAACAATCATGACACAGAAATCTAAATATTGAGCCACACGAACCCCACTAAAAGTCTACCAACCATGAGACAGAAAAGTAGAGATTGAGCCACACGAACTCCACTAAAGGTCTCCCAACCATGACGCAGAAAACTAAAGATTGAGCCACACGAACCCCACCAAAAGTCTACCAACCATGACACAGAAAACTAAAGATTGAGCCACACGAATCCCACTAAAAGTCTACCAACCATGACAGAAAATTAAAGATTGAGCCACACGAACCCAACTAAAAGTCTACCAATCATGACACAGAAATCTAAATATTGAGCCACACGAACCCCACTAAAAGTCTACCAACCATGACACAGAAAAGTAGAGATTGAGCCACACGAACCCCACTAAAAGTCTACCAACCATGACACAGAAATCTAAATATTGAGCCACACGAACCCCACTAAAAGTCTACCGACCATGAGACAGTAAAGTAAAGATTGAGCCACACGAACCCCACTAAAAGTCTCCCAACCATAACGCAGAAAACTAAAGATTGAGCCACACGAACCCCACTAAAAGTCTACCAACCATGACACAGAAAACTAAAGATTGAGACACACGAACCCCACTAAAAGTCTTCCAACCATGATAGAGAAAACGAAAGATTGAACCACACGAACCGCACTAAGAGTCTACCAACCATGACACAGAAAACTAAACATTGAGACACACGAACCCCACTAAAAGACTTCCAACCATGACACAGAAAACTAAAGTTTGAGCCACACGAACCCCACTAAAAGTCTACCAACCATGACACAGAAAACTAAAGATTGAGCCACACGAACCCCACTAAAAGTCTACCTACCATGACACAGAAAACTAAAGATTGAGCCACACGAACCCCACTAAAAGTCTACCAACCATGACACAGAAAACTAAAGTTTGAGCCACACGAACCCCACTAAAAGTCTACCTACCATGACACAGAAGACTAAAGATTGAGCCACACGAATCCCACTAAAAGTCTACCAACCATGACACAGAAAACTAAAGATTGGGCCACACGAACCCCACTAAAAGTCTACCTACCATGACACAGAAAACTAAAGATTAAGCCACACGAACCCCACTAAAGGTCTACCTACCGTGACACAAAAAACTAAAGATTGAACCACACGAACCCCACCAAAAATGTATCAACCATGACACAGAAAACTAAAGATTGAGCCACACGAACCCCACTAAAAATCTACCAGCCATGACACAAAACTAAAGATTGAGCCACACGAACCCCACTAAAAGTCTACCAACCATGACACAGAAAACTAAAGATTGAGCCACTCGAACCCCGCTAAAAGTCTACCTACCATGACACAGAAAACTAAAGATTGAGCCACACGAACCCCACTAAAAGTCTACCAACCATGATACAGAAAACTAGATTGAGCCACACGAACCCCACTAAAAATCTACCTACCATGACACAGAAAACTAAAGATTGAGCCAAGCGAACCCCACTAAAAGTCTACCTACCATGACACAGAAAGCTAAAGATCGAACCCCACTAAAAGTCTACCAACCATGACAGAGAAAACTAAAGATTGAGCCACACGAACCCCACTAAAAGTCTACCAACCATGACACAGAAATCTAAAGATTGAGCCACACGAACCCCACTAAAAGTCTACCTACCATGACACAGAAAACTAAAGATTGAGCCACACGAACCCCACTAAAAGTCAACCAACCATGACACAGAAAATTAAAGATTGAGCCACACGAACCGCACTAAAAGTCTACCAATCATGACACAGAAATCTAAATATTGAGCCACACGAACCCCACTAAAAGTCTACCAACCATGAGACAGAAAAGTAGAGATTGAGCCACACGAACTCCACTAAAGGTCTCCCAACCATGACGCAGAAAACTAAAGATTGAGCCACACGAACCCCACCAAAAGTCTACCAACCATGACACAGAAAACTAAAGAGTGAGCCACACGAATCCCACTAAAAGTCTACCAACCATGACAGAAAATTAAAGATTGAGCCACACGAACCCCACTAAAAGTCTACCAATAATGACACAGAAATCTAAATATTGAGCCACACGAACCCCACTAAAAGTCTACCAACCATGAGACAGAAAAGTAGAGATTGAGCCACACTAACCCCACTAAAAGTCTACCAACCATGACACAGAAATCTAAATATTGAGCCACACGAACCCCACTAAAAGTCTACCGACCATGAGACAGTAAAGTAATGATTGAGCCACACGAACCCCACTAAAAGTCTCCCAACCATAACGCAGAAAACTAAAGATTGAGCCACACGAACCCCACTAAAAGTCTACCAACCATGACACAGAAAACTAAAGATTGAGACACACGAACCCCACTAAAAGTCTTCCAACCATGATAGAGAAAACGAAAGATTGAACCACACGAACCGCACTAAGGGTCTACCAACCATGACACAGAAAACTAAACATTGAGACACACGAACCCCACTAAAAGTCTTCCAACCATGACACAGAAAACTAAAGATTGCGCCACACGAACCCCACTAAAAGTCTACCTACCATGACACAGAAAACTAAAGTTTGAGCCACACGAACCCCCCTAAAAGTCTACCAACCATGACACAGAAAACTAAAGATTGAGCCACACGAACCCCACTAAAAGTCTACCTACCATGACACAGAAGACTAAAGATTGAGCCACACGAATCCCACTAAAAGTCTACCAACCATGACAGAAAATTAAAGATTGAGCCACACGAACCCCACTAAAAGTCTACCAATCATGACACAGAAATCTAAATATTGAGCCACACCAACCCCACTAAAAGTCTACCTACCATTACACAGAAAACTAAAGATTGAGCCACACGAACCCCACTAAAAGTCTACCAACCATGAAACAGAAAATTAAAGATTAAGCCACACGAACCCCACTAAAAGTCTACCTACCGTGACACAAAAAACTAAAGATTGAACCACACGAACCCCACCAAAAATGTATCAACCATGACACAGAAAACTAAAGATTGAGCCACACGAACCCCACTAAAAATCTACCAGCCATGACACAAAACTAAAGATTGAGCCACACGAACCCCACTAAAAGTCTACCAACCATGACACAGAAAACTAAAGATTGAGCCACTCGAACCCCGCTAAAAGTCTACCTACCATGACACAGAAAACTAAAGATTGAGCCACACGAACCCCACTAAAAGTCTTCCAACCATGATAGAGAAAACGAAAGATTGAACCACACGAACCGCACTAAGAGTCTACCAACCATGACACAGAAAACTAAACATTGAGACACACGAACCCCACTAAAAGTCTTCCAACCATGACACAGAAAACTAAAGTTTGAGCCACACGAACCCCACTAAAAGTCTACCAACCATGACACAGAAAACTAAAGATTGAGCCACACGAACCCCACTAAAAGTCTACCTACCATGACACAGAAAACTAAAGATTGAGCCACACGAACCCCACTAAAAGTCTACCTACCATGACACAGAAAACTAAAGTTTGAGCCACACGAACCCCACTAAAAGTCTACCAACCATGACACAGAAAACTAAAGATTGAGCCACACGAACACCACTAAAAGTCTACCTACCATGACACAGAAGACTAAAGATTGAGCCACACGAATCCCACTAAAAGTCTACCAACCATGACACAGAAAACTAAAGATTGGGCCACACGAACCCCACTAAAAGTCTACCTACCATGACACAGAAAACTAAAGATTAAGCCACACGAACCCCACTAAAAGTCTACCTACCGTGACACAAAAAACTAAAGATTGAACCACACGAACCCCACCAAAAATGTATCAACCATGACACAGAAAACTAAAGATTGAGCCACACGAACCCCACTAAAAATCTACCAGCCATGACACAAAACTAAAGATTGAGCCACACGAACCCCACTAAAAGTCTACCAACCATGACACAGAAAACTAAAGATTGAGCCACTCGAACCCCGCTAAAAGTCTACCCACCATGACACAGAAAACTAAAGATTGAGCCAAGCGAACCCCACTAAAAGTCTACCTACCATGACACAGAAAGCTAAAGATCGAACCCCACTAAAAGTCTACCAACCATGACAGAGAAAACTAAACATTGAGACACACGAACCCCACTAAAAGTCTTCCAACCATGATACAGAAATCTAAAGATTGAGCCACACGAACCCCACTAAGAGTCTACCTACCATGACACAGAAAACTAAAGATTGAGCCACACGAACACCACTAAAAGTCTACCAACCATGTCACAGAAGATTGAAGATTGAGCCACACGAACCCCACTAAAAGTCTATCAACCATCACACAGAAAATTAAAGATTGAGCCACACGAACCCCACTAAAAGTCTACCAACCATGAAACAGAAAATTAAAGATTGAGCCACACGAACCCCACTAAAAGTCTACCAATCATGACACAGAAATCTAAATATTGATCCACACGAACCCCACTAAAGGTCTCCCAACCATGACGCAGAAAACTAAAGATTGAGCCACACGAACCCCACTAAAAGTCTACCAACCATGACACAGAAAGCTAAAGATCGAACCCCACTAAAAGTCTACCAACCATGACAGAGAAAACTAAAGATTGAGCCACACGAACCCCACTAAAAGTCTACCAACCATGACACAGAAATCTAAAGATTGAGCCACACGAACCCCCCTAAAAGTCTACCTACCATGACACAGAAAACTAAAGATTGAGCCACACGAACCCCACTAAAAGTCTACCAACCATGACACAGAAAATTAAAGATTGAGCAACACGAACCGCACTAAAAGTCTACCAATCATGACACAGAAATCTAAATATTGAGCCACACGAACCCCACTAAAAGTCTACCAACCATGAGACAGAAAAGTAGAGATTGAGCCACACGAACTCCACTAAAGGTCTCCCAACCATGACGCAGAAAACTAAAGATTGAGCCACACGAACCCCACCAAAAGTCTACCAACCATGACACAGAAAACTAAAGATTGAGCCACACGAATCCCACTAAAAGTCTACCAACCATGACAGAAAATTAAAGATTGAGCCACACGAACCCCACTAAAAGTCTACCAATCATGACACAGAAATCTAAATATTGAGCCACACGAACCCCACTAAAAGTCTACCAACCATGACACAGAAAAGTAGAGATTGAGCCACTCGAACCCCGCTAAAAGTCTACCTACCATGACACAGAAAACTAAAGATTCAGCCACACGAACCCCACTAAAAGTCTACCAATCATGACACAGAAATCTAAATATTGAGCCACACGAACCCCACTAAAAGTCTACCAATCATGACACAGAAATCTAAATATTGAGCCACACGAACCCCACTAAAGGTCTCCCAACCATGACGCAGAAAACTAAAGATTGAGCCACACGAACCCCACTAAAAGTCTACCAACCATGACACAGAAAGCTAAAGATCGAACCCCACTAAAAGTCTACCAACCATGACAGAGAAAACTAAAGATTGAGCCACACGAACCCCACTAAAAGTCTACCAACCATGACACAGAAATCTAAAGATTGAGCCACACGAACCCCCCTAAAAGTCTACCTACCATGACACAGAAAACTAAAGATTGAGCCACACGAACCCCACTAAAAGTCTACCAACCATGACACAGAAAATTAAAGATTGAGCCACACGAACCGCACTAAAAGTCTACCAATCATGACACAGAAATCTAAATATTGAGCCACACGAACCCCACTAAAAGTCTACCAACCATGAGACAAAAAAGTAGAGATTGAGCCACACGAACTCCACTAAAGGTCTCCCAACCATGACGCAGAAAACTAAAGATTGAGCCACACGAACCCCACCAAAAGTCTACCAACCATGACACAGAAAACTAAAGATTGAGCCACACGAATCCCACTAAAAGTCTACCAACCATGACAGAAAATTAAAGATTGAGCCACACGAACCCCACTAAAAGTCTACCAATCATGACACAGAAATCTAAATATTGAGCCACACGAACCCCACTAAAAGTCTACCAACCATGACACAGAAAAGTAGAGATTGAGCCACACTAACCCCACTAAAAGTCTACCAACCATGACACAGAAATCTAAATATTGAGCCACACGAACCCCACTAAAAGTCTACCGACCATGAGACAGTAAAGTAAAGATTGAGCCACACGAACCCCACTAAAAGTCTCCCAACCATAACGCAGAAAACTAAAGATTGAGCCACACGAACCCCACTAAAAGTCTACCAACCATGAAACAGAAAACTAAAGATTGAGACACACGAACCCCACTAAAAGTCTTCCAACCATGATAGAGAAAACGAAAGATTGAACCACACGAACCGCACTAAGAGTCTACCAACCATGACACAGAAAACTAAACATTGAGACACACGAACCCCACTAAAAGTCTTCCAACCATGACACAGAAAACTAAAGATTGCGCCACACGAACCCCACTAAAAGTCTACCTACCATGACACAGAAAACTAAAGTTTGAGCCACACGAACCCCCCTAAAAGTCTACCAACCATGACACAAAAAACTAGAGATTGAGCCACACGAACCCCACTAAAAGTCTACCTACCATGACACAGAAGACTAAAGATTGAGCCACACGAATCCCACTAAAAGTCTACCAACCATGACAGAAAATTAAAGATTGAGCCACACGAACCCCACTAAAAGTCTACCAATCATGACACAGAAATCTAAATATTGAGCCACACCAACCCCACTAAAAGTCTACCTACCATGACACAGAAAACTAAAGATTGAGCCACACGAACCCCACTAAAAGTCTACCAACCATGAAACAGAAAATTAAAGATTAAGCCACACGAACCCCACTAAAAATCTACCTACCGTGACACAAAAAACTAAAGATTGAACCACACGAACCCCACTAAAAATCTACCAGCCATGACACAAAACTAAAGATTGAGCCACACGAACCCCACTAAAAGTCTACCAACCATGACACAGAAAACTAAAGATTGAGCCACTCGAACCCCGCTAAAAGTCTACCTACCATGACACAGAAAACTAAAGATTGAGCCACACGAACCCCACTAAAAGTCTACCAACCATGATACAGAAAACTAGATTGAGCCACACGAACCCCACTAAAATTCTACCTACCATGACACAGAAATCTAAAGATTGAGCCACACGAACCCCACTAAAAGTCTAGCTACCAACCATGACACAGAAAACTAAAGATAGAGTCGCACGAACCCCACTAAAGGTCTACCTACCATGACACAGAAAACTAAAGATTGAGCCACACGAACCCCACTAAAAGTCTTCCAACCATGACACAGAAAACTAAATATTGAGTCACAGGAACCCCACTAAAAGTCTACCTATCATGACACAGAAAACTAAAGATTGAGCCACACGAACCCCACTAAAAGTCTACCTACAATGAAGCACAAAATTAAAGATTGAGCCACACGAATCGCACTAAAAGTCTATCAACCATGACAGAAAATTAAAGATTGAGCCACACGAACCCCACAAAAAGTCGACCAATCATGACACAGAAAACTAAAGATTGAGACACACGAACCCAACTAAAAGTCTTCCAACCATGATAGAGAAAACGAAAGATTGAACCACACGAACCGCACTAAGAGTCTACCAACCATGACACAGAAAACTAAACATTGAGACACACGAACCCCACTAAAAGTCTTCCAACCATGACATAGAAAACTAAAGTTTGAGCCACACGAACCCCACTAAAAGTCTACCAACCATGACACAGAAAACTAAAGATTGAGCCACACGAACCCCACTAAAAGTCTACCTACCATGACACAGAAAACTAAAGATTGAGCCACACGAACCCCACTAAAAGTCTACCTACCATGACACAGAAAACTAAAGTTTGAGCCACACGAACCCCACTAAAAGTCTACCAACCATGACACAGAAAACTAAAGATTGAGCCACACGAACCCCACTAAAAGTCTACCTACCATGACACAGAAGACTAAAGATTGAGCCACACGAATCCCACTAAAAGTCTACCAACCATGACACAGAAAACTAAAGATTGGGCCACACGAACCCCACTAAAAGTCTACCTACCATGACACAGAAAACTAAAGATTAAGCCACACGAACCCCACTAAAAGTCTACCTACCGTGACACAAAAAACTAAAGATTGAACCACACGAACCCCACCAAAAATGTATCAACCATGACACAGAAAACTAAAGATTGAGCCACACGAACCCCACTAAAAATCTACCAGCCATGACACAAAACTAAAGATTGAGCCACACGAACCCCACTAAAAGTCTACCAACCATGACACAGAAAACTAAAGATTGAGCCACTCGAACCCCGCTAAAAGTCTACCTACCATGACACAGAAAACTAAAGATTCAGCCACACGAACCCCACTAAAAGTCTACCAACCATGATACAGAAAACTAGATTGAGCCACACGAACCCCACTAAAAATCTACCAACCATGACACAGAAAACTAAAGATTGAGCCAAGCGAACCCCACTAAAAGTCTACCAACCATGACAGAGAAAACTAAACATTGAGACACACGAACCCCACTAAAAGTCTTCCAACCATGATACAGAAATCTAAAGATTGAGCCACACGAACCCCACTAAGAGTCTACCTACCATGACACAGAAAACTAAAGATTGAGCCACACGAACACCACTAAAAGTCTACCAACCATGTCACAGAAGACTAAAGATTGAGCCACACGAACCCCACTAAAAGTCTATCAACCATCACACAGAAAATTAAAGATTGAGCCACACGAACCCCACTAAAATTCTACCAACCATGAAACAGAAAATTAAAGATTGAGCCACACGAACCCCACTAAAAGTCTACCAATCATGACACAGAAATCTAAATATTGAGCCACACGAACCCCACTAAAGGTCTCCCAACCATGACGCAGAAAACTAAAGATTGAGCCGCACGAACCCCACTAAAAGTCTACCAACCATGACACAGAAAGCTAAAGATCGAACCCCACTAAAAGTCTACCAACCATGACAGAGAAAACTAAAGATTGAGCCACACGAACCCCACTAAAAGTCTACCAACCATGACACAGAAATCTAAAGATTGAGCCACACGAACCCCACTAAAAGTCTACCTACCATGACACAGAAAACTAAAGATTGAGCCACACGAACCCCACTAACAGTCTACCAACCATGACACAGAAAATTAAAGATTGAGCCACACGAACCGCACTAAAAGTCTACCTATCATGACACAGAAATCTAAATATTGAGCCACACGAACCCCACTAAAAGTCTACCAACCATGAGACAGAAAAGTAGAGATTGAGCCACACGAACTCCACTAAAGGTCTCCCAACCATGACGCAGAAAACTAAAGATTGAGCCACACGAACCCCCCCCCCAAAAGTCTACCAACCATGACACAGAAAACTAAAGATTGAGCCACACGAATCCCACTAAAAGTCTACCAACCATGACAGAAAATTAAAGATTGAGCCACACGAACCCCACTAAAAGTCTACCAATCATGACACAGAAATCTAAATATTGAGCCACACGAACCCCACTAAAAGTCTACCAACCATGACACAGAAAAGTAGAGATTGAGCCACACTAACCCCACTAAAAGTCTACCAACCATGACACAGAAATCTAAATATTGAGCCACACGAACCCCACTAAAAGTATACCGACCATGAGACAGTAAAGTAAAGATTGAGCCACACGAACCCCACTAAAAGTCTCCCAACCATAACGCAGAAAACTAAAGATTGAGCCACACGAACCCCACTAAAAGTCTACCAACCATGACACAGAAAACTAAAGATTGAGACACACGAACCCCACTAAAAGTCTTCCAACCATGATAGAGAAAACGAAAGATTGAACCACACGAACCGCACTAAGAGTCTACCAACCATGACACAGAAAACTAAACATTGAGACACACGAACCCCACTAAAAGACTTCCAACCATGACACAGAAAACTAAAGATTGAGCCACACGAACCCCACTAAAAGTCTACCAACCATGACACAGAAAACTAAAGATTGAGCCACACGAACCCCACTAAAAGTCTACCTACCATGACACAGAAAACTAAAGATTGAGCCACACGAACCCCACTAAAAGTCTACCTACCATGACACAGAAAACTAAAGTTTGAGCCACACGAACCCCACTAAAAGTCTACCTACCATGACACAGAAGACTAAAGATTGAGCCACACGAATCCCACTAAAAGTCTACCAACCATGACACAGAAAACTAAAGATTGGGCCACACGAACCCCACTAAAAGTCTACCTACCATGACACAGAAAACTAAAGATTAAGCCACACGAACCCCACTAAAAGTCTACCTACCGTGACACAAAAAACTAAAGATTGAACCACACGAACCCCACCAAAAATGTATCAACCATGACACAGAAAACTAAAGATTGAGCCACACGAACCCCACTAAAAATCTACCTACCATGACACAGAAGACTAAAGATTGAGCCACACGAATCCCACTAAAAGTCTACCAACCATGACACAGAAAACTAAAGATTGGGCCACACGAACCCCACTAAAAGTCTACCTACCATGACACAGAAAACTAAAGATTAAGCCACACGAACCCCACTAAAAGTCTACCTACCGTGACACAAAAAACTAAAGATTGAACCACACGAACCCCACCAAAAATGTATCAACCATGACACAGAAAACTAAAGATTGAGCCACACGAACCCCACTAAAAATCTACCAGCCATGACACAAAACTAAAGATTGAGCCACACGAACCCCACTAAAAGTCTACCAACCATGACACAGAAAACTAAAGATTGAGCAACTCGAACCCCGCTAAAAGTCTACCTACCATGACACAGAAAACTAAAGATTCAGCCACACGAACCCCACTAAAAGTCTACCAACCATGATACAGAAAACTAGATTGAGCCACACGAACCCCACTAAAAATCTACCTACCATGACACAGAAAACTAAAGATTGAGTCAAGCGAACCCCACTAAAAGTCAACCTACCATGACACAGAAAGCTAAAGATCGAACCCCACTAAAAGTCTACCAACCATGACAGAGAAAACTAAAGATTGAGCCACACGAACCCCACTAAAAGTCTACCAACCATGACACAGAAATCTAAAGATTGAGCCACACGAACCCCACTAAAAGTCTACCTACCATGACACAGAAAACTAAAGATTGAGCCACACGAACCCCACTAAAAGTCTACCAACCATGACACAGAAAATTAAAGATTGAGCCACACGAACCGCACTAAAAGTCTACCAATCATGACACAGAAATCTAAATATTGAGCCACACGAACCCCACTAAAAGTCTACCAACCATGAGACAGAAAAGTAGAGATTGAGCCACACGAACTCCACTAAAGGTCTCCCAACCATGACGCAGAAAACTAAAGATTGAGCCACACGAACCCCACCAAAAGTCTACCAACCATGACACAGAAAACTAAAGAGTGAGCCACACGAATCCCACTAAAAGTCTACCAACCATGACAGAAAATTAAAGATTGAGCCACACGAACCCCACTAAAAGTCTACCAATCATGACACAGAAATCTAAATACTGAGCCACACGAACCCCACTAAAAGTCTACCAACCATGAGACAGAAAAGTAGAGATTGAGCCACACTAACCCCACTAAAAGTCTACCAACCATGACACAGAAATCTAAATATTGAGCCACACGAACCCCACTAAAAGTCTACCGACCATGAGACAGTAAAGTAAAGATTGAGCCACACGAACCCCACTAAAAGTCTCCCAACCATAACGCAGAAAACTAAAGATTGAGCCACACGAACCCCACTAAAAGTCTACCAACCATGACACAAAAAACTAAAGATTGAGACACACGAACCCCCCTAAAAGTCTTCCAACCATGATAGAGAAAACGAAAGATTGAACCACACGAACCGCACTAAGAGTCTACCAACCATGACACAGAAAACTAAACATTGAGACACACGAACCCCACTAAAAGTCTTCCAACCATGACACAGAAAACTAAAGATTGAAACACACGAACCCCACTAAAAGTCTACCTACCATGACACAGAAAATTAAAGTTTGAGCCACACGAACCCCCTTAAAAGTCTACCAACCATGACACAGAAAACTAAAGATTGAGCCACACGAACCCCACTAAAAGTCTACCTACCATGACACAGAAGACTAAAGATTGAGCCACACGAATCCCACTAAAAGTCTACCAACCATGACACAGAAAACTAAAGATTGGGCCACACGAACCCCACTAAAAGTCTACCTACCATGACACAGAAAACTAAATATTGAGCCACACGAACCCCACTAAAAGTCTACCTACCGTGACACAAAAAACTAAAGATTGAACCACACGAACCCCACCAAAAATGTATCAACCATGACACAGAAAACTAAAGATTGAGCCACACGAACCCCACTAAAAATCTACCAGCCATGACACAAAACTAAAGATTGAGCCACACGAACCCCACTAAAAGTCTACCAACCATGACACAGAAAACTAAAGATTGAGCCACTCGAACCCCGCTAAAAGTCTACCTACCATGACACAGAAAACTAAAGATTGAGCCACACGAACCCCACTAAAAGTCTACCAACCATGATACAGAAAACTAGATTGAGCCACACGAACCCCACTAAATTTCTACCTACCATGACACAGAAATCTAAAGATTGAGCCACACGAACCCCACTAAAAGTCTAGCTACCAACCATGACACAGAAAACTAAAGATAGAGTCGCACGAACCCCACTAAAGGTCTACCTACCATGACACAGAAACCTAAAGATTGAGCCACACGAACCCCACTAAAAGTCTACCAACCATGACACAGAAAACTAAATATTGAGTCACAGGAACCCCACTAAAAGTCTACCTATCATGACACAGAAAACTAAAGATTGAGCCACACGAACCCCACTAAAAGTCTACCTACAATGAAGCACAAAACTAAAGATTGAGCCACACGAATCGCACTAAAAGTCTACCAACCATGACAGAAAATTAAAGATTGAGCCACACGAACCCCACTAAAAGTCTACCAATCATGACACAGAAATCTAAATATTGAGCCACACGAACCCCACTAAAAGTCTACCAACCATGAGACAGAAAAGTAGAGATTGAGCAACACGAACCCCACTAAAAGTCTACCAACCATGACACAGAAATCTAAATATTGAGCCACACGAACCCCACTAAAAGTCTACCGACCATGAGACAGTAAAGTAAAGATTGAGCAACACGAACCCCACTAAAAGTCTCCCAACCATGACGCAGAAAACTAAAGATTGAGACACACGAACCCCACTAAAAGTCTACCAACCATGACACAGAAAACTAAACATTGAGCCACACGAACCCCACTAAAAGTCTACCAACCATGACACAGAAATCTAAATATTGAGCCACACGAACCCCACTAAAAGTCTACCAACCATGAGACAGAAAACTAAAGATTGAGCCACACGAACCCCACTAAAAGTCTACCAACCATGAGACAGAAAACTAAAGATTGAGCCACACGAACCCCACTAAAAGTCTACCAATCATGACACAGAAATCTAAATATTGAGCCACACGAACCCCACTAAAAGTCTACCAACCATGAGACAGAAAAGTAGAGATTGAGCCACACTAACCCCACTAAAAGTCTACCAACCATGACACAGAAATCTAAATATTGAGCCACACGAACCCCACTAAAAGTCTACCGACCATGAGACAGTAAAGTAAAGATTGAGCCACACGAACCCCACTAAAAGTCTCCCAACCATAACGCAGAAAACTAAAGATTGAGCCACACGAACCCCACTAAAAGTCTACCAACCATGACACAGAAAACTAAAGATTGAGACACACGAACCCCACTAAAAGTCTTCCAACCATGATAGAGAAAACGAAAGATTGAACCACACGAACCGCACTAAGAGTCTACCAACCATGACACAGAAAACTAAGCATTGAGACACACGAACCCCACTAAAAGTCTTCCAACCATGACACAGAAAACTAAAGATTGAGCCACACGAACCCCACTAAAAGTCTACCTACCATGACACAGAAAACTAAAGTTTGAGCCACACGAACCCCACTAAAAGTCTACCAACCATGACACAGAAAACTAAAGTTTGAGCCACACGAACCCCACTAAAAGTCTACCTACCATGACACAGAAGACTAAAGATTGAGCCACACGAATCCCACTAAAAGTCTACCAACCATGACACAGAAAACTAAAGATTGGGCCACACGAACCCCACTAAAAATCTACCTACCATGACACAGAAAACTAAAGATTAAGCCACACGAGCCCCACTAAAAGTCTACCTACCGTGACACAAAAAACTAAAGATTGAACCACACGAACCCCACCAAAAATGTATCAACCATGACACAGAAAACTAAAGATTGAGCCACACGAACCCCACTAAAAATCTACCAGCCATGACACAAAACTAAAGATTGAGCCACACGAACCCCACTAAAAGTCTACCAACCATGACACAGAAAACTAAAGATTGAGCCACTCGAACCCCGCTAAAAGTCTACCTACCATGACACAGAAAACTAAAGATTGAGCCACACGAACCCCACTAAAAGTCTACCAACCATGATACAGAAAACTAGATTGAGCCACACGAACCCCACTAAAAATCTACCTACCATGACACAGAAAACTAAAGATTGAGCCAAGCGAAACCCACTAAAAGTCTACCTACCATGACACAGAAAGCTAAAGATTGAGCCACACGAACCCCACTAAAAGTCTACCAACCATGACAAAGAAAACTAAAGATTGAGCCACACAAACCCCCCTAAAATTCTACCTACCATGACACAGAAATCTAAAGATTGAGCCACACGAACCCCACTGAAAGTATAGCTACCAACCATGACACAGAAAACTAAAGATAGAGTCGCACGAACCCCACTAAAGGTCTACCTACCATGACACAGAAAACTAAAGATTGAGCCACACGAACGCCACTAAAAGTCTACCAACCATGACACAGAAAACTAAATATTGAGTCACAGGAACCCCACTAAAAGTCTACCTACAATGAAGCACAAAACTAAAGATTGAGCCACACGAATCCCACTAAAAGTCTACCAACCATGACAGAAAATTAAAGATTGAGCCACACGAACCCCACTAAAAGTCTACCAATCATGACACAGAAATCTAAATATTGAGCCACACGAACCCCACTAAAAGTCTACCAACCATGACACAGAAAACTAAAGATTGAGCCACACGAACCCCACTAAAAGTCTACCAACCATGACACAGAAATCTAAATATTGAGCCACACGAACCCCACTAAAAGTCTACCGACCATGAGACAGTAAAATAAAGATTGAGCCACACGAACCCCACTAAAAGTCTCCCAACCATGACGCAGAAAACTAAAGATTGAGCCACACGAACCCCACTAAAAGTCTACCAACCATGACACAGAAATCTAAATATTGAGACACACGAACCCCACTAAAAGTCTACCGACCATGAGACAGTAAAGTAAAGATTGAGCCACACGAACCCCACTAAAAGTCTCCCAACCATGACGCAGAAAACTAAAGATTGAGACACACGAACCCCACTAAAAGTCTACCAACCATGACACAGAAAACTAAACATTGAGCCACACGAACCCCACTAAAAGTCTACCAACCATGACACAGAAATCTAAATATTGAGCCACACGAACCCCACTAAAAGTCTACCAACCATGAGACAGAAAACTAAAGATTGAGCCACACGAACCCCACTAAAAGTCTACCAACCATGAGACAGAAAACTAAAGATTGAGCCACACGAACCCCACTAAAAGTCTACCAATCATGCCACAGAAATCTAAATATTGAGCCACACGAACCCCACTAAAAGTCTACCAACCATGAGACAGAAAACTAAAGATTGAGCCACACGAACCCCACTAAAAGTCTACCAACCATGAGACAGAAAACTAAAGATTGAGCCACACGAACCCCACTAAAAGTCTACCAATCATGCCACAGAAATCTAAATATTGAGCCACACGAACCCCACTAAAAGTCTACCAACCATGACACAGAAATCTAAATATTGAGCCACACGAACCCCACTAAAAGTCTACCAACCATGAGACAGTAAAGTAAAGATTGAGCCACACGAACCCCACTAAAAGTCTCCCAACCATAACGCAGAAAACTAAAGATTGAGCCACACGAACCCCACTAAAAGTCTACCAACCATGACACAGAAAACTAAAGATTGAGACACACGAACCCCACTAAAAGTCTTCCAACCATGATAGAGAAAACGAAAGATTGAACCACACGAACCGCACTAAGAGTCTACCAACCATGACACAGAAAACTAAACATTGAGACACACGAACCCCACTAAAAGTCTTCCAACCATGACACAGAAAACTAAAGATTGAGCCACACGAACCCCACTAAAAGTCTACCTACCATGACACAGAAAACTAAAGTTTGAGCCACACGAACCCCACTAAAAGTCTACCAACCATGACACAGAAAACTAAAGATTGAGCCACACGAACCCCACTAAAAGTCTACCTACCATGACACAGAAGTCTAAAGATTGAGCCACACGAATCCCACTAAAAGTCTACCAACCATGACACAGAAAACTAAAGATTGGGCCACACGAACCCCACTAAAAGTCTACCTACCATGACACAGAAAACTAAAGATTAAGCCACACGAGCCCCACTAAAAGTCTACCTACCGTGACACAAAAAACTAAAGATTGAACCACACGAACCCCACCAAAAATATATCAACCATGACACAGAAAACTAAAGATTGAGCCACACGAACCCCACTAAAAATCTACCAGCCATGACACAAAACTAAAGATTGAGCCACACGAACCCCACTAAAAGTCTACCAACCATGACACAGAAAACTAAAGATTGAGCCACTCGAACCCCGCTAAAAGTCCACCTACAATGACACAGAAAACTAAAGATTGAGCCACACGAACCCCACTAAAAGTCTACCAACCATGATACAGAAAACTAGATTGAGCCACACGAACCCCACTAAAAATCTACCTACCATGACACAGAAAACTAAAGATTGAGCCAAGCGAAACCCACTAAAAGTCTACCTACCATGACACAGAAAGCTAAAGATTGAGCCACACGAACCCCACTAAAAGTCTACCAACCATGACAAAGAAAACTAAAGATTGAGCCACACAAACCCCACTAAAATTCTACCTACCATGACACAGAAATCTAAAGATTGAGCCACACGAACCCCACTAAAAGTCTAGCTACCAACCATGACACAGAAAACTAAAGATAGAGTCGCACGAACCCCACTAAAGGTCTACCTACCATGACACAGAAAACTAAAGATTGAGCCACACGAACCCCACTAAAAGTTTACCAACCATGACACAGAAAACTAAATATTGAGTCACAGGAACCCCACTAAATGTCTACCTACAATGAAGCACAAAACTAAAGATTGAGCCACACGAATCCCACTAAAAGTCTACCAACCATGACAGAAAATTAAAGATTGAGCCACACGAACCCCACTAAAAGTCTACCAATCATGACACAGAAATCTAAATATTGAGCCACACGAACCCCACTAAAAGTCTACCAACCATGAGACAGAAAACTAAAGATTGAGCCACACGAACCCCACTAAAAGTCTACCAACCATGACACAGAAATCTAAATATTGAGCCACACAAACCCCACTAAAAGTCTACCGACCATGAGACAGTAAAGTAAGGATTGAGCCACACGAACCCCACTAAAAGTCTCCCAACCATGACGCAGAAAACTAAAGATTGAGCCACACGAACCCCACTAAAAGTCTACCAACCATGACACAGAAATCTAAATATTGCGCCAAACGAACCCCACTAAAAGTCTACCGACCATGAGACAGTAAAGTAAAGATTGAGCCACACGAACCCCACTAAAAGTCTCCCAACCATAACGCAGAAAACTAAAGATTGAGCCACACGAACCCCACTAAAAGTCTCCCAACCATAACGCAGAAAACTAAAGATTGAGACACACGAACCCCACTAAAAGTCTTCCAACCATGATAGAGAAAACGAAAGATTGAACCACACGAACCGCACTAAGAGTCTACCAACCATGACACAGAAAACTAAACATTGAGACACACGAACCCCACTAAAAGTCTTCCAACCATGACACAGAAAACTAAAGATTGAGCCACACGAACCCCACTAAAAGTCTACCTACCATGACACAGAAAACTAAAGTTTGAGCCACACAAACCCCACTAAAAGTCTACCAACCATGACACAGAAAACTAAAGATTGAGCCACACGAACCCCACTAAAAGTCTACCTACCATGACACAGAAGACTAAAGATTGAGCCACACGAATCCCACTAAAAGTCTACCAACCATGACACAGAAAACTAAAGATTGAACCACTCGAACCCCGCTAAAAGTCTACCTACCATGACACAGAAAACTAAAGATTGAGCCACACGAACCCCACTAAAAATCTACCAACCATGATACAGAAAACTAGATTGAGCCACACGAACCCCACTAAAAATCTACCTACCATGACACAGAAAACTAAAGATTGAGCCAAGCGAACCCCACTAAAAGTCTACCTACCATGACAGAGAAAGCTAAAGATTGAGCCACACGAACCCCACTAAAAGTCTACCAACCATGACAAAGAAAACTAAAGATTGAGCCACACAAACCCCACTAAAATTCTACCTACCATGACACAGAAATCTAAATATTGAGCCACACGAACCCCACTAAAAGTCTAGCTACCAACCATGACACATAAAACTAAAGATAGAGTCGCACGAACCCCACTAAAGGTCTACCTACCATGACACAGAAAACTAAAGATTGAGCCACACGAACCCCACTAAAAGTCTACCAACCATGACACAGAAAACTAAATATTGAGTCACAGGAACCCCACTAAAAGTCTACCTATCATGACACAGAAAACTAAAGATTGAGCCACACGAACCCCACTAAAAATCTACCTACAATGAAGCACAAAACTAAAGATTGAGCCACACGAATCCCACTAAAAGTCTACCAACCATGACAGAAAATTAAAGATTGAGCCTCACGAACCCCACTAAAAGTCTACCAATCATGACACAGAAATCTAAATATTGAGCCACACGAACCCCACTAAAAGTCTACCAACCATGAGACAGAAAAGTAGAGATTGAGCCACACGAACCCCACTAAAAGTCAACCAACCATGACACAGAAATCTAAATATTGAGCCACACGAACCCCACTAAAAGTCTACCAACCATGAGACAGTAAAGTAAAGATTGAGACACACGAACCCCACTAAAAGTCTCCCAACCATGACGCAGAAAACTAAAGATTGAGCCACACGAACCCCACTAAAAGTCTACCAACCATGACACAGAAAACTAAACATTGAGCCACACGAACCCCACTAAAGGTCTACCAACCATGACACAGAAATCTAAATATTGAGCCACACGAACCCCACTAAAAGTCTACCAACCATGAGACAGAAAACTAAAGATTGAGCCACACGAACCCCACTAAAAGTCTACCAACCATGAGACAGAAAACTAAAGATTGAGCCACACGAACCCCACTAAAAGTCTACCAATCATGACACAGAAATCTAAATATTGAGCCACACGAACCCCACTAAAAGTCTACCAACCATGAGACAGAAAAGTAGAGATTGAGCCACACTAACCCCACTAAAGGTCTACCAACCATGACACAGAAATCTAAATATTGAGCCACACGAACCCCACTAAAAGTCTACCGACCATGAGACAGTAAAGTAAAGATTGAGCCACACGAACCCCACTAAAAGTCTCCCAACCATAACGCAGAAAACTAAAGATTGAGCCACACGAACCCCACTAAAAGTCTACCAACCATGACACAGAAAACTAAATATTGAGAGACACGAACCCCGCTAAAAGTCTTCCAACCATGATAGAGAAAACGAAAGATTGAACCACACGAACCGCACTAAGAGTCTACCAACCATGACACAGAAAACTAAACATTGAGACACACGAACCCCACTAAAAGTCTTCCAACCATGACACAGAAAACTAAAGATTGCGCCACACGAACCCCACTAAAAGTCTACCTACCATGACACAGAAAACTAAAGTTTGAGCCACACGAACCCCACTAAAAGTCTACCAACCATGACACAGAAAACTAAAGATTGAGCCACACGAACCCCACTAAAAGTCTACCTACCATGACACAGAAGACTAAAGATTGAGCCACACGAATCCCACTAAAAGTCTACCAACCATGACACAGAAAACTAAAGTTTGGGCCACACGAACCCCACTAAAAGTCTACCTACCATGACACAGAAAACTAAAGATTAAGCCACACGAACCCCACTAAAAGTCTACCTACCGTGACACAAAAAACTAAAGATTGAACCACACGAACCCCACCAAAAATGTATCAACCATGACACAGAAAACTAAAGATTGAGCCACACGAACCCCACTAAAAATCTACCAGCCATGACACAAAACTAAAGATTGAGCCACACGAACCCCACTAAAAGTCTACCTACCATGACACAGAAAACTAAAGATTGAGCCACACGAACCCCACTAAAAGTCTACCAACCATGATACAGAAAACTAGATTGAGCCACACGAACCCCACTAAAAATCTACCTACCATGACACAGAAAACTAAAGATTGAGCCAAGCGAACCCCACTAAAAGTCTACCTACCATGACACAGAAAACTAAAGATTGAGCCACACGAACCCCACTAAAAGTCTACCAACCATGACAAAGAAAACTAAAGATTGAGCCACACAAACCCCACTAAAATTCTACCTACCATGACACAGAAATCTAAATATTGAGCCACACGAACCCCACTAAAAGTCTAGCTACCAACCATGACACAGAAAACTAAAGATAGAGTCACACGAACCCCACTAAAGGTCTACCTACCATGACACAGAAAACTAAAGATTGAGCCACACGAACCCCACTAAAAGTCTACCAACCATGACACAGAAAACTAAATATTGAGTCACAGGAACCCCACTAAAAGTCTACCTATCATGACACAGAAAACTAAAGATTGAGCCACACGAACCCCACTAAAAGTCTACCTACAATGAAGCACAAAACTAAAGATTGAGCCACACGAATCCCACTAAAAGTCTACCAACCATGACAGAAAATTAAAGATTGAGCCACACGAACCCCACTAAAAGTCTACCAATCATGACACAGAAATCTAAATATTGAGCCACACGAACCCCACTAAAAGTCTACCAACCATGAGACAGAAAAGTAGAGATTGAGCCACACGAACCCCACTAAAAGTCTACCAACCATGACACAGAAATCTAAATATTGAGCCACACGAACCCCACTAAAAGTCTACCGACCATGAGACAGTAAAGTAAAGATTGAGCCACACGAACCCCACTAAAAGTCTCCCAACCATGACGCAGAAAACTAAAGATTGAGCCACACGAACCCCACTAAAAGTCTACCAACCATGACACAGAAAACTAAACATTGAGCCACACGAACCCCACTAAAAGTCTACCAACCATGACACAGAAATCTAAATATTTAGCCACACGAACCCCACTAAAAGTCTACCAACCATGAGACAGAAAACTAAAGATTGAGCCACACGAACCCCACTAAAAGTCTACCGACCATGAGACAGTAAAGTAAAGATTGAGCCACACGAACCCCACTAAAATCTCCCAACCATGACAGAGAAAACTAAAGATTGAGCCACACGAACCCCACTAAAAGTCTACCAACCATGACACAGAAAACTAAACATTGAGCCACACGAACCCCACTAAAATTCTACAAACCATGACACAGAAAACTAAACATTGAGACACACGAACCCCACTAAAAGTCTTCCAACCATGATACAGAAAACTAAAGATTGAACCACACGAACCCCTCTAAGAGTCTACCAACCATGACACAGATAGCTAAAGATAGAGCCACACGAACCCACTAAAAGTCTACCAACCATGACACAGAAAACTAAAGATTGAGCCACACGAACCCCACTAAAAGTCTACCAACCATGCCACAGAAGACTAAAGATTGAGCCACACGAATCACACTAAAATTCTACCAACCATGACAGAAAATTAAAGATTAAGCCACACGAACCCCACTAAAAGTCTACCAATCATGACACAGAAATCTAAATATTGAGCCACACGAACCCCACTAAAAGTCTACCAACCATGAGACAGAAAAGTAGAGATTGAGCCACACGAACCCCACTAAAAGTCTACCAACCATGACACAGAAATCTAAATATTGAGCCACACGAACCCCACTAAAAGTCTACCGACCATGAGACAGTAAAGTAAAGATTGAGCCACACGAACCCCACTAAAAGTCCCCCAACCATGACGCAGAAAACTAAAGATTGAGCCACACGAACCCCACTAAAAGTCTACCAACCATGACACAGAAAACTAAAGATTGAGCCACACGAACCCCACTAAAATTCTACCAACCATGACACAGAAAACTAAACATTGAGACACACGAACCCCACTAAAAGTCTTCCAACCATGATACAGAAAACTAAGGATTGAACCACGCGAACCCCACTAAGACTCTACCAACCATGACACAGAAAGCTAAAGATAGAGCCACACGAACCCCACTAAAAGTCTACCTACCATGACACAGAAAACTAAAGATTGAGCCACACGAACCCCACTAAAAGTCTACCAACCATGACACAGAATACTAAATATTGAGTCACAGGAACCCCACTAAAAGTCTACCTATCATGACACAGAAAACTAAAGATTGAGCCACACGAACCCCACTAAAAGTCTACCTACAATGAAGCACAAAACTAAAGATTGAGCCACACGAATCCCACTAAAAGTCTACCAACCATGACAGAAAATTAAAGATTGAGCCACACGAACCCCTCTAAAAGTCTACCAATCATGACACAGAAATCTAAATATTGAGCCACACAAACCCCACTAAAAGTCTACCAACCATGAGACAGAAAAGTAGAGATTGAGCCACACGAACCCCACTAAAAGTCTACCAACCATGACACAGAAATCTAAATATTGAGCCACACGAACCCCACTAAAAGTCTACCGACCATGAGACAGTAAAGTAAAGATTGAGCCACACGAACCCCACTAAAAGTCTCCCAACCATGACGCAGAAAACTAAAGATTGAGCCACACGAACCCCACTAAAAGTCTACCAACCATGACACAGAAAACTAAACATTGAGCCACACTAACCCCACTAAAAGTCTACCAACCATGACACAGAAATCTAAATATTGAGCCACACGAACCCCACTAAAAGTCTACCAACCATGAGACAGAAAACTAAAGATTGAGCCACACGAACCCCACTAAAAGTCTACCGACCATGAGACAGTAAAGTAAAGATTGAGCCACACGAACCCCACTAAAATCTCCCAACCATGACACAGAAAACTAAAGATTGAGCCACACGAACCCCACTAAAAGTCTACCAACCATGACACAGAAAACTAAACATTGAGCCACACGAACCCCACTAAAATTCTACAAACCATGACACGGAAAACTAAACATTGAGACACACGAACCCCACTAAAAGTCTTCCAACCATGATACAGAAAACTAAAGATTGAACCACACGAACCCCTCTAAGAGTCTACCAACCATGACACAGATAGCTAAAGATAGAGCCACACGAACCCACTAAAAGTCTACCAACCATGACACAGAAAACTAAAGATTGAGCCACACGAACCCCACTAAAAGTCTACCATACATGCCACAGAAGACTAAAGATTGAGCCACACGAATCACACTAAAAGTCTACCAACCATGACAGAAAATTAAAGATTGAGCCACACGAACCCCACTAAAAGTCTACCAATCATGACACAGAAATCTAAATATTGAGCCACACGAACCCCACTAAAAGTCTACCAACCATGAGACAGAAAATTAAAGATTGAGCCACACGAACCCCACTAAAAGTCTACCAACCATGACACAGAAATCTAAATATTGAGCCACACGAACCCCACTGAAAGTCTACCGACCATGAGACAGTAAAGTAAAGATTGAGCCACACGAACCCCACTAAAAGTCCCCCAACCATGACGCAGAAAACTAAAGATTGAGCCACACGAACCCCACTAAAAGTCTACCTACCATGACACAGAAGACTAAAAATTGAGCCACACGAATCCCACTAAAAGTCTACCAACCATGACACAGAAAACTAAAGTTTGGGCCACACGAACCCCACTAAAAGTCTACCTACCATGACACAGAAAACTAAAGATTAAGCCACACGAACCCCACTAAAAGTCTACCTACCGTGACACAAAAAACTAAAGATTGAACCACACGAACCCCACCAAAAATGTATCAACCATGACACAGAAAACTAAAGATTGAGCCACACGAACCCCACTAAAAATCTACCAGCCATGACACAAAACTAAAGATTGAGCCACACGAACCCCACTAAAAGTCTACCTACCATGACACAGAAAACTAAAGATTGAGCCACACGAACCCCACTAAAAGTCTGCCAACCATGATACAGAAAACTAGATTGAGCCACACGAACCCCACTAAAAATCTACCTACCATGACACAGAAAACTAAAGATTGAGCCAAGCGAACCCCACTAAAAGTCTACCTACCATGACACAGAAAACTAAAGATTGAGCCACACGAACCCCACTAAAAGTCTACCAACCATGACAAAGAAAACTAAAGATTGAGCCACACAAACCCCAATAAAATTCTACCTACCATGACACAGAAATCTAAATATTGAGCCACACGAACCCCACTAAAAGTCTAGCTACCAACCATGACACAGAAAACTAAAGATAGAGTCACACGAACCCCACTAAAGGTCTACCTACCATGACACAGAAAACTAAAGATTGAGCCACACGAACCCCACTAAAAGTCTACCAACCATGACACAGAAAACTAAATATTGAGTCACAGGAACCCCACTAAAAGTCTACCTATCATGACACAGAAAACTAAAGATTGAGCCACACGAACCCCACTAAAAGTCTACCTACAATGAAGCACAAAACTAAAGATTGAGCCACACGAATCCCACTAAAAGTCTACCAACCATGACAGAAAATTAAAGATTGAGCCACACGAACCCCACTAAAAGTCTACCAATCATGACACAGAAATCTAAATATTGAGCCACACGAACCCCACTAAAAGTCTACCAACCATGAGACAGAAAAGTAGAGATTGAGCCACACGAACCCCACTAAAAGTCTACCAACCATGACACAGAAATCTAAATATTGAGCCACACGAACCCCACTAAAAGTCTACCGACCATGAGACAGTAAAGTAAAGATTGAGCCACACGAACCCCACTAAAAGTCTCCCAACCATGACGCAGAAAACTAAAGATTGAGCCACACGAACCCCACTAAAAGTCTACCAACCATGACACAGAAAACTAAACATTGAGCCACACGAACCCCACTAAAAGTCTACCAACCATGACACAGAAATCTAAATATTTAGCCACACGAACCCCACTAAAAGTCTACCAACCATGAGACAGAAAACTAAAGATTGAGCCACACGAACCCCACTAAAAGTCTCCCGACCATGAGACAGTAAAGTAAAGATTGAGCCACACGAACCCCACTAAAATCTCCCAACCATGACAGAGAAAACTAAAGATTGAGCCACACGAACCCCACTAAAAGTCTACCAACCATGACACAGAAAACTAAACATTGAGCCACACGAACCCCACTAAAATTCTACAAACCATGACACAGAAAACTAAACATTGAGACACACGAACCCCACTAAAAGTCTTCCAACCATGATACAGAAAACTAAAGATTGAACCACACGAACCCCTCTAAGAGTCTACCAACCATGACACAGATAGCTAAAGATAGAGCCACACGAACCCACTAAAAGTCTACCAACCATGACACAGAAAACTAAAGATTGAGCCACACGAACCCCACTAAAAGTCTACCAACCATGCCACAGAAGACTAAAGATTGAGCCACACGAATCACACTAAAATTCTACCAACCATGACAGAAAATTAAAGATTAAGCCACACGAACCCCACTAAAAGTCTACCAATCATGACACAGAAATCTAAATATTGAGCCACACGAACCCCACTAAAAGTCTACCAACCATGAGACAGAAAAGTAGAGATTGAGCCACACGAACCCCACTAAAAGTCTACCAACCATGACACAGAAATCTAAATATTGAGCCACACGAACCCCACTAAAAGTCTACCGACCATGAGACAGTAAAGTAAAGATTGAGCCACACGAACCCCACTAAAAGTCCCCCAACCATGACGCAGAAAACTAAAGATTGAGCCACACGAACCCCACTAAAAGTCTACCAACCATGACACAGAAAACTAAACATTGAGCCACACGAACCCCACTAAAATTCTACCAACCATGACACAGAAAACTAAACATTGAGACACACGAACCCCACTAAAAGTCTTCCAACCATGATACAGAAAACTAAGGATTGAACCACGCGAACCCCACTAAGACTCTACCAACCATGACACAGAAAGCTAAAGATAGAGCCACACGAACCCCACTAAAAGTCTACCTACCATGACACAGAAAACTAAAGATTGAGCCACACGAACCCCACCAAAAGTCTACCAACCATGACACAGAATACTAAATATTGAGTCACAGGAACCCCACTAAAAGTCTACCTATCATGACACAGAAAACTAAAGATTGAGCCACACGAACCCCACTAAAAGTCTACCTACAATGAAGCACAAAACTAAAGATTGAGCCACACGAATCCCACTAAAAGTCTACCAACCATGACAGAAAATTAAAGATTGAACCACACGAACCCCTCTAAAAGTCTACCAATCATGACACAGAAATCTAAATATTGAGCCACACGAACCCCACTAAAAGTCTACCAACCATGAGACAGAAAAGTAGAGATTGAGCCACACGAACCCCACTAAAAGTCTACCAACCATGACACAGAAATCTAAATATTGAGCCACACGAACCCCACTAAAAGTCTACCGACCATGAGACAGTAAAGTAAAGATTGAGCCACACGAACCCCACTAAAAGTCTCCCAACCATGACGCAGAAAACTAAAGATTGAGCCACACGAACCCCACTAAAAGTCTACCAACCATGACACAGAAAACTAAACATTGAGCCACACTAACCCCACTAAAAGTCTACCAACCATGACACAGAAATCTAAATATTGAGCCACACGAACCCCACTAAAAGTCTACCAACCATGAGACAGAAAACTAAAGATTGAGCCACACGAACCCCACTAAAAGTCTACCGACCATGAGACAGTAAAGTAAAGATTGAGCCACACGAACCCCACTAAAATCTCCCAACCATGACACAGAAAACTAAAGATTGAGCCACACGAACCCCACTAAAAGTCTACCAACCATGACACAGAAAACTAAACATTGAGCCACACGAACCCCACTAAAATTCTACAAACCATGACACGGAAAACTAAACATTGAGACACACGAACCCCACTAAAAGTCTTCCAACCATGATACAGAAAACTAAAGATTGAACCACACGAACCCCTCTAAGAGTCTACCAACCATGACACAGATAGCTAAAGATAGAGCCACACGAACCCACTAAAAGTCTACCAACCATGACACAGAAAACTAAAGATTGAGCCACACGAACCCCACTAAAAGTCTACCATACATGCCACAGAAGACTAAAGATTGAGCCACACGAATCACACTAAAAGTCTACCAACCATGACAGAAAATTAAAGATTGAGCCACACGAACCCCACTAAAAGTCTACCAATCATGACACAGAAATCTAAATATTGAGCCACACGAACCCCACTAAAAGTCTACCAACCATGAGACAGAAAATTAAAGATTGAGCCACACGAACCCCACTAAAAGTCTACCAACCATGACACAGAAATCTAAATATTGAGCCACACGAACCCCACTAAAAGTCTACCGACCATGAGACAGTAAAGTAAAGATTGAGCCACACGAACCCCACTAAAAGTCCCCCAACCATGACGCAGAAAACTAAAGATTGAGCCACACGAACCCCACTAAAAGTCTACCAACCATGACACAGAAAACTAAACATTGAGCCACACGAACCCCACTAAAATTCTACCAACCATGACACAGAAAACTAAACATTGAGACACACGAACCCCACTAAAAGTCTTCCAACCATGATACAGAAAACTAAGGATTGAACCACACGAACCCCACTAAGACTCTACCAACCATGACACAGAAAGCTAAAGATAGAGCCACACGAACTCCACTAAGAGTCTACCTACCATGGCACAGAAAACTAAAGATTGAGCCACACGAACCCCACTAAAAGTCTACCAACCAATACACAGAAAATTAAAGATTGAGCCACACGAACCGCACTAAATGTCTACCAATCATGACACAGAAATCTAAATATTGAGCCACACGAACCCCACTAAAAGTCTACCAACCAAGAGACAGAAAAGTAGAGATTGAGCCACACGAACTCCACTAAAGGTCTCCCAACCATGACGCAGAAAACTAAAGATTGAGCCACACGAACCCTACTAAAAGTCTACCAACCATGAGAGAAAATTAAAGATTGAGCCACACGAACCCCACTAAAAGTCTACCAATCATGACACAGAAATCTAAATATTGAGCCACACGAACCCCACTAAAAGTCTACCAACCATGAGACAGAAAAGTAGAGATTGAGCCACACTAACCCCACTAAAAGTCTACCAACCATGACACAGAAATCTAAATATTGAGCCACACGAACCCCACTAAAAGTCTACCGACCATGAGACAGTAAAGTAAAGATTGAGCCACACGAACCCCACTAAAAGTCTCCCAACCATAACGCAGAAAACTAAAGATTGAGACACACGAACCCCACTAAAAGTCTACCAACCATGACACAGAAAACTAAAGATTGAGACACACGAACCCCACTAAAAGTCTTCCAACCATGATAGAGAAAACGAAAGATTGAACCACACGAACCGCACTAAGAGTCTACCAACCATGACACAGAAAACTAAACATTGAGACACACGAACCCCACTAAAAGTCTTCCAACCATGACACAGAAAACTAAAGATTGAGCCACACGAACCCCACTAAAAGTCTACCTACCATGACACAGAAAACTAAAGTTTGAGCCACACGAACCCCACTAAAAGTCTACCAACCATGACACAGAAAACTAAAGATTGAGCCACACGAACCCCACTAAAAGTCTACCTACCATGACACAGAAGACTAAAGATTGAGCCACACGAATCCCACTAAAAGTCTACCAACCATGACACAGAAAACTAAATATTGGGCCACACGAACCCCACTAAAAGTCTACCTACCATGACACAGAAAACTAAAGATTAAGCCACGCGAACCCCACTAAAAGTCTACCTACCGTGACACAAAAAACTAAAGATTGAACCACACGAACCCCACCAAAAATGTATCAACCATGACACAGAAAACTAAAGATTGAGCCACACGAACCCCACTAAAAATCTACCAGCCATGACACAAAACTAAAGATTGAGCCACACGAATCCCACTAAAAGTCTACCAACCATGACACAGAAAACTAAAGATTGAGCCACTCGAACCCCACTAAAAGTCTACCAACCATGACACAGAAAACTAAAGATTGAGCCACACGAACCCCACTAAAAGTCTACCAACCATGATACAGAAAACTAGATTGAGCCACACGAACCCCACTAAAAATCTACCTACCATGACACAAAAAACTAAAGATTGAGCCAAGCGAACCCCACTAAAAGTCTACCAACCATGACAAAGAAAACTAAAGATTGAGCCACACAAACCCCACTAAAATTCTACCTACCATGACAAAGAAAACTAAAGATTGAGCCACACAAACCCCACTAAAATTCTACCTACCATGACACAGAAATCTAAAGATTGAGCCACACGAACCCCACTAAAAGTCTAGCTACCAACCATGACACAGAAAGCTAAAGATTGAGCCACACGAACCCCACTAAAAGTCTACCAACCATGACAAAGAAAACTAAAGATTGAGCCACACAAACCCCACTAAAATTCTACCTACCATGACACAGAAATCTAAAGATTGAGCCACACGAACCCCACTAAAAGTCTAGCTACCAACCATGACACAGAAAACTAAAGATAGAGTCGCACGAACCCCACTAAAGGTCTACCTACCATGACACAGAAAACTAAAGATTGAGCCACACGAACCCCACTAAAGGTCTACCAACCATGACACAGAAAACTAAATATTGAGTCACAGGAACCCCACTAAAAGTCTACCTATCATGACACAGAAAACTAAAGATTGAGCCACACGAACCCCACTAAAAGTCTACCTACAATGAAGCACAAAATTAAAGATTGAGCCACACGAACCCCACTAAAAGTCTACCAATCATGACACAGAAATCTAAATATTGAACCACACGAACCCCACTAAAAGTCTACCAACCATGAGACAGAAAAGTAGAGATTGAGCCACACGAACCCCACTAAAAGTCTACCAACCATGACACAGAAATCTAAATATTGAGCCACACGAACCCCATTAAAAGTCTACCGACCATGAGACAGTAAAGTAAAGATTGAGCCACACGAACTCCACTAAAAGTCTCCCAACCATGACGCAGAAAACTAAAGATTGAGCCACACGAACCCCACTAAAAGTCTACCAACCATGACACAGAAAACTAAACATTGAGCCACACGAACCCCACTAAAAGTCTACCAACCATGACACAGAAATCTAAATATTGAGCCACACGAACCCCACTTAAAGTCTACCAACCATGAGACAGTAAAGTAGAGATTGAGCCACACTAACCCCACTAAAAGTCTACCAACCATGACACAGAAATCTAAATATTGAGCCACACGAACCCCACTAAAAGTCTACCGACCATGAGACAGTAAAGTAAAGATTGAGCCACACGAACCCCACTAAAAGTCTCCCAACCATAACGCAGAAAACTAAAGATTGAGCCACACGAACCCCACTAAAAGTCTACCAACCATGACACAGAAAACTAAAGATTGAGACACACGAACCCCACTAAAAGTCTTCCAACCATAACGCAGAAAACTAAAGATTGAGCCACACGAACCCCACTAAAAATCTACCAGCCATGACACAAAACTAAAGATTGAGCCACACGAATCCCACTAAAAGTCTACCAACCATGACACAGAAAACTAAAGATTGAGCCACTCGAACCCCACTAAAAGTCTACCAACCATGACACAGAAAACTAAAGATTGAGCCACACGAACCCCACTAAAAGTCTACCAACCATGATACAGAAAACTAGATTGAGCCACACGAACCCCACTAAAAATCTACCTACCATGACACAGAAAACTAAAGATTGAGCCAAGCGAACCCTACTAAAAGTCTACCAACCATGACAAAGAAAACTAAAGATTGAGCCACACAAACCCCACTAAAATTCTACCTACCATGACAAAGAAAACTAAAGATTGAGCCACACAAACCCCACTAAAATTCTACCTACCATGACACAGAAATCTAAAGATTGAGCCACACGAACCCCACTAAAAGTCTAGCTACCAACCATGACACAGAAAGCTAAAGATTGAGCCACACGAACCCCACTAAAAGTCTACCAACCATGACAAAGAAAACTAAAGATTGAGCCACACAAACCCCTCTAAAATTCTACCTACCATGACACAGAAATCTAAAGATTGAGCCACACGAACCCCACTAAAAGTCTAGCGACCAACCATGACACAGAAAACTAAAGATAGAGTCGCACGAACCCCACTAAAGGTCTACCTACCATGACACAGAAAACTAAAGATTGAGCCACACGAACCCCACTAAAGGTCTACCAACCATGACACAGAAAACTAAATATTGAGTCACAGGAACCCCACTAAAAGTCTACCTATCATGACACAGAAAACTAAAGATTGAGCCACACGAACCCCACTAAAAGTCTACCTACAATGAAGCACAAAATTAAAGATTGAGCCACACGAACCCCACTAAAAGTCTACCAATCATGACACAGAAATCTAAATATTGAGCCACACGAACCCCACTAAAAGTCTACCAACCATGAGACAGAAAAGTAGAGATTGAGCCACACGAACCCCACTAAAAGTCTACCAACCATGACACAGAAATCTAAATATTGAGCCACACGAACCCCACTAAAAGTCTACCGACCATGAGACAGTAAAGTAAAGATTGAGCCACACGAACCCCACTAAAAGTCTCCCAACCATGACGCAGAAAACTAAAGATTGAGCCACACGAACCCCACTAAAAATCTACCAGCCATGACACAAAACTAAAGATTGAGCCACACGAATTCCACTAAAAGTCTACCAACCATGACACAGAAAACTAAAGATTGAGCCACTCGAACCCCACTAAAAGTCTACCAACCATGACACAGAAAACTAAAGATTGAGCCACACGAACCCCACTAAAAGTCTACCAACCATGATGCAGAAAACTAGATTGAGCCACACGAACCCCACTAAAAATCTACCTACCATGACACAGAAAACTAAAGATTGAGCCAAGCGAACCCCACTAAAAGTCTACCAACCATGACAAAGAAAACTAAAGATTGAGCCACACAAACCCCACTAAAATTCTACCTACCATGACAAAGAAAACTAAAGATTGAGCCACACAAACCCCACTAAAATTCTACCTACCATGACACAGAAATCTAAAGATTGAGCCACACTAACCCCACTAAAAGTCTAGCTACCAACCATGACACAGAAAGCTAAAGATTGAGCCACACGAATCCCACTAAAAGTCTACCAACCATGACAAAGAAAACTAAAGATTGAGCCACACAAACCCCACTAAAATTCTACCTACCATGACACAGAAATCTAAAGATTGAGCCACACGAACCCCACTAAAAGTCTAGCTACCAACCATGACACAGAAAACTAAAGATAGAGTCGCACGAACCCCACTAAAGGTCTACCTACCATGACACAGAAAACTAAAGATTGAGCCACACGAACCCCACTAAAGGTCTACCAACCATGACACAGAAAACTAAATATTGAGTCACAGGAACCCCACTAAAAGTCTACCTATCATGACACAGAAAACTAAAGATTGAGCCACACGAACCCCACTAAAAGTCTACCTACAATGAAGCACAAAATTAAAGATTGAGCCACACGAACCCCACTAAAAGTCTACCAATCATGACACAGAAATCTAAACATTGAGCCACACGAACCCCACTAAAAGTCTACCAACCATGAGACAGAAAAGTAGAGATTGAGCCACACGAACCCCACTAAAAGTCTACCAACCATGACACAGAAATCTAAATATTGAGCCACACGAACCCCACTAAAAGTCTACCGACCATGAGACAGTAAAGTAAAGATTGAGCCACACGAACCCCACTAAAAGTCTCCCAACCATGACGCAGAAAACTAAAGATTGAGCCACACGAACCCCACTAAAAGTCTACCAACCATGACACAGAAATCTAAATATTGAGCCACACGAACCCCACTTAAAGTCTACCAACCATGAGACAGAAAACTAAAGATTGAGCCATACGAACCCCACTAAAAGTCTACCTACAATGAAGCACAAAACTAAAGATTGAGCCACACGAATCCCACTAAAAGTCTACCAACCATGAGAGAAAATTAAAGATTGAGCCACACGAACCCCACTAAAAGTCTACCAATCATGACACAGAAATCTAAATATTGAGCCACACGAACCCCACTAAAAGTCTACCAACCATGAGACAGAAAAGTAGAGATTGAGCCACACGAACCCCACTAAAAGTCTACCAACCATGACACAGAAATCTAAATATTGAGCCACACGAACCCCACTAAAAGTCTACCGACCATGAGACAGTAAAGTAAAGATTGAGCCACACGAACCCCACTAAAAGTCTCCCAACCATGACGCAGAAAACTAAAGATTGAGCCACCCGAACCCCACTAAAAGTCTACCAACCATGAGACAGAAAAGTAGAGATTGAGCCACACTAACCCCACTAAAAGTCTACCAACCATGACACAGAAATCTAAATATTGAGCCACACGAACCCCACTAAAAGTCTACCGACCATGAGACAGTAAAGTAAAGATTGAGCCACACGAACCCCACTAAAAGTCTCCCAACCATAACGCAGAAAACTAAAGATTGAGCCACACGAACCCCACTAAAAGTCTACCAACCATGACACAGAAAACTAAAGATTGAGACACACGAACCGCACTAAGAGTCTACCAACCATGACACAGAAAACTAAACATTGAGACACACGAACCCACTAAAAGTCTTCCAACCATGACACAGAAAACTAAAGATTGAGCCACACGAACCCCACTAAAAGTCTACCTACCATGACACAGAAAACTAAAGTTTGAGCCACACGAACCCCACTAAAAGTCTACCAACCATGACACAGAAAACTAAAGATTGAGCCACACGAACCCCACTAAAAGTCTACCTACCATGACACAGAAGACTAAAGATTGAGCCACACGAATCCCACTAAAAGTCTACCAACCATGACACAGAAAACTAAAGATTGGGCCACACGAACCCCACTAAAAGTCTACCTACCATGACACAGAAAACTAAAGATTAAGCCACACGAACCCCACTAAAAGTCTACCTACCGTGACACAAAAAACTAAAGATTGAATCACACGAACCCCACCAAAAATGTATCAACCATGACACAGAAAACTAAAGATTGAGCCACACGAACCCCACTAAAAATCTACCAGCCATGACACAGAAAAACTAAAGATTGAGCCACACGAACCCCACTAAAAGTCTACCAACCATGACAAAGAAAACTAAAGATTGAGCCATTCGAACCCCGCTAAAAGTCTACCTACCATGACACAGAAAACTAAAGATTGAGCCACACGAACCCCACTAAAAGTCTACCAACCATGATACAGAAAACTAGATTGAGCCACACGAACCCCACTAAAAATCTACCTACCATGACACAGAAAACTAAAGATTGAGCCAAGCGAACCCCACTAAAAGTCTACCTACCATGACACAGAAAGCTAAAGATTGAGCCACACGAACCCCACTAAAAGTCTACCAACCATGACAAAGAAAACTAAAGATTGAGCCAAACAAACCCCACTAAAATTCTACCTACCATGACACAGAAATCTAAAGATTGAGCCACACGAACCCCACTAAAAGTCTAGCTACCAACCATGACACAGAAAACTAAAGATAGAGTCGCACGAACCCCACTAAAGGTCTACCTACCATGACACAGAAAACTAAAGATTGAGCCACACGAACCCCACTAAAAGTCTACCAACCATGACACAGAAAACTAAACATTGAGTCACAGGAACCCCACTAAAAGTCTACCTATCATGACACAGAAAACTAAAGATTGAGCCACACGAACCCCACTAAAAGTCTACCTACAATGAAGCACAAAACTAAAGATTGAGCCACACGAATCCCACTAAAAGTCTACCAACCATGACAGAAAATTAAAGATTGAGCCACACTAACCCCACTAAAAGTCTACCAATCATGACACAGAAATCTAAATATTGAGCCACACGAACCCCACTAAAAGTCTACCAACCATGAGACAAAATAGTAGAGATTGAGCCACACGAACCCCACTAAAATTCTACCAACCATGACACAGAAATCTAAATATTGAGCCACACGAACCCCACTAAAAGTCTACCGACCATGAGACAGAAAAGTAAAGATTGAGCCACACGAACCCCACTAAAAGTCTCCCAACCATGACGCAGAAATCTAAAGATTGAGCCACACGAACCCCACTAAAAGTCTACCAACCATGACACAGAAAACTAAACATTGAGCCACACGAACCCCACTAAAAGTCTACCAACCATGACACAGAAATCTAAATATTGAGCCACACGAACCCCACTAAAAGTCTACCAACCTTGAGACAGAAAACTAAAGATTGAGCCACACGAACCCCACTAAAAGTCTACCAACCATGAGACAGAAAACTAAAGATTGAGCCACACGAACCCCACTAAAAGTCTACCAATCAAGACACAGAAATCTAAATATTGAGCCACACGAACCCCACTAAAAGTCTACCAACCATGAGACAGAAAAGTAGAGATTGAGCCACACTAACCCCACTAAAAGTCTACCAACCATGACACAGAAATCTAAATATTGAGCGACACGAACCCCACTAAAAGTCTACCAACCATGAGACAGTAAAGTAAAGATTGAGCTACACGAACCCCACTAAAAGTCTCCCAACCATAACGCAGAAAACTAAAGATTGAGCCACACGAACCCCACTAAAAGTCTACCAACCATGACACAGAAAACTAAAGATTGAGACACACGAACCCCACTAAAATTCTTCCAAACATGATAGAGAAAACGAAAGATTGAACCACACGAACCGCACTAAGAGTCTACCAACCATGACACAGAAAACTAAACATTGAGACACACGAACCCCACTAAAAGTCTTCCAACCATGACACAGAAAACTAAAGATTGAGCCACACGAACCCCACTAAAAGTCTACCTACCATGACACAGAAAACTAAAGTTTGAGCCACACGAACCCCACTAAAAGTCTACCAACCATGACACAGAAAACTAAAGATTGAGCCACACGAACCCCACTAAAAGTCTACCTACCATGACACAGAAGACTAAAGATTGAGCCACACAAATCCCACTGAAAGTCTACCAACCATGACACAGAAAACTAAAGATTGGGCCACACGAACCCCACTAAAAGTCTACCAACCATGACAAAGAAAACTAAAGATTAAGCCACACGAACCCCACTAAAAGTCTACCTACCGTGACACAAAAAACTAAAGATTGAACCACACGAACCCCAACAAAAATGTATCAACCATGACACAGAAAACTAAAGATTGAGCCACACGAACCCCACTAAAAATCTACCAGTCATGACACAAAACTAAAGATTGAGCCACACGAACCCCACTAAAAGTCTACCAACCATGACACATAAAACTAAAGATTGAGCCACTCGAACCCCTCTAAAAGTCTACCTACCATGACACAGAAAACTAAAGATTGAGCCACACGAACCCCACTAAAAGTCTACCAACCATGATACAGAAAACTAGATTGAGCCACACGAACCCCCCTAAAAATCTACCTACCATGACACAGAAAACTAAAGATTGAGCCAAGCGAACCCCACTAAAAGTCTACCAACCATGACAAAGAAAACTAAAGATTGAGCCACACAAACCCCACTAAAATTCTACCTACCATGACACAGAAATCTAAAGATTGAGCCACACGAACCCCACTAAAAGTCTAGCTACCAGCCATGACACAGAAAACTAAAGATAGAGTCGCACGAACCCCACTAAAGGTCTACCTACCATGACACAGAAAACTAAAGATTGAGCCACACGAACCCCACTAAAAGTCTACCAACCATGACACAGAAAACTAAATATTGAGTCACAGGAACCCCACTAAAAGTCTACCTATCATGACACAGAAAACTAAAGATTGAGCCACACGAACCCCACTAAAAGTCTACCTACAATGAAACACAAAACTAAAGATTGAGCCACACGAATCCCACTAAAAGTCTACCAACCATGACAGAAAATTAAAGATTGAACCACACGAACCCCACTAAAAGTCTACCAATCATGACACAGAAATCTAAATATTGAGCCACACGAACCCCACTAAAAGTCTACCTACCATGACACAGAAATCTAAATATTGAGCCACACGAACCCCACTAAAAGTCTACCGACCATGAGACAGTAAAGTAAAGATTGAGCCACACGAACCCCACTAAAAGTCTCCCAACCATGACGCAGAAAACTAAAGATTGAGCCACACGAACCCCACTAAAAGTCTACCAACCATGACACAGAAAACTAAACATTGAGCCACACGAACCCCACTAAAAGTCTACCAACCATGACACAGAAATCTAAATATTGAGCCACACGAACCCCACTAAAAGTCTACCAACCATGATACAGAAAACTAAAGATTGAGCCACACGAACCCCACTAAAAGTCTACCGACCATGAGACAGTAAAGTAAAGATTGAGCCACACGAACCCCACTAAAATCTCCCAACCATGACAGAGAAAACTAAAGATTGAGCCACACGAACCCCACTAAAAGTCTACCAACCATGACACAGAAAACTAAACATTGAGCCACACGAACCCCACTAAAATTCTACCAACCATGACACAGAAAACTAAACATTGAGACACACGAACCCCACTAAAAGTCTTCCAACCATGATACAGAAAACTAAAGATTGAACCACACGAACCCCACTAAGAGTCTACCAACCATGACACAGAAAGCTAAAGATAGAGCCACACGAACCCCACTAAAAGTCTACCAATCATGACACAGAAATCTAAATATTGAGCCACACGAACCCCACTAAAAGTCTACCAACCATGAGACAGAAAAGTAGAGATTGAGCCACACGAACTCCACTAAAGGTCTCCCAACCATGACGCAGAAAACTAAAGATTGAGCCACACGAACCCCACCAAAAGTCTACCAACCATGACACAGAAAACTAAAGATTGAGCCACACGAACCCCACTAAAAGTCTACCTACCATGACACAGAAAAACAAAAGATTGAGCTATATATATAGCTACACGAACCCCACTAATAGTCTACCTAACATCACACAGAAGACTAAAGATTGAGCCACACGAAGCCCATAAAAAATCTACCAACCATAACACAGAAAACTAAAGATTGAGCCACACGAACCCCACTAAAAATCTACCAACCATGACACAGAAAACTAGATTGAGCCACACGAACCCCACTAAAAATCTACCAGAAAACTATATTGTAGTATAAAAGTCTACCAACCATGACACATAAAACTAAAGATTGAGACACACGAACCCCACTAAAAGTCTACCAACCATGACACAGACCACTAAAGATTGAGCCACACGAACCCCACTAAAAGTCTACCAACCATGACAGAAAGAATAAAGATTGAGCCACACGAACCACACTAAAGGTATACTGTAAACCAACTTTTGTTCGCGTACTAAAAACCTTAATGACTTTCGCGGTAGAGTACAAAATCGCGAAAGTGTATATCCGCGAACAAGTCGGTCTAAAGTGTGTAAGAAACAAGAACATATATAGCCTAGCAAACACCATATTATATATATAGCGTAATGTATTTCTGGTATAGATCGATATCCCTTAGACAACACAAAGTCATGTATACGTAGTTAAATTTGGGGGTCATGTAAATTAACATAATTAATTTTCAAAAGAACTGTATTTGTAAGATACTGACAATTAATTTAATGCAGAGTACTAGTAAGTGTTAGACTTCATTATATATGGTATATACAGGATTTAGTTCAACAGTATTACAATTTTTCTGCATTAAAATTTATAAAGTTACGCGTTGGCAAATATAATTATAAGTGAAGAAAGTTATCGAAATGTGTTCAAAACAGGTTTTATAATTATACATGTATATTGTAGTATAAAGTGCCGTGAGCATAATGTTGACAGGTAATTAAAAGCGTTTGATTGTAATTATCAGCTGGGATTGTAAAATCAATAATTGCTGTCACCTGTACGCTGATAATTGAAACTATTAATCAACGAGGATAATCCGATAATCATTGGAAAAACAAACGAGAGCAACTACAACATTATTACATCTTGGTCTATCATGTTCTATAATATAAACTTTTTTTCGTTTTTTTGAGAAAATAGCACAGGTGACAAATTTATTATAATTATATGATGACAAAAACTGGACAAAATTATACACACTTAATTATGGAGTTGGCGTAAAACAACAATCAATCAATTAAAAGGTACTGGATTGTTGTAGGTTATAATAATGCTGTATTGAAGACTGACAATTAAAACATGTAGAAATGTTGAAAATATTTAAAAAGGAAAACTCTAGTACATATGTGTTCACGAAATCAATGGGGTGTCAATCGAACGATCAATAATATATTACGAAAGACAACTCTTGTTATAAAAAAATAACCGATGTCGGCGGCGATGTAGACCAAAGTCATACAGCGAAAAATCTGAACTTTTAGCATTTTGGTTATCGCGAAATTAAATCTCCGCGAAACCGTCTTGAAGCATGAAAACGCGAAACATAATAGCCGCGAAAATAAATTAGTTTACAGTACCTAACATGACACAGAAATCTAAAGATTGAGCCACACGAACCCCACTAAAAGTTTACCAACCATGACACAGAAAACTAAAGATTGAGCCACACGAACCCCACTAAAAGTCTACGAACCATGACACAGAAAATTAAAGATTGAGCCACACGAACCCCACTATAAGTCTACCAACCATGAGACAGAAAGGTAGAGATTCAGCCACACGAACCCCACTAAAGATCTCCCAACCATGACGCAGAAAACTCAGTAAAGATTGAGCCACACGAACCCCACTAAAAGTCTACCTACCATGACACAGAAAACAAAAGATTGAGCTCACGAACCCCACTAAAATTCTACCTAACATCACACAGAAGACTAAAGATTGAGCCACACGAACCCCACAAAAAATCTACCAATCATGACACAGAAATCTAAATATTGAGCCACACGAACCCCACTAAAAGTCTACCAACCATGAGACAGAAAAGTAGAGATTGAGCCACACGAACCCCACTAAAGGTCTCCCAACCATGACGCAGAAAACTAAAGATTGAGCCACACGAACCCCACAAAAAATCTACCAACCATAACACAGAAAACTAAAGATTGAGCCAAACGAATCCCACTAAAAATCTACCAACCATGACAGAAAATTAAAGATTGAGCCACACGAACCCCACTAAAAGTCTACCAATCATGACACAGAAATCTAAATATTGAGCCACACGAACCCCACTAAAAGTCTACCAACCATGAGACAGAAAAGTAGAGATTGAGCCACACGAACCCCACTAAAAGTCTACCAACCATGACACAGAAATCTAAATATTGAGCCACACGAACCCCACTAAAAGTCTACCGACCATGAGACAGTAAAGTAAAGATTGAGCCACACGAACCCCACTAAAAGTCTACCAATCATGACACAGAAATCTAAATATTGAGCCACACGAACCCCACTAAAAGTCTACCAACCATGAGACAGAAAAGTAGAGATTGAGCCACACGAACCCCACTAAAAGTCTACCAACCATGACACAGAAATCTAAATATTGAGCCACACGAACCCCACTAAAAGTCTACCGACCATGAGACAGTAAAGTAAAGATTGAGCCACACGAACCCCACTAAAAGTCTCCCAACCATGACGCAGAAAACTAAAGATTGAGCAACACGAACCCCACTAAAAGTCTACCAACCATGACACAGAAAACTAAACATTGAGCCACACGAACCCCACTAAAATTCTACCAACCATGAGACAGAAAACTAAAGATTGAGCCACACGAATCCCACTAAAAGTCTACCAACCATGACAGAAAATTAAAGATTGAGCCACACGAACCCCACTAAAAGTCTACCAATCATGACACAGAAATCTAAATATTGAGCCACACGAACCCCACTAAAAGTCTACCGACCATGAGACAGTAAAGTAAAGATTGAGCCACACGAACCCCACTAAAAGTCTCCCAACCATGACGCAGAAAACTAAAGATTGATCCACACGAACACCACTAAAAGTCTACCAACCATGTCACAGAAGATTAAAGATTGAGCCACACGAACCCCACTAAAAGTCTACCAACCACGAGACAAAAAAGTAGAGATTGAGCCACACGAACCGCATTAAAGGTCTCCCAACCATGAGGCAGAAAACTAAAGATTGAGCCACACGAACCCCACTAAATGTCTACCTACCATGACACAGAAGACTAAAGATTGAGCCACACGAACCCCACAATAAATCTACCAACCATAACACAGAAAAATAAAGATTGAGCCACACGAACCCCACTAAAAATCTAACAACCATGACACAGAAAACAAACTAGATTGAGCCACACGAACCCCACTAAAATCTACCAACCATGACATAGAAAACTAAAGATTGAGCCACACGAACCCCACTAAAATTCTACGTACCATGGCACAGAAAACTAAAGATTGAGCCACACGAACTCCACTAAAAGTCTACCAACCATGACACAGAAAACTAAAAATTGAGTCACACGAACCCCACTAAAAGTCTACCTACCATGACACAGAACACTAAAGATTGAGCCACACGAACCCCAATAAAAGTCTACCAACCATGAAACAGACTACTAAAGATTGAGCCACACGAAGCCCACTAAAATTCTACCTACCATGGCACAGAAAACTAAAGATTCAGCCACACGAACTCCACTAAAAGTCTACCAACCATGACACAGAAAACTAAAAATTGAGTCACACGAACCCCACTAAAAGTCTACCTACCATGACACAGAACACTAAAGATAGAGCCACACGAACCCCACTAAAAGTCTACCAACCATGACACATAAAACTAAAGATTGAGACACACGAATCCCACTAAAGGTCTACCAACCATGACACAGAAAACAAAAGATTGAGCCACACGAACCTCACTAAAAGTCTACCAACCATGACACAGAAAACAAAAGATTGAGCCACACGAACCCCACTAAAGGTATACCTAACATGACACAGAAGACTAAATATTGAGCCACACGAACACCACAATAAATCTACCAACCATAGCACAGAAAACTAAAGATTGAGCGACACGAACCCCACTAAAATTCTACCTACCATGACACAGAAAACTAAAGATTGAGCCACAGGAACTCCACTAAAAATCTATCAACCATGTCACAGAAAACAAATCTACCAACCATGACACAGAAAACTAAAGATTGAGCCACACGAAGCCAACTAAAAGTCTACCTACCATGACACAGAAAACAAAAGATTGAGCCACACGAACCCCACTAAAGGTATACATAACATGACACAGAAGACTAAAGATTAAGCCAAACGAACCCCAGAAAAAATCTACCAACCATAACACAGAAAACTAAAGATTGAGCCACACGAACCCCACTAAAAGTCTACCTACCATGACTCAGAAAACTAAAGATTGAGCCACATGAACTCCACTAAGAATCTACCAACCATGACACAGAAAACTAGATTGAGCCACACGAATCCAACTAAAAATCTACCAACCATGACACAGAAAACTAAAGATAGAGCAACACGAAACCAACTAAAAGTCTACCAACCATGACACAGAAAACTAAACATTGAGCCACGCAAACCCCACTAAAATTCTACCAACCATGACACAGAAAACTAGACTGAGCCACACGAAACCCACTAAAAATCTACCAACCATGACACAGAAAATTAAAGATTGAGCCACACGAACACCACTAAAAGTCTACCAACAATGACACAGAAAATTAAAGATTGAGCCACACGAACCCCACTAAAAATCTACCATTCATGACACAGAAATCTAAATATTGAGGCACACGAACCCCACTAAAAGTCTACCAACCATGACACAGAAAACTAAACATTGAGCCACACGAACCCCACTAAAATTCTACCAACCATGAGACAGAAAACTAAAGATTGAGCCACACGAATCCCACTAAAAGTCTACCAACCATGACAGAAAATTAAAGATTGAGCCACACGAACCCCACTAAAAGTCTACCAATCATGACACAGAAATCTAAATATTGAGACACACGAACCCCACTAAAAGTCTTCCAACCATGATAGAGAAAACGAAAGATTGAACCACACGAACCGCACTAAGATTCTACCAACCATGACACAGAAAGCTAAAGATAGAGCCACACGAACCCCACTAAAAGTCTACCAAACATGACAGAGAAAACTAAAGATTGAGCCACACGAACCCCACTAAAAGTCTACCAACCTTGAGACAGAAAAGTAGAGATTGAGCCACACGAACCCCACTAAAAATCTACCAACCATGACACAGAAATCTAAATATTGAGCCACACGAACCCCACTAAAAGTCTACCGACCATGAGACAGTAAAGTAAAGATTGAGCCACACGAACCCCACTAAAAGTCTCCCAACCATGACGCAGAAAACTAAAGATTGATCCACACGAACACCACTAAAAGTCTACCAACCATGTCACAGAAGATTAAAGATTGAGCCACACGAACCCCACTAAAAGTCTATCAACCATCACACAGAAAATTAAAGATTGAGCCACACGAACCCCACTAAAAGTCTACCAACCACGAGACAGAAAAGTAGAGATTGAGCCACACGAACCGCATTAAAGGTCTCCCAACCATGAGGCAGAAAACTAAAGATTGAGCCACACGAACCCCACTAAATGTCTACCTACCATGACACAGAAGACTAAAGATTGAGCCACACGAACCCCACAATAAATCTACCAACCATAACACAGAAAAATAAAGATTGAGCCACACGAACCCCACTAAAAATCTAACAACCATGACACAGAAAACAAACTAGATTGAGCCACACGAACCCCACTAAAATCTACCAACCATGACATAGAAAACTAAAGATTGAGCCACACGAACCCCACTAAAATTCTACGTACCATGGCACAGAAAACTAAAGATTGAGCCACACGAACTCCACTAAAAGTCTACCAACCATGACACAGAAAACTAAAAATTGAGTCACACGAACCCCACTAAAAGTCTACCTACCATGACACAGAACACTAAAGATTGAGCCACACGAACCCCAATAAAAGTCTACCAACCATGAAACAGACTACTAAAGATTGAGCCACACGAAGCCCACTAAAATTCTACCTACCATGGCACAGAAAACTAAAGATTCAGCCACACGAACTCCACTAAAAGTCTACCAACCATGACACAGAAAACTAAAAATTGAGTCACACGAACCCCACTAAAAGTCTACCTACCATGACACAGAACACTAAAGATAGAGCCACACGAACCCCACTAAAAGTCTACCAACCATGACACATAAAACTAAAGATTGAGACACACGAATCCCACTAAAGGTCTACCAACCATGACACAGAAAACAAAAGATTGAGCCACACGAACCTCACTAAAAGTCTACCAACCATGACACAGAAAACAAAAGATTGAGCCACACGAACCCCACTAAAGGTATACCTAACATGACACAGAAGACTAAAGATTGAGCCACACGAACACCACAATAAATCTACCAACCATAGCACAGAAAACTAAAGATTGAGCGACACGAACCCCACTAAAAGTCTACCTACCATGACACAGAAAACTAAAGATTGAGCCACAGGAACTCCACTAAAAATCTATCAACCATGTCACAGAAAACAAATCTACCAACCATGACACAGAAAACTAAAGATTGAGCCACACGAAGCCAACTAAAAGTCTACCTACCATGACACAGAAAACAAAAGATTGAGCCACACGAACCCCACTAAAGGTATACATAACATGACACAGAAGACTAAAGATTAAGCCAAACGAACCCCAGAAAAAATCTACCAACCATAACACAGAAAACTAAAGATTGAGCCACACGAACCCCACTAAAAGTCTACCTACCATGACTCAGAAAACTAAAGATTGAGCCACATGAACTCCACTAAGAATCTACCAACCATGACACAGAAAACTAGATTGAGCCACACGAATCCAACTAAAAATCTACCAACCATGACACAGAAAACTAAAGATAGAGCAACACGAAACCAACTAAAAGTCTACCAACCATGACACAGAAAACTAAACATTGAGCCACACAAACCCCACTAAAATTCTACCAACCATGACACAGAAAACTAGACTGAGCCACACGAAACCCACTAAAAATCTACCAACCATGACACAGAAAATTAAAGATTGAGTCACACGAACACCACTAAAAGTCTACCAACAATGACACAGAAAATTAAAGATTGAGCCACACGAACCCCACTAAAAATCTACCATTCATGACACAGAAATCTAAATATTGAGCCACACGAACCCCACTAAAAGTCTACCAACCATGAGACAGAAAAGTAGAGATTGAGCCACACGAACCCAACTAAAGGTCTCCCAACCATGACGCAGAAAAATAAAGATTGAGCCACACGAACCCCACTAAAAGTCTACCTACCATGACACATAAAGCTAAAGATAGAGCCACACGAACCCCACTAAAAGTCTACCAACTATGACAGAGAAAACTAAAGATTGAGCCACACGAACCTCACTAAAACTCCACCAACCATAACACAGAAATCGAACGAAAGATTGAGCCACACGAACCCCACTAAAAGTCTACCTACCATGACACAGAAAACTAATGTTTGACCCACACGAACACCACTAAAAGTCAACCAACCATGCCACAGAAGACTAAAGATTGAGCCACACGAACCCCATTAAAAGTCTATCAACCATGAAACAGAAAATTAAAGATGGAGCCACAAAAACCCCACTAAAGGTCTCCCAACCATGACGCAGAAAACTAAAGATTGAGCCACACGAACTACACTAAAAGTCTACCTACCATGACACAGAAAACAAACTAGATTGAGCCACACGAACCCCACTAAAATCTACCAACCATGACATAGAAAACTAAAGATTGAGCCACACGAACCCCACTAAAATTCTACGTACCATGGCACAGAAAACTAAAGATTGAGCCACACGAACTCCACTAAAAGTCTACCAACCATGACACAGAAAACTAAAAATTGAGTCACACGAACCCCACTAAAAGTCTACCTACCATGACACAGAACACTAAAGATTGAGCCACACGAACCCCAATAAAAGTCTACCAACCATGAAACAGACTACTAAAGATTGAGCCACACGAAGCCCACTAAAATTCTACCTACCATGGCACAGAAAACTAAAGATTCAGCCACACGAACTCCACTAAAAGTCTACCAACCATGACACAGAAAACTAAAAATTGAGTCACACGAACCCCACTAAAAGTCTACCTACCATGACACAGAACACTAAAGATAGAGCCACACGAACCCCACTAAAAGTCTACCAACCATGACACATAAAACTAAAGATTGAGACACACGAATCCCACTAAAGGTCTACCAACCATGACACAGAAAACAAAAGATTGAGCCACACGAACCTCACTAAAAGTCTACCAACCATGACACAGAAAACAAAAGATTGAGCCACACGAACCCCACTAAAGGTATACCTAACATGACACAGAAGACTAAAGATTGAGCCACACGAACACCACAATAAATCTACCAACCATAGCACAGAAAACTAAAGATTGAGCGACACGAACCCCACTAAAAGTCTACCTACCATGACACAGAAAACTAAAGATTGAGCCACAGGAACTCCACTAAAAATCTATCAACCATGTCACAGAAAACAAATCTACCAACCATGACACAGAAAACTAAAGATTGAGCCACACGAAGCCAACTAAAAGTCTACCTACCATGACACAGAAAACAAAAGATTGAGCCACACGAACCCCACTAAAGGTATACATAACATGACACAGAAGACTAAAGATTAAGCCAAACGAACCCCAGAAAAAATCTACCAACCATAACACAGAAAACTAAAGATTGAGCCACACGAACCCCACTAAAAGTCTACCTACCATGACTCAGAAAACTAAAGATTGAGCCACATGAACTCCACTAAGAATCTACCAACCATGACACAGAAAACTAGATTGAGCCACACGAATCCAACTAAAAATCTACCAACCATGACACAGAAAACTAAAGATAGAGCAACACGAAACCAACTAAAAGTCTATCAACCATGACACAGAAAACTAAACATTGAGCCACACAAACCCCACTAAAATTCTACCAACCATGACACAGAAAACTAGACTGAGCCACACGAAACCCACTAAAAATCTACCAACCATGACACAGAAAATTAAAGATTGAGCCACACGAACACCACTAAAAGTCTACCAACAATGACACAGAAAATTAAAGATTGAGCCACACGAACCCCACTAAAAATCTACCATTCATGACACAGAAATCTAAATATTGAGCCACACGAACCCCACTAAAAGTCTACCAACCATGAGACAGAAAAGTAGAGATTGAGCCACACGAACCCAACTAAAGGTCTCCCAACCATGACGCAGAAAAATAAAGATTGAGCCACACGAACCCCACTAAAAGTCTACCTACCATGACACAGAAAGCTAAAGATAGAGCCACACGAACCCCACTAAAAGTCTACCAACTATGACAGAGAAAACTAAAGATTGAGCCACACGAACCTCACTAAAACTCCACCAACCATAACACAGAAATCGAAAGATTGAGCCACACGAACCCCACTAAAAGTCTACCTACCATGACACAGAAAACTAATGTTTGACCCACACGAACACCACTAAAAGTCAACCAACCATGCCACAGAAGACTAAAGATTGAGCCACACGAACCCCATTAAAAGTCTATCAACCATGAAACAGAAAATTAAAGATGGAGCCACAAGAACCCCACTAAAGGTCTCCCAACCATGACGCAGAAAACTAAAGATTGAGCCACACGAACTACACTAAAAGTCTACCAACCATGACACAGAAAACTAAAGATTGAGCCACACGAACCCCATTAAAAGTCTACCAACCATGACACAGAAAACTAAGGATTGAGCCACACGAACCCCACTAAACGTCTACCAACCATGACACAGAAAACTAAAGATTGAGCCACACGAACCCCCCTAAAAGTCTACCAACCATGACAGAGATATCTAAAGATTGAGCCACACGAACCCCACTAAAAGTCTACCAACCATGACACATAAAACTAAAGATTGAGTCACACGAACCCCACTAAAGGTCTACCAACCATGACACAGAAAACTAAAGATTGAGCCACACGAACCCCACTAAAAGTCAATCAACTATGACACAGAAATCTAAAGATTGAGCCACACGAACCCCACAAAAAGTCTACCTACCATGACAAAGAATACTAAAGAATGAGCCACACGAACCCCACTAAAAGTCTACCAACCATGAAACATAAAACTAAAGATTGAGTCACACGAACCCCACTAAAGGTCTAACAACCATGACACAGAAAACTAAAGATTGAGCCACACGAACCCCACTAAAAGTCTACCAACCATGACACAGAAAACAAAAGATTGAGCTACACGAACCCCACTAAAGGTATACCTAACATGACACAGAAGACTAAAGATTGAGCCACACGAACCCCACAAAAAATCTACCAACCATAACACAGAAAACTAAAGATTGAGCCACACGAACCCCACTAAAAGTCTACCTACCATGACTCAGAAAACTAAAGATTGAGCGACACGAACTCCACTAAGAATCTACCAACCATGACACAGAAAACTAGATTGAGCCACACGAATCCAACTAAAAATCTACCAACCATGACACAAAAAACTAAAGATTGAGCCACACGAAACCAACTAAAAGTCTACCAACCATGACACAGAAAAATAAGCATTGAGCCACACAAGCCCCACTAAAAGTCTACCAACCATGACACAGAAAACTAAAGATTGAGCCACACAAACCCCACTAAAAGTCTACCAACCATGACACAGAAAACTAAGCATTGAGCCACACAAACCCCACTAAAAGTCTACCAACCATGACACAGAAAACTAAAGATTGAGCCACACGAACCCACTAAAAGTCTACCAACCATGACACAGAAAATTAATGAATGAGCCACACGAACCCAACTAAAAGTCTACCAAACATGACACAGAAAACTAGACTGAGCCACACGAACCCCACTAAAAATCTACCAACCATGACACAGAAAATTAAAGATTGACCCACACGAACCCCACTAAAAGTCTACCAACCATGACACAGAAAACTAAAGATAGAGCCACACGAACCCCACTAAAAGTCTACCAACCATGACACAGAAATCTAAAGATTGAGCCACACGAACCCACTAAAAGTCTACAAATCACGACACATAAGATTAAAGATTGAGCCACACGAACCCCACTAAAGGTCTACCAACCATGACACAGAAAACTAAAGATTGAGCCACACGAACCCCCCTAAAAGTCTACCAACCATGACACAGAAATCTAAAGATTGAGCCACACGAACCCCACAAAAAGTCTACCTACCATGACAAAGAAAACTAAAGAATGAGCCACACGAACCCCACTAAAAGTCTACCAACCATGACACATAAAACTAAATATTGAGTCACACGAACCCCACTAAAGGTCTACCAACCATGACACAGAAAACTAAAGATTGAGCTACACGAACCCCACTAAAAGTCTACCAACCATGACACAGAAAACAAAAGATTGAGCCACACGAACCCCACTAAAGGTATACCTAACATGACACAGAAGACTAAAGATTGAGCCACATGAACCCCACAAAAAATCTACCAACCATAACACAGAAAACTAAAGATTGAGCCACACGAACCCCACTAAAAGACTACCTACCATGATTCAGAAAACTAAAGATTGAGCCACAGGAACTCCACTAAAAGTCTCCCAACCATGACGCAGAAAACTAAAGATTGATCCACACGAACACCACTAAAAGTCTACCAACCATGTCACAGAAGATTAAAGATTGAGCCACACGAACCCCACTAAAAGTCTATCAACCATCACACAGAAAATTAAAGATTGAGCCACACGAACCCCACTAAAAGTCTACCAACCACGAGACAGAAAAGTAGAGATTGAGCCACACGAACCGCATTAAAGGTCTCCCAACCATGAGGCAGAAAACTAAAGATTGAGCCACACGAACCCCACTAAATGTCTACCTACCATGACACAGAAGACTAAAGATTGAGCCACACGAACCCCACAATAAATCTACCAACAATAACACAGAAAAATAAAGATTGAGCCACACGAACCCCACTAAAAATCTAACAACCATGACACAGAAAACAAACTAGATTGAGCCACACGAACCCCACTAAAATCTACAAACCATGACATAGAAAACTAAAGATTGAGTCACACGAACCCCACTAAAAGTCTACCTACCATGACACAGAACACTAAAGATTGAGCCACACGAACCCCACTAAAAGTCTACCAACCATGAAACAGACTACTAAAGATTGAGCCACACGAAGCCCACTAAAATTCTACCTACCATGGCACAGAAAACTAAAGATTCAGCCACACGAACTCCACTAAAAGTCTACCAACCATGACACAGAAAACTAAAAATTGAGTCACACGAACCCCACTAAAAGTCTACCTACCATGACACAGAACACTAAAGATAGAGCCACACGAACCCCACTAAAAGTCTACCAACCATGACACATAAAACTAAAGATTGAGACACACGAATCCCACTAAAGATCTACCAACCATGACACAGAAAACAAAAGATTGAGCCACACGAACCTCACTAAAAGTCTACCAACCATGACACAGAAAACAAAAGATTGAGCCACACGAACCCCACTAAAGGTATACCTAACATGACACAGAAGACTAAAGATTGAGCCACACGAACACCACAATAAATCTACCAACCATAGCACAGAAAACTAAAGATTGAGCGACACGAACCCCACTAAAGGTCTACCTACCATGACACAGAAAACTAAAGATTGAGCCACAGGAACTCCACTAAAAATCTATCAACCATGTCACAGAAAACAAATCTACCAACCATGACATAGAAAACTAAAGATTGAGCCACACGAAGCCAACTAAAAGTCTACCTACCATGACACAGAAAACAAAAGATTGAGCCACACGAACCCCACTAAAGGTATACATAACATGACACAGAAGACTAAAGATTAAGCCAAACGAACCCCAGAAAAAATCTACCAACCATAACACAGAAAACTAAAGATTGAGCCACACGAACCCCACTAAAAGTCTACCTACCATGACACAGAAAACTAAAGATAGAGCAACACGAAACCAACTAAAAGTCTACCAACCATGACACAGAAAACTAAACATTGAGCCACACAAACCCCACTAAAATTCTACCAACCATGACACAGAAAACTAGACTGAGCCACACGAAACCCACTAAAAATCTACCAACCATGACACAGAAAATTAAAGATTGAGCCACACGAACACCACTAAAAGTCTACCAACAATGACACAGAAAATTAAAGATTGAGCCACACGAACCCCACTAAAAATCTACCATTCATGACACAGAAATCTAAATATTGAGCCACACGAACCCCACTAAAAGTCTACCTACCATGACACAGAAAGCTAAAGATTGAGCCACACGAACCCCACTAAAAGTCTACCAACTATGACAGAGAAAACTAAAGATTGAGCCACACGAACCTCACTAAAACTCCACCAACCATAACACAGAAATCGAAAGATTGAGCCACACGAACCAAACTAAAAGTCTACCTACCATGACACAGAAAACTAATGTTTGACCCACACGAACACCACTAAAAGTCAACCAACCATGCCACAGAAGACTAAAGATTGAGCCACACGAACCCCATTAAAAGTCTATCAACCATGAAACAGAAAATTAAAGATGGAGCCACAAGAACCCCACTAAAGGTCTCCCAACCATGACGCAGAAAACTAAAGATTGAGCCACACGAACTACACTAAAAGTCTACCAACCATGACACAGAAAACTAAAGATTGAGCCACACGAACCCCATTAAAAGTCTACCAACCATGACACAGAAAACTAAGGATTGAGCCACACGAACCCCACTAAACGTCTACCAACCATGACACAGAAAACTAAAGATTGAGCCACACGAACCCCCCTAAAAGTCTACCAACCATGACAGAGATATCTAAAGATTGAGCCACACGAACCCCACTAAAAGTCTACCAACCATGACACATAAAACTAAAGATTGAGTCACACGAACCCCACTAAAGGTCTACCAACCATGACACAGAAAACTAAAGATTGAGCCACACGAACCCCACTAAAAGTCAATCAACTATGACACAGAAATCTAAAGATTGAGCCACACGAACCCCACAAAAAGTCTACCTACCATGACAAAGAATACTAAAGAATGAGCCACACAAACCCCACTAAAAGTCTACCAACCATGAAACATAAAACTAAAGATTGAGTCACACGAACCCCACTAAAGGTCTACCAACCATGACACAGAAAACTAAAGATTGAGCCACACGAACCCCACTAAAAGTCTACCAACCATGACACAGAAAACAAAAGATTGAGCCACACGAACCCCACTAAAGGTATACCTAACATGACACAGAAGACTAAAGATTGAGCCACACGAACCCCACAAAAAATCTACCAACCATAACACAGAAAACTAAAGATTGAGCCACACGAACCCCACTAAAAGTCTACCTACCATGACTCAGAAAACTAAAGATTGAGCGACACGAACTCCACTAAGAATCTACCAACCATGACACAGAAAACTAGATTGAGCCACACGAATCCAACTAAAAATCTACCAACCATGACACAAAAAACTAAAGATTGAGCCACACGAAACCAACTAAAAGTCTACCAACCATGACACAGAAAACTAAGCATTGAGCCACACAAACCCCACTAAAAGTCTACCAACCATGACACAGAAAACTAAGCATTGAGCCACACAAACCCCACTAAAAGTCTACCAACCATGACACAGAAAACTAAGCATTGAGCCACACAAACCCCACTAAAAGTCTACCAACCATGACACAGAAAACTAAAGATTGAGCCACACGAACCCACTAAAAGTCTACCAACCATGACACAGAAAATTAATGAATGAGCCACACGAACCCAACTAAAAGTCTACCAAACATGACACAGAAAACTAGACTGAGCCACACGAACCCAACTAAAAATCTACCAACCATGACACAGAAAATTAAAGATTGAGCCACACGAACCCCACTAAAAGTCTACCAACCATGACACAGAAAACTAAAGATAGAGCCACACGAACCCCACTAAAAGTCTACCAACCATGACACAGAAATCTAAAGATTGAGCCACACGAACCCACTAAAAGTCTACAAATCACGACACATAAAACTAAAGATTGAGCCACACGAACCCCACTAAAGGTCTACCAACCATGACACAGAAAACTAAAGATTGAGCCACACGAAGCCCACTAAAAGTCTACCAACCATGACACAGAAATCTAAAGATTGAGCCACACGAACCCCACAAAAAGTCTACCTACCATGACAAAGAAAACTAAAGAATGAGCCACACGAACCCCACTAAAAGTCTACCAACCATGACACATAAAACTAAATATTGAGTCACACGAACCCCACTAAAGGTCTACCAACCATGACACAGAAAACTAAAGATTGAGCTACACGAACCCCACTAAAAGTCTACCAACCATGACACAGAAAACAAAAGATTGAGCCACACGAACCCCACTAAAGGTATACCTAACATGACACAGAAGACTAAAGATTGAGCCACATGAACCCCACAAAAAATCTACCAACCATAACACAGAAAACTAAAGATTGAGCCACACGAACCCCACTAAAAGACTACCTACCATGATTCAGAAAACTAAAGATTGAGCCACAGGAACTCCACTAAAAATCTACCAACCATGTCACAGAAAACAAATCTACCAACCATGACACAGAAAACTAAAGATTGAGCCACACGAAGCCAACTAAAAGTCTACCTACCATGACACAGAAAGCAAAATATTGAGCCACACGAACCCCACTAAAGGTATACATAACATGACACAGAAGACTAAAGATTAAGCCAAACGAACCCCAGAAAAAATCTGACAACCATAACACAGAAAACTAAAGATTGAGCCACACGAACTCCACTAAGAATCTACCAACCATGACACAGAAAACTAGATTGAGCCACACGAATCCAACTAAAAATCTACCAACCATGACACAGAAAACTAAAGATAGAGCCACACGAACCCCACTAAAAGTCTACCAACCATGACACAGAAAACTAAACATTGAGCCACACGAACCCCACTAACAGTCTACCAACCATGACACAGAAAACTAAAGATTGAGCCACACGAACCCCACTAAAAGTCTACCAACCATGACACAGAAAACTAAAGATTGAGCCACACAAACCCCACTAAAATTCTACCAACCATGACACAGAAAACTAAAGATTGAGCCACACGAACCCCACAAAAAGTCTACCAACCATGACACAGAAAACTAGACTGAGCCACACGAACCCCACTAAAAATCTACCAACCATGACACAGAAAATTAAAGATCGAGCCACACGAACACCACTAAAAGTCTACCAACAATGACACAGAAAATTAAAGATTGAGCCACACGAACCCCACTAAAAATCTACCAATCATGACACAGAAATCTAAATATTGAGCCACACGAACCCCACTAAAAGTCTACCAACCATGAGACAGAAAAGTAGAGATTGAGCCACACGAACCCAACTAAAGGTCTCCCAACCATGACGCAGAAAAATAAAGATTGAGCCACACGAACCCCACTAAAAGTCTACCAACCATGACACAGAAAGCTAAAGATAGAGCCACACGAACCCCACTAAAAGTCTACCAACTATGACAGAGAAAACTAAAGATTGAGCCACACGAACCCCACTAAAACTCCACCAACCATAACACAGAAATCGAAAGATTGAGCCACACGAACCCCACTAAAAGTCTACCTACCATGACACAGAAAACTAATGATTGACCCACACGAACACCACTAAAAGTCAACCAACCATGCCACAGAAGACTAAAGATTGAGCCACACGAACCCCATTAAAAGTCTATCAACCATGACACAGAAAATTAAAGATGGAGCCACAAGAACCCCACTAAAGGTCTCCCAACCATGACGCAGCAAACTAAAGATTGAGCAACACGAACTAAACTAAACGTCTACCAACCATGACACAGAAAACTAAAGATTGAGCCACACGAACCCCATTAAAAGTCTACCAACCATGACACAGAAAACTAAGGATTGAGCCACACGAACCCCACTAAACGTCTACCAACCATGACACAGAAAACTAAAGATTGAGCCACACGAACTCCCCTAAAAGTCTACCAACCATGACAGAGAAATCTAAAGATTGAGCCACACGAACCCCACTAAAAGTCTACCAACCATGACACATAAAACTAAAGATTGAGTCACACGAACCCCACTAAAGGTCTACCAACCATGACACAGAAAACTAAAGATTGAGCCACACGAACCCCACTAAAAGTCTATCAACTATGACAGAGAAATCTAAAGATTGAGCCACACGAACCCCACAAAAAGTCTACCTACCATGACAAAGAATACTAAAGAATGAGCCACACGAACCCCACTAAAAGTCTACCAACCATGAAACATAAAACTAAAGATTGAGTCACACGAAGCCCACTAAAGGTCTACCAACCATGACACAGAAAACTAAAGATTGAGCCACACGAACCCCACTAAAAGTCTACCAACCATGACACAGAAAACAAAAGATTGAGCCACACGAACTCCACTAAAGGTATACCTAACATGACACAGAAGACTAAAGATTGAGCCACACGAACCCCACAAAAAATCTACCAACCATAACACAGAAAACTAAAGATTGAGCCACACGAACCCCACTAAAAGTCTACCAACCATGAAACAGAAAATTAAAGATTGAGCCACACGAACCCCACTAAAAGTCTTCCAATCATGACACAGAAATCTAAATATTGAGCCACACGAACCCCACTAAAGGTCTCCCAACCATGACGCAGAAAACTAAAGATTGAGCCACACGAACCCCACTAAAGGTCTACCAACCATGACACAGAAAGCTAAAGATCGAACCCCACTAAAATTCTACCAACCATGACAGAGAAAACTAAAGATTGAGCCACACGAACCCCACTAAAAGTCTACCAACCATGACACAGAAATCTAAAGATTGAGCCACACGAACCCCACTAAAAGTCTACCTACCATGACACAGAAAACAAAAGATTGAGCCACACGAACCCACTAAAAGTCTACCAACCATGACACAGAAAACTAAAGATTGAGCCACACGAACCCCACTAAAAGTCTACCAACCATGACACAGAAATCTAAAGATTGAGCCACACGAACCCCACAAAAAGTCTACCTACCATGACAAAGAAAACTAAAGAATGAGCCACACGAACCCCACTAAAAGTCTACCAACCATGACACATAAAACTAAAGATTGAGTCACACGAACCCCACTAAAGGTCTACCAACCATGACACAGAAAACTAAAGATTGAGCTACACGAACCCCACTAAAAGTCTACCAACCATGACACAGAAAACTAAAGATTGAGCCACACGAACCCCACTAAAAGTCTACCAACCATGACACAGAAAACTAAAGATTGAGCCACACGAACCCACTAAAAGTCTACCAACCATGACACAGAAAACTAAAGATTGAGCCACACGAACCCACTAAAAGTCTACCAACCATGACACAGAAAACTAAAGATTGAGCTACACGAACCCACTAAAAGTCTACCAATCACGACACATAAAACTAAAGATTGAGTCACACGAACCCCACTAAAGGTCTACCAACCATGACACAGAAAACTAAAGATTGAGCCACACGAACCCCACTAAAAGTCTACCAACCATGAAACAGAAATCTAAAGATTGAGCCACACGAACCCAACAAAAAGTCTACCTACCATGACAAAGAAAACTAAAGAATGAGCCACACGAACCCCACTAAAAGTCTACCAACCATGACACATAAAACTAAAGATTGAGTCACACGAACCCCACTAAAGGTCTACCAACCATGACACAGAAAATTAAGATTGAGCTACACGAACCCCCCTAAAAGTCTACCAACCATGACACAGAAAACAAAAGATTGAGCCACACGAACCCCACTAAAGGTATACCTAACATGACACAGAAGACTAAAGATTGAGCCACATGAACCCCACAAAAAATCTACCAACCATAACACAGAAAACTAAAGATTGAGCCACACGAACCCCACTAAAAGTCTACCTACCATGACGCAGAAAACTAAAGATTGAGCCACAAGAACTCCACTAAGAATCTACCAACCATGACAAAGAAAACTAGATTGAGCCACACGAATCCAACTAAAAATCTACCAACCATGACACAAAAAACTAAAGATTGAGCCACACGAAACCAACTAAAAATCTACCAACCATGACACAGAAAACTAAAGATTGAGCCACACGAACCCACTAAAAGTCTACCAACCATGACACAGAAAATTAATGAATGAGCCAGACGAACCCCACTAAAAGTCTACCAAACATGACACAGAAAACTAGACTGAGCCACACGAACCCAACTAAAAATCTACCAACCATGACACAGAAAATTAAAGATTGAGCTGCACGAACCCCACTAAAAGTCTACCAACAATGACACAGAAAAATAAAGATTGAGCCACACGAACCCCACTAAAAGTCTACCAATGATGACACAGAAATCTAAATATTGAGCCACACGAACCCCACTAAAAGTCTACCAACTATGACAGAGAAAACTAAAGATTGAGCCACACGAACCCCACAAAAAATCTAACAACCATAACACAGAAAACTAAAGATTGAGCCACACGAACCCCACTAAAACTCTACCTACCATGACTCAGAAAACTAAAGATTGAGCCACACGAACTCCACTATGAATCTAACAACCATGACACAGAAAACTAGATTGAGCCACACGAATCCAACTAAAAATCTACCAACCATGACACAAAAAACTAAAGATTGAGCCACACGAATCCAACTAAAAGTCTACCTACCATGACACAGAAAACTAAAGATAGAGCTACACCAACCCCACTAAATGTCTACCAACCATGACACAGAAAACTAAGCACTGAGCCACACAAACACCACTAAAATTCTACCAACTATGACACAGAAAACTAAAGATTGGGCCACACGAACCGCACTAAAAGTCTACCAAACATGACACAGAAAACTAGACTGAGCCACACGAACCCCACTAAAAATCTACCAACCATGACACAGAAAATTAAAGATTGAGCCACACGAACCCCACTAAAAGTCTACCAACAATGACACAGAAGACTAAAGATTGAGCCACACGAACCCCACTAAAAGTCTACCAATGATGACACAGATATCTAAATATTGAGCCACACGAACCCCACTAAAAGTCTACCAACTATGACAGAGAAAACTAAAGATTGAGCCACACGAACCCCACTAACACTCCACCAACTATAACACAGAAATCGAAAGATTGAGCCACACGAACCCCACTAAAAGTCTACCTACCATGACACAGAAAACTAATGATTGACCCACACGAACACCACTAAAAGTCTACCAATCATGCCACAGAAGACTAAAGATTGAGCCACACGAACCCCATTAAAAGTCTATCAACCATGATACAGAAAATTAAAGATGGAGCCACAAGAATCCCACTAAAGGTCTCCCAACCATGACGCAGAAAACTAAAGATTGAGCCACACGAACCCCACTAAAAGTCTACCAACCATGACACAGAAAACTAAAGATTGAGCCACACGAACCCCACTAAAAGTCTACCAACCATGACACAGAAAACTAAAGATTGAGCCACACGAACCCCACTAAATGTCTACCAACCATGACACAGAAAACTAAAGATTGAGTCACACGAACCCCACTAAAGGTCTACCAACCATGACACAGAAAACTAAAGATTGAGCCACACGAACTCCACTAAAAGTCTACCAACCATGACACATAAATCTAAAGATTGAGCCACACGAACCCCACAAAAAGTCTACCTACCATGACAAAGAAAACTAAAGAATGAGCCACACGAACCCCACTAAAAGTCTACCAACCATGACACATAAAACTAAAGATTGAGTCACACGAACCCTACTAAAGGTCTACCAACCATGACATAGAAAACTAAAGATTGAGCCACACGAACCCCACTAAAAGTCTACCAACCATGACACATAAAACAAAAGATTGAGCCACACGAACCCCACTAAAGGTATACCTAACATGACACAGAAGACTAAAGATTGAGCCACACGAACCCCACAAAAAATCTACCCACCATAACAGAGAAAATTAAAGATTGAGCCACACGAACCCCACTAAAAGTCTACCTACCATGACTCAGAAAACTAAAGATTGAGCCACACGAACTCCACTAAGAATCTACCAACCATGACACAGAAAACTAGATTGAGCCACACGAATTCAACTAAAAATCTACCAACCATGACACAAAAAACTAAAGATTGAGCCACACGAAGCCAACTAAAAGTCTACCTACCATGACACAGAAATAGAAAAAACCGGCGGGTGGCGCTGCAGTGCATAGGAACAGACAAAATAAATACCGCGGTATCATAGAACCCGCGGTACCATAGGAAGGGAGTATGCGTTAAACAACAATCACCTACCCAAACATTGAACGTGTTTATTCTAAAACGGCATCAAGTGTTAACTTTATTTTTTGCTTCATACCTACAATCTTAATTCCCGTCATAAAAATAACAACATCCTTTAATCCACAAGTCTTAACGCTATGTACCATTGATTGTAAAGAGCCAAGAATCACCATTAATACAGAATTTATTGTCATCATAATTTAGCGAAAATAACGGTTTTCTGCTTTAAAAAAAATTCAGGGTTATCTTCTTTTTTTTAATTGCTTCTCCTTATAGTAAAGGACATAACTACTTAATATATTATTTACCCCAAAAAAAAATGAAAAAGAAAATACCAGAATGTCGGTAAAATTCCCCAAAAACAAAGAGAAAAATCATAGAAAGAGGTAAAATCGATACCTGTAACACACAAATACATGACCGCTCACTTTCCGTGTTTGGTCCAAGCACTTCAATGAAAAGTGGCAGGGTTAAAATAGTTGTATGGGTCCAAGTCTCCCCTGTTAGTGAAATGATACGGTCATGTAGGTGCATTCCACATGTAAGTAAAATGCTAGTCCTCACATATAACTGAGGAAACAGCGCTATAATAGAATCTCCTGCAATACAATTGAAGGCAGTAACAAAGAATTAAATATAGATTCTCCTTCAGTTGCCGGTGGGTTACGATATTTCTCCACTCAAGAGAGTTAAATTTAAAATTTTAACCACAAGCCGTAAGGCGAGTGGTTAAAATTTTAAACTTAACTCTCGAGAGTGGAGAAATATCGTAACCCACATGGGCAACTGAAGGAGAATTTGTTTCTCCCATTATTTAACACCAAATCCTTCAAAATTACCGATTTGACAACATGCGGGGAAAGGCACGAGACATTTTAATCCTCTAGAGGATTACAGATTTTTCCACCACTGGATCAGCAGGGTTAAAACGCCGTAATAATGGGAGAATAGCCGCTACATGTTACAATTACATACATGTGTCCATTCCATATCTAACGTTAAAGTCTATATCAGATTGTTAACGTTACGTGTTATATATTAATATTACAATACAATATACAAATGTATCTTCTTTTGTTCACGACAGATTAAATTCCTAATGAATAATTAAAGTAATTGTATATATATTGATGAATTGTGATAAAGAAAATCATTCCATGGACCACTGCTAGTATTGTCCTATATATTTGCCTTTCACAGTGATATGTCATTCAAGTTTAACGTGTATTCAATTCTAACTTATTAGCTGTTAATAATAGGAAATAATTAATCTTGATGTGTCTTTTTGGATATTTTTCGGAAGTGCGCAAAACTATGAAGACAATTCCCGTTATCAAGTGAAAATATTCTTTGTTAGCTAGTGAATGTGCAAGGATATTCTACTTCTTTGTAAATGTATGGCAATATTTAAATACGAATAGCTGCAGCATAGCATAGCAAATTAAAAATGCCAACGAAGCAAAAACTGAGATGTTTTAATGCAAGAGTTGGAACAGACTTATCGTACTGCCGAATTACAGGTATTGAAGTTTTAGAAGACGGTAGGATACTGCTCTGTGATAATAACAATGACAAAGTCAAATTATTTCAATATGATGGAACTTTTTTGTCGGACTATTTCGTGGAGGGATTTCCTATTGATTTGTGCATGATCAATCAATACACAATCGTGGTAACCAATGATATTGGTAATAAACTCGTCTTTCTGAAAATTGTCGGTGATAAAATTTTCCATGAAAAAGATGCACAGATCACCCCTGGCGCTGTTGGGATATGTGCTATTGATGGAGAATTATTACTAACATATCCGTGGTGTAATCCGCCGGAAATAGTTAAGATTGACGAACAAGGATATGTCATTCAAACGTTTAAACGGGATGCGAAAAGAAAACCTATATTTGACGCACGACCGGTCAGCGTTTGTTTTTTTAGCAATCAAATATATGCGAGCTGTTTGTCCATCGATGGTAAAAAAGATGAAATATACAAGTTTTCAAAGGATGGTCATATTCTCGCTATCTTGGAACATCCCAAGCTAAAAGAGGCCAGATATGTAAGCAAAGATATGTTTGGAAATATTTATGTTTGTAGTATGTTGAAATCTAGTATTATTCGTTTTGACAGATCAGGACACGGTAGTAGTGTAGTTATGTCCATGCAGGATGGGTTAAGGGATCCATGTGCTATAGGAATTTTAGACCAAACTTTGGTGATTGCTCAAGCAGGATTAGACATCATACAAGTTCTGACAATTGAAAGATTTAGCGAGAACGATGTGAGAGTAAAACAATAAATACAATCGTAATTACTCGACCATTCTCGTAACTACTCGGCCACAATCGTAACTACTCGGCCATTCTCGCTACCCTGCAAATATTTGCAGGGTAGCGAGAATGGCCGAGTAGTTACGATTGACAATAAATAGTGGTGTGTTCGGAACACGCACTTTATGTGGTTCGTAAAAGCAATAAAATCATCTTTAAAGCCATGGCGTGTTTTCTTTCTTCTAGAATAAGTCATGTTTCTCCTTCTACGAGAAAATGTTATTGGAGATACCAAAGGGATAATCAGAAGCCGTAAATCGAAGGGTAGACAATTCAAGTGCACGTATATCAGTCCAGTTTTGAAAGAATGTCAACGATTCCGTATTAAGACAATGTTAGAAAATGCCAAAGGGGTAATCAGAAGCCATACATCGAAGGACAGACAATACAATGGTCAAAACAAAAAGGACAAACAATGATCTACAAAACATTACACAGAAAATTAAAGATTGAGTAACACGAATCATGCTAAGATCCGGGGGTGAACTCAAGTGCTCCAGAAACTTAAGGGTTAGTAGTTTCTGCTCCTCTCGTGTTAATCTCGTTACAAACCCGGTGATGTCATGAATTAGGAAAAAAACCGGATTTGGTATTTTCAAATGTAATGATTGAATGAAATAATAGAAAATATTTAGTCTATGGTTAGAAATACAATTCAATATGATATCGTTTCTTGTCCTAATATTAGATCACCTGACCCAAAAGGGTCATGTGAGCTATTGCCATCACTTGGCGCCCGTCGTCGTCGTCCGTCGTCGTCGTCCGTCGTCCGTCGTCGTCGTCCGTCGTCGTCCGTCGTCCGTCGTCGTCGTCCGTCGTCGTCGTCCGTCGTCCGTCGTCGTCGTCCGTCGTCGGTCGTCCGTCATCCGTCGTAATAAACTTTTTCAAAAATCTTCTCCTCTGAAAGTACTAGAACAATGGAAACTTGGTCTGAATCATCACTAGGGTGTCTAGTTTCAAAATTGTGTCCGGTGATGCCGTGCACCAACCAACATGGCCGCTGTTACTAAAAATAGAACATATGGTAAAATTGCAGGTTTTTGGTAATAACTCAAAAACCGTTAATAATATCAAAAATCTGACATGGAATAAAAATAATCAGCACATCAAGATCTACCCACACTGCAATTTTGAAGTAAATCCCATTACCCATTTTGGAGTTATTTCCCTTTTTTCATCAAATTTTCAAAATTTTAATACTTTTCGTCCTTTATTTCAAAAACTATAAGAGACAGGTGGTAAGTTGAAACTGCAAACATGTTCAGCATGTCAAGATCTACCTACCCTGCAATATTGAAGTAAATCCCATTACCCATTTTGACCGATTATGCAAATTAGAAAAAAGGGGGGATGAAATAAAAAAAAAAATTCTTCTCCTCAGAAACCACTGGGCCAATTGCAACCAAACATTTGTGGAATGATCCTTGGATGGCCCCCTTCCAAAATTGTGTCCGGTGATCCCGACTTCCAACCAAGATGGCCGCCAAGCTAAAAATAGAAAAAAGGGGGATGAAATTAAAAAAAAAATCTTCTCCTCTGAAACTACTGAGCCAATCTCAACCAAACTTTGCTGAAATGATCCTTGGGTGGTCCCCTCTCAAAATTGTGTCCGTCAGTGCCGTCCTGTATCCAAAATGGCCACCATTACTAAAAATAGAAATTTCTTCAAATGGTCAAAACTGCTCTATTTTAAGCCAGAAAGTGCCCAAATTTGAACTGTATAAGCATAATGATGAGCTTTTTAACATATATTACAGGATTTTTTATGAACTTTGAACTTTTGCCTATTTTGACCGATTATGCAAATTAGAAAAAAAGGGGGGGGGTGCAATTTAAAAAAAATCTTCTCCTCTGAAACTACTGAGCCAATCTCAACCAAACTTTGCTGAAATGTTTCTTGGGTGGTCCTCTTCCAAATTTGTGTCCGGCATTTCAGAACACCGACCAAGATGGCCGCCACAGCCGAACTTAATTTAACATAGGACCCTATGGGAAATTTCCATAAAAATCTTCTTGTCTGAAACCATTTGCTCAATAAGAACAAAATTTTGATGAAATAGTCATTGGATGGTTCTCTTCCAAAAATGTGTCCGGCAGTTCGGCCCTTCGATCAAGATGGCCCCCACAGCCGAACTTAGCTTAACATAGGACCCTATGGGAAATTCACATAAAAATCTTCTCCTCAGAAACCACTGGGCCATTTGCAACCAAACTTTTGTGGAATGATCCTTGGATGGTCCCCTTCCAAAATTATGTCCGGTGATCCCGACTTCCAACCAAGATGGCCGCCAAGCTAAAAATAGAAAAAGGGGGATGAAATTCAAAAAAAAATCTTCTCCTCTGAAACTACTGAGCCAATCTCAACCAAACTTTGCTGAAATGATCCTTGGATGGTCCCCTTTCAAAATTGTGTCCGTCAGCGCCGTTCTGTATCCAAGATGGCCGCCATTACTAAAAATAGAAATTTCTTCTTGTCGAGTATATAGGTAGCTACCCTACCAATACAAATGTTCATGGCAATGCCAAACATATAAGTGCTCAATACAGGCGCACTACCACTCAACAAAAAACCGCAATCAGAGAAGGTCTGAAAAATAATAAGCCCCCAAAAGAAATTAGGAGGGAGGTGATCGAACAAAGCAAATCCTGACTCTGTTCTTGGTCTACGAGTTGTTTACGATGCAAAATATGATGCAAATAAAAATGATAATCCAGAAAACATCAGGTCGGCTAATGTAGCAGATGAAATTTTAAGCGTATTAAACAAATTTAATGGTAGCCCATATATTCGCGAGGTCATAACCACAAACCCGCAAAAACCACCAGCGGTTATCTGTTACACAGATGAACAACTCAAACTTATGAAAAATGCAATTGTGAATGGGTGCATCATTGGTCTGGATGGAACTTTCAATGTAAGTTCTTGTTACATAACAGTTGTTTGCTTCAAAAACAAAAATGTCATTAAAAAGAATACACCAGAGCTGCCAATCATGCTTGGTCCAATTTTTATGCATTGGGATGGGAATTTTGAAACTTACCATCGTTTCATATCCCATTTGCAAATAAAACTGTCTGATGTCCAACATCATAATATTGTTTTTGGCACAGACGAGGAGGCAGCAGATAATATGTATAATCAATCCATACTAGAGATAAACATATTCTTATAAGCAATCACAGTAAAGACAATAACACCAAAGTCAGTTTGAACAGATACACTAGTATGTCTTTGCTTTGAAAAAAATAAAGATTTTATCCATGAAATTAAAAATGTGGAAACATTGATTAAAAATTTGAATAAACTAAAACGTGATTGGCATTGCTCCAAATTCGGATATTTTATGCAGGTCCCGTAATTGACATTCTGTTTACAATCGCCCAATAACGAATATTTCTGGTCTCTCCCCAATTTCCACTGTAAGGACCTTAAAAGCCACTGTAATTTATAATATATATATATGAAATTTATTTAAAACATATAAATTTATTTGATAGAAATCATAACCATGCATTTAAATATCATTTTGTGCTTCTGGACTCATCTGGACTCTTGTTCTTTGTTGTGGACTCACTTTCGAGACACCCGTAATTACTATATCCAGATAAACAAAACCTGGTACTATATAAATGTTTACACAACAATTAAAGGTTATTTAGCTGTGGCATGATGATTTTTACCTGTTAATTACAATTACTCCAGATCAAGAAATATGATTGTACCGGCAAGCTGACACCCGACAATAATTGAAACAATCACCTGATTAAATGTTTACAATCATAATAAAGTTTATTAAAGCAATATTTAAAATTGTTATTTCATAAATTAACATTAGGTTTTTTTTGTTGTTTTTTTAATTGTTGTAGTAGCTTCGATTGAATAATATCAAACTGCGTGATCTCAGGATTCATCTAAAACCCAAACAAATAGAAATGTACTGGTAGTAAAATTCCGGTGTCCTATAATTATTAGCTACCATAATTATTAGCTACTTTTTTCGTAAACCACAAAGGTGTTCCAAATGATAGCCATGAAAATTAGCTAATTCCCCTTTTATCATGTTTTGATAGATTCTTGGTAATTAGTATTTTTGAGCGAAAAAGGGGGGTGGATGTAGGCGAGGAAATCTATTTAATTATATAAATTTATCCCAGAAATGGATAGCAAACTCCTATTCATTCATTTACATCAAGGATTTATATATATATATATATAAATCCTTATTTACATGGAGCAAAATCTGGATGAAAATAAGTTATTTCGATATAAAATATATGATTGATTGATTGATTGATTGATTGATTGATTGATTGATTGATTGATTGGTTGATTGATTGATTGATTGATTGATTGGTGTTTAATGTCCAGCGAGCAATTTTTCAGCTATATTCAGGACGAGAACATTTAAAAATTTAAACACCACGGGACTCGAAACAAGGAAAGGTGATGGGTATGGACGGATAATTTAGTCAGTGCAACAGGTCTCCTATGGACCACTCATCATCAAGAGCATAATGCTCATAATGAGCTGTTGCACTGGGTTCTTTAACGTGCGAAGAGGGTGGCAATCTCTCAACACGGGACCTCGGTTTTATTTACGTCTCGTCCGATGGACGGGTTGGTTGTGAATTTATACATCCCGCACAACCGACGGACGCCCCTTCAAGCCGAAGAAACTCGGTCCCATTTCTATACCCCTGGGTTCCCGCGTGGTTGTATATATATATATATATATATAATATAAATAAATTCAAGTCTAATAATATTTAAACAAATATATATATATATATTTATAGTGACATGAACAAGTTTCTAAATATCAATCACCATATTATTTATCTGTACATAATGCATTTTCTGCTTTGCATATATACAAAAATGTGTATATCTATTCCAAAGAAATATGACGCTTAGTTATAACAAGCAATAACGCTCCTGTGGTGAAATAGTTAAGAGTACTCGCATCATGTGCGGTAGATCGTGGTTTCGATCAACGATCTGATCAAACCAAAGACTATACAATTTATATAGGGCACATGGCGTAAAAGAATAAAGGCAAAGACTAGTTGACTCGTAGTCAGCATAATTCCTTCATTACATGGGATAGAAGTCATGAAGTTTTCCATGAATGTAAGCTACCTTGCATCTGTCCAGTGTATGACATAGGTTTCAAAGTGTTATCCATGAAAATAAACTACCTTGCACCGTTCAAACATAAGCATAATCATCTGAAGCTTGTCCATGAAAATTAGCTACTCGACCTTTCTTCATTGCATGGAATAGGAGTCATAACGTTTTCCATGAAAATATGCTACTTTACATCTGTTCATTGTATGACACAGGTTTCAAAGTGTTATCCATGAAAATAAATACTGTGCACCATTCAAACATAAGCATAAGCATCAGAAGTTTACTCATGAAAATTAGCTACTTCACATTCCTTCATTGCATGGGATGGGAGTCATGACGTTTTCCATGAAAATAAGCTACCTTACATCTGTTCAATGTATGACACAGGTTTCAAAGTGTTATCCATGAAAATAAAATACTTTGCACCATTCAAACATAAGCATAAGCATCAGAATCTTGCCCATGAAAATTAGCTACCTCGCATTCCTTCGTTACATGGTCCATGAAAATTAGCTACCTGATCTTTCTTCATTGCATGGAATAGGAGTCATGAAGTGTTCCATGAAAATAAGCTACCTTACATCTGTTCAATGTATGACACAGGTGTCAAAGTGTTATCCATGAAAATAAACTACCTTGCACCATTCAAACATAAGCATAAGCATCAGAAGCTTGCCCATGAAAATTAGCTACCTCGCATTCCTTCATTGCATGGGATAGGAGTCATGACGTTTTCCATAAATATAAGCTACCTTACATTTGTTCAATGTCTGACACAGGCGTCAAAGTGTTATCCATGAAAATAAACTACCTGTCACCATTCAAACATAAGCATAAGCATCAGAAGCTTGCCCATGAAAATTAGCTACCTCGCATTCCTTCATTCCATTTCTCTGACAATATCTATGACTTTTTTATTTTCCAAAACCTGATTTTATTTACTTTGGTCCATAAAAAGAATTAAAAAAACCGCAGAAGTATTACCATTAGTATCCTATCATGAACTAGAGCAGGACTGTCAAATTTTAGAATTTCAGAATTATAATGTTGTCCAATTTCGGAGATGTTTGACTTGTTCTACTACAGTAATCCTTGCCCTATTATCAGAATAAACGTAAATAAAATGGAAGGGAGATTTAATTGAAATTAATAGAATTGAATGAAGGATCTTTCTAAGTTAGGGAGATGTGGACATAAAACTGTGATCACTCATAATACATTAAAGAGATCTCTAATTAAAATTAAAATAAAGATATCTAAATTGAATTGTTGAGCTCTTAAATCCTGATAGGAATCAGAATCAATTAGAATCTAAAATTCAGCTCAAACATTGAGCACATCACATAACTGACTAATTTACTGCTTAACCGCCCCCCCCCCCCCCCCCCCCCCCCTTGAAAGGAAATAAAGTTGAGAAAAATTATACGAGACTTTGGATAGTAAATTATTCAAGAAATGATATAAAATAAAGGGCTACGCAGATAGAAGCATGTCAGCAAGGGAAAGTTGAAAAAGCGTATGCGTATGTTAAAACAAAAACAAGTGTCGACACGGTAAATTGCTGGAAACAGTAATTTACTGGACCCACAGGCAGTTCTTGATGCTGATTGGCTGTCATGGGGTCATCGTAATTTGTAATCGTAATCAGTTGTAATTGATTGCATTTTATCATGTAATCGGATGTAATCTGTAATCGGACATTTTTTTTATATTACATGTAATCGTAATGTAATCGATTACATTCATTTTGACCCTGTAATCACGATTACTTTCTTATTACATTTAGATTACTTTTCATCATTTTGACTTATTTTGTATTAGCTGAAACATATATCTCCTTAGATATTTAATGTTTGATTTATGTAAATGAATTTTCTTCATGAAATTTATTAAACAAGTTTACTAGAAAAATATTTAGTTTATTGACATCTGAATAAAAAAATATGTAATGAAATTCTGTTCATTCCACCTAATCTCACTTTTTAAAAATTCATTAAAAAATCTAAAATTTCAAGTTATTTGTAAGTGGGAATAGGTAGTTTTAAAAAGTGGGATTAGATAGAAGACACCTGAAATTCAATTGTTAAAAACTCCCCCCAAAATATATTAAAATAAAGTGTCATTCACTACATGATCAACAGATATTATTCTATGTTTAATTGCAATCAAAACAATCACAGCTATCAAAAAAGTATTAAATATTATTTATGGCTTCAAAGACAACAAACAAATAATATCTCAATTGCAATTTCTTTTGGGTTTCAAAATTTCAGTGAAAACAGTTTGTCTGCTTGTGTAAAGCAAAACAAGCTCTAAAATTTATAAATGATCTGACATAACTTTCAAGATTTCATATATGAAACTGATTCTATGAAAGATTCACAATGTCCTCATGATTCCCATAAGATAAAGAAATATTTTATATAAACCAAACATAGGTACGTCATGAAGATTTCTTATACAAGTTTAAAAAGATATAAATTTCAATAAAGATATTATATAAAAAGCAAAATGTAAATTATAATTTTCAGAAACATTTACGTATGATGCTGGTACTAGAATAACAAAATATTTTCAATCATGCATATTACAAATTAACTGACAAATTGCAAGTTGTAATATTTGTAAAATTTTGGATTTTTTGAGTGAAATTTAGCAATGGCGATTGTTACATAATTTGGTGTCATAAGACCTTAATTACACATTTATCTGTGACACAGGTTATATGAACTGCTAGTTTATTATATATCCACAATAGACTTTGACAGGATGTTTGAAATTATTTGATATATATATTATTAAAATGTGCAAATGTATGTTATAATATTTACTAATAGTATAAGATCATGATGGATTGAATATTGGTCATAGTTGTATGACACAACATATTTTATGAAAAAAAAGGAAATTGAGAATTGCTGTTTATAATTTACAATGTGCTGTATGTTATTGTAATGATCACATTAAAACTAAATTGTAGTTCATAGTTCTGAGTAAGGAATACAGATCCATAATTTCTTTTTTGAGTAATTGGTCGATTCCTACAAAAATCTTCTCTTTTGAAACCGCTTGGCCAAATGAACCTAACTTGGTAGGAAGCATATATGGCAGGCTCTCTATAAAGATTGCTCATTTAGTCCTGATCCCTCAGCAAACATGTTAGGCATAGGCAATTCTTGTTGCTAATTGGTCGATTCCTAAAAAAATCTTCTACTCTGAAACCGCTTGGCCAAATGAACCGAAACGTGGTAGGTAGCATCTATGGAAGGCCCTCTATAAAGATTGCTAATTTTGGATCCGTTAACAAACATGGCCAGCACAGGCAATTCGTGTTGTTGATTGGTAGATTCCCAACAAATCTTCTACTCCGAAACTGCTTGGCCAAATGAACCGAAACGTGGTAGGTAGCATCTATGGAAGGCCCTCTATAAAGATTGCTAATTTTGGATCTGTTAACAAACATGGCCAGCACAGGCAATTCGTGTTGCTGATTGGCCGATTCATAAACAATTTTCTCCTCTGAAACCGCTTGGCCAAATGAACCGAAACTTGATAGGTAGCAGCTATGGAAGGCCCTCTATAAAGATTGCTCATTTCGTCCCGATCCGTTAACAAACATGTCCACCACAGGCAATTCTTGTTGCTGATTGGTTGATTTCTAAAAAATATTCTCAAATAAATTGAGCCTCTAGTCTATATATTGTATTGTATTATATGTATGCTAATGTTCCACCATGCATGCCTGTCCGAGTTTTTCAATAAAATCTTTAAGAAATAACTTGTGTTAAGATACTTTGTGTGCGAGATATTATCATGTATATATGGCTGTTATTTAATTATTAAATTGACAAGTATGTGTGATACAAGTATCTGTGCTTACAAAACATACCAGCATGATGTAAAATATTTATTTGAGCTATATTCAATGACATTACAGACATTTTCATATGTTGTACCAGCGTCTGGCAATCTACTTTCTAAAGGCTGAGTACATCCTCCAAGTGATGAACAGTACAGTGAAAGATAAATGAGGTGTAGGCAGCTCGTTAAACCTCTCTCCCATCAAGGCCCCGATTCAATACAAACGCAAACCTCTAAACATTTATTGATAAAGAATAGAGATACATGTACATAAGAAATTAGGATGCAGGCACCCTAAAGTACTACTGTTATTCCAAGATGTATAAATTTGTAGGCCCTTCTGAAGTTATATCCTCAAAACAGAAAAAAAAACAGAAATAAAATTAGATATTAATCTGTTATCAAAAACAAACAAATACAAAACAAAACAAACCAATCAAAAATATCAAACAGAAAGAAAAACAACCAACATGAATGCACCTTTTATCAATCTGACTTAGTTCTGTACACATAATTTTCATAAGAGATACGGGTAGCTAATTTACCGGGAAATTTTGCATACATTTTGTATCTATCATATTAAACAATGAGTGTATCTTGTTTTCAAAGAAAACATTCAGATAGCTACATTGCTAAAAAGAGGTAATAAAAACGTAGATATCAAATTTAGTGCACATGAACGTTTCTGGAATAACCTTCATCAGGTAGCTCAAAATCAAAAGATTGGAAAGCCAAATAATTTAATAGTTTTGGGAGCACACAATCTATGGGTATTGATGTTATGTAGGAGTTTCTTTTACACCTGGTAGAGATATTGGGAGTGCTATTTTTATGATGTGGGTTTTGGTGCAGTCGGGGATGTTGTCTTGTGATTCTACGGTGAATACGGACTGACACTGTTGGGGATGTTGGATTTTTGCTTTGTGTCAGCTGTGATCTGTCCATCGCTCCTCATTGGTGTGACATCTGTTTTGTCTGTACCTAAGGATTTTATATATAACAGCTTCTTTCATCACATATTGCTTAAGATTTTGACCAAGACATAGTTTTTCTGGTACCTGATTCATGTCGAGCGACGCCGAGAAACTTACACTATAAGCGCGGACGTCTAAAACGCTTAGAACGATGTCTGTTTCTGCTCTTTTCAGACAATTTGACAGTTGTTTTTTTAACTATAAGACATTGCAGAATAAACACAATATACGTACATTGTCGGGGAAATATAAAAACTGTACGGAACAGCTTTAGTGAGTGAGCGATTGTTGTTTAACGCCAACTCAGCAATTTTATAGCTATATCATGGCGAGACCAAGTTAATGAGATGATGATGATGTCCGCTTTTTTCTAGACCAACACGCTTAGTTTTTTTTAATAGTGTTAGCTAACGGAAACAACAGTCCGCGGATATACATGTCGCTCTACTCTGACACATTATCCTGATTCCGAAGCAACCAGTCTTTGCTCTTTCTCCTTAATTCTGCGTGCTTTTCATTATAAGCAACAAATACCAGTTGATAATCTTTGGTTTGAAATATGAATTTGTTTATATACATGTACTCAAAAAGTCGCTTTTTATGTGTCTTCTGCCGAAGGATTGTTAAAGCGCGAAAAGTTGACCGGGTGTTGCACAATGTATTTTGTATTGTTACGTTATCTATTGTCATTTATCTAGACAACAGGGGCGGATCCGCCCCTGGACAATATATGTATTCGCTGAGAAACAGACCGGAAATGCTCAACAAAGACTCTCATCGGTAGTGTAATCGTTAGCGTGCTCACCTCGAGTGCGGTAGATCGTGGGTTCGAGTCCCGATCGGGTCAAACCATGTTCTGTACACATATTTTGCCATCTTCCACATTCTGTTGGAAATTTATGATTTAGGGTTCTATTTTAACAAAATCCAAATAAGAAATTGTCATCAAGAATATGCAAATAGTTTCAGTTTCGAATTGAAATTAATCTAATAGCTACCAGTTCTTTAATATTATAATACATAAAGTTCCCAACTTTCAATATTAAATATATATGGAACATTTTATTTATTTCTTGAATTCAGAAGATAGTGTCAATAAGTAAGTAAATGAGTTAATTTCTTTATTTCAAGAGTGTAACACGGTTAGCAATAATAAAAGTGTGATTAATAATTATCATATATGATCTTATTAAGCTAAAGAATAATTTGCATAGTTTGAACATCACATAAATATTAAATTCTACCATAAATAGTCCACCAATCTATTTTTAATAGCTGTAAAAATGATACATCGCGATGGTAAATTGAAAAAAGATAGTTTGTAACTTAATCACATGCTATACAGTCAGCATTTTGTTTTTCAACTATGAACACCACCAATATCTATTGTTTATTTTATTTTATATTGTGTACAGATCTATATGTCTCTCTTTGTCAATCAGTAACTCTTTTCCTGTTTATGTACATGCAGTTTTTCATTTTGTCCCCCCATTGGAAATACACAATTTGTATTTTGGTAAACATAATAAGGGAGACAAATCCTATAAGTTTATGCTACAAGTAGCTAATTTTCATAGGTAGCTAATTTTTAAGGTAATAATTATAGGACACCGGAAATATATCGGTTCACAACCAACTCGTCTTTTGTATTAGTGTGCCCAAATTTTCAAAACAAAACTGAAAAGGACGCACGTTTTATGTTTTGGTATGAAGAATTATTGCACAAACAGAATTTACACATCTGGTAAAGCATTTAACTTTTAGAGAAAATGCAATATAATTTTTGAAGGAGAAATGTGAAATAGGTAGTCTACGGGTCACTGCCACTGGTGGTGTCGAATCAATCAACGAATCGTGGCGTTGTCAATGACTCGAGTCGATGAGAATGCAAACTTCACTAGATAATATAGTCTACGCTGTCTAGAGTGACATAAGATACGACAAAATTTATAGTAATATCCTATGGTATCGCATGTTTTATAAATAAATAAATAAGTTTTATTTAAAGTCGAAGCATGTACAACAAGCATAACACAAGCTCTAACGAGCTTTTAAATTCGACTATACATTGAACAACGCATACATGACATAACATGAATACATCATACAGCACATATAAAAAAGCACTTAATAATTTAAAATCATCAAGCCATACATATCCACATATATACTTAATACACAAACATGCATACAACATACAGCACATATAAATAAATAAAGCACATAATATTTTTTTTAAAAAGCCATACATATGCACATATACTTGATACACAAACATGCTGACACGAAAAGCAGTATAAAATCAAGCTAGAAATCAGAATGAAAGCTAAAGTAAAAACATCAACTAAAAAATATAGGATGCTAACTAAAACATAATGAACTAAAAATAAAAAGGATGCTAACTAAAAGGAACAAGCAAGAACGCAGCAGGCAAAAAAAAATCATTTACAAGCATGCACTGCACCGGCATGAGCCACCAACTGGGTCCCATGTTTGTATAATGTTTCTGAATTGATCGAAAGAGGACTCCTGGCGACAATGGTTTTATGTACCGTGCAGAGCTCCAGATAAGCTTCGTATTTGCGTTTTTTACGCTATGAAACCGAGTAAAAACGCATGTATTATCAGATCAGAGTGTACACATTACGCTAGATATGATAACGTAACCCTCAGTCCGCTTTTGCTCCCAGCGAGGGTTACGAATCGGTCCCATTCAACGTATGGGAGCAGCGCCCGGAGGGATTCACTGTGACACCGGGCGTTTTTTTGTCCTAATTCCGTTGTAAGTGGTTGGAAAAATTAACGGGGGTGAAAGATAAATATATTTAGGTAAACCTTGAGGTGTTAAATAAACGCTGCATCAATTCATAGTAAACTTATATCCATCTGAAAATTTGAATGTATGAAATCTTCTTTCTGTCCGACATTTTGTTTACAAGTTGCTATTTCACGTGTACTTGCCTCGTTTTGGAGATATCCTTATTTGGATCAATCGTAGTAAAACATCATAGAGACGTATTTCATATTTGGCATTCAGATCCATATATGGATAGGCTCCGCCCATCACGAGAGTATATGTAAGGTGCCATGGCAGACAAGAAACAATTTTCGAATACTAAATCGATCGTGAAGGTAGAAACAGGCATTGTAACACTTATTTCGTATCGCCATTACTTAAAAATTGTAGGGAATAATAAGTTATGACCAGATATGCAAAAATAAAGTTGAAATATTCACTTAACCAAAATTTTAATTTGCTCCCATACGTTGAATGGGACCAATTCGTAAACCTAACTGGAGCACAAGCGGAATGAGGGTTACGTAATCGTAAGCAAACTTTCCAAATTCGGAGCGTACTTGTACAGTCGTGTACATAACAATACATTTTTGTCTGAGAAATTCCCCGTAATTACTTCCCTTTATACTTTTCGAAGGAGCAAGAGCGTATACATCCGAGGGAGGGGTACACTACCGAATGTTTGTCTTTCTAAGCATCGATGTCAAAAGAGATCTGATTGAATGTTTACGATAAATCATCCAATCGCGGTCAATATTACAAATAAATGCGGTTTACGTAATAAATAAGAACTAAAACGAAAGTAAATTTGGGAACACGTTCATTGAAAATGAGGGATTACATGAATAAGCGCGCTACTAAGCACAAGAGCGCTACGGAAAATGCTATGCTTAAGTTCCTGACAGTTTCATCTGTGTCTAGTGACGGTATAGTTAAAGGAATCATTGATGACATCAAAACGGCTGTGAAAACTGCCGAAGACGATGAGCAAAAAACAAAATATTTAACAACATTTTATTAATAAACATGACACAATTGTGTCAAATTAAACAAAGATATACATTTCACTTGCATCCTGTGTTTATTGAATAATACTTGTGTCAAACATAATTTTAAAAGTGTACATGTAAGCAATCTTTTCTGAAGTAGAGAGTACAACAGTGCAAAGGAAATATGCAAATACCCATCATTTTCAAAAGTAGGGGGTAATTACCCTTTGGACTTGAAAATTATCTGGAGCTCTGCCGTGTATTCACTGACAATTTTACGCCTTTTTATACGCCCGTCTTACATGTACGGTCTCACTAATTAGAAACAAGAAGTAATAAAAAGCGACAAGAACAGTAAAAAAAGCGACAAAGAACAATAAAATAGTGACAGAATATTTAAAAAGTTCATAAAAACAAATTGAAATAGATTTATTTCCTTATCAAATTTGGTATCAGGTCGATCCGGCCCCAGGTCGTTTCGGCCCAAGTCGTTCCGGCCCAAGTCGATTCGGCTCTACTATAAATATTACGTTATAAACTAGCAAACCTGAATGTCAAAGAGAAAGTGTGTTCCGAATGATAAGCGGGAGATAACTAGTTTCGGGAACTTTCCACAGGAGTCACACTCTAGAGCTTGCTGCCGCGGTCTGACAGGTCTGGAACACACTACGCATGGGTAAGACATCATGGAAGGAATGAATGAAAGCTATAGTCATAGTTCCTTTTTTATAGCCACAGCGCCTGCAGAACAAAGACTTTCAAATTTCTCACACCCTAAAATTAGCTTGGGTTTTGAGTTCTTGTTATGTATGTTTTTACTACATTTGATTTTATAAATTGTTCAAATTAATTGGTGATATCAAACAATAAAATTAGCTTGGGTGTAGCTTAATTTAGAGTACAATCAAACACTAATCAGTACTAACTGCTGTATAATCATCATTTAATTGTAATAAATATATTTATTTAACGAGTATCGCTACATTGATTTCTTGATTACACACAAAAAATTCTAATGTTTGAATTTTTAATATTAAAATCGATCAAAAACATTTTGAAATGATAAACACTTGTGTATTTCAGTTCAAAAGTATTTAATTTCAAATGGGCCGGATCGACTTGGGCCGGAACGACCTGGACCGAATCGTCTTGGGGCCGGAACGTCCTGAAACCATCAAATTTGTAGAATTTTTTTTTAAGAATAAATCATTTATGAACTATGCTTAAAAAAATACGTTCAATGATAATTTAATAACATCTTGTTAAAAAAAAATGGATAAGACTTGCGAATTTTGTATAATGTGTTGAAGTTGGGAATAGAATGCCTATTTTAAATTATTATATCTTTTGTAATAAAAAAAATTACAAGTGATTTTTTTTTAAAGACTACTTATAGCAGTGGTTATTAGAATAAATCATGATAGAGTAGTAAAATGTTATAGTAATCATTATAGAAAATGATTCATTTCAATTTTTAAAATTCATAGTTTTAAATAAAACTACATTTGTCTGTAAAGTGTTCGTTAAATAATTAATGTTTAGACAAAAACAATAAGAATTATACAGTACATTGTATATAGTTCATGGATCTCTATTTTTAAATGTTTCTGTGTTCTAAATGAAATAAAATAAAATAAAAATATATCCTGCTCAAAAGCCTACTTCCACCTCCCCGTTGGTGAGCAGGAGGCAACAGGTCATACCTGGCAAACGGAAGAGGTTCTAAATATGATCATGAAAATTCAAGATCAAGTCCTTAAGCAAATGCAGCCAAATGTGATCATAATGCATACAAATTTGAATTATTTTTATAGATATGTTTTCCTCAATCTTAGCTGTCAGGCCTATATTTACACAAAGTAATATCTTAATACATGTATATACAAATACACATATACACACACAACACTTAAAAATAAAAAAATGAAATTTTTATCCTTTTTTTTCCATTTTTACAATTTTTATTAGTTTTTGTCAGAATTTATGTCTTCTTGTCGCTTCTTGTCTCTAATTAGTGAGACCCCAACATGTATGTGATTTAAACATTTAAACCCGATTGTGACTATAATTTGCCGAAAACTTTACTTGGAATTTATTTTTCAACCAATACTGAATATGACATTTAATTAACCTGTTTAAATTAACAGGGTGCTCCGAAAGTCATCGGAGGAATCTACAAGACAACAACAACAACATATGGCGGACGGGCGGGTGTCCACACAGGTTTCCACACAATAACTTTAGTTCTGTATATCAGATCTTTACCAAACTTGGCCACGTGATTCCCCTGTGGAAGGGGAAGAAACCTATTTATTTTGGGGTCATTAGGTCAAAGGTCAAGGTCACCACTACTATAAATAGAATTTTTGACAACTGGGTCGTTTCCACATAACTTTAGTTCTGTATATTGGATCTTTACCAAACTTGACCACATGATTGCCCTGTGGAAGAGGAAGAACGCTATTTATTTTGGGGTCAAAGGTCATGGTCACCATTACTATAAATAGCATTTTTAACCGTTTGATAATTTATATAGACGGGCGTATTTTGTGATGCACACATTTCTTGTTAAGCATAGATTACTGCCACGGTACCACCCATGCATAGGACTAGACCGAATTATTCTGTCGTTTAGGAAGCCCTTTCTATCATTCTATATTTATCTTTTACTTATCTGACTTTTTATTTTTATTTTTTTATGCTGCTTTCTACGACAGAACGACCTCTTGTTCAAAATCGTGAGATCGCTTCCATTTTGGAAGCGGTGGAATTTCGGCATGGACGGATTGTGTCAGACCAAGTGCAGGTAAGATTTCATATATAGACATATTTTCTAGTTCAAATCTGCAAAAATATTGCAGAAAGCAGCATACATTGTATAACGACAGAATAATTCGGTCTAGCATAGGGCCATAACATCACATATTTTCGACGATTTGTTTTGCGTGATTAATCTCTGCCTAAAATCTTAGCACCTTTAATACATGTATGTAAAATTGAAATATAATATTTATTTGTTCATAGTTTTATTCATATCTATTTATTTAGTGTTATATAGTATAGTTTTATTTAGTCCAAGATTCCTCTGCCGTCCGACGGTTTTTTGTTCGACTTGCTGGAGCCGTGGGACATCAGAGCGCTCTCCATAAGCAAAACAGTGGATTTGCCGCTACAACTCTGCGTCGGCACATTTCCATGTTTCATGGCTATCGGATTGTATTTTCCATCCGAAACCCTTACATACACCGCTTCACCAATCATTTTTCTATTCATTCATAACCATCTTACCATCAGAAAGTGGTGTAACACTCCATTACAGCACGATTTTGCCTTAGATCCTGTGATTTCGTCATTTCACTTCCATTTTGGAATCTACAATTTACATAACACACAAGAAGCAGGAAAGTGGTGAGCTTTTTGATATGAAATCCTGATTATTTTTTTCTTCCATAGTCAAATCTTCCCGTAAATTTTAAAGGTTTTTCAATCCGCCACTGGCATTTTGTGAATTGTTGTCTCATGTAAAAAAAAATTGTTTCGTTAATGTTTGTTTCGTTTTTTTATTTATTAATGATTTTTTTGGTTTCGTTTCATTTCTGTTGTGTTGCGTCTCGTTTCGTTTCTGCTTTATCTTGTTTTGTTTCGTTTCTTGTTTTACAATCACCCATTTTTAAATAAGAAAATGATTACTTGATCTTTAGTTTTATGTGTAATGTTTTGTAGGTAGATCGTTTGTCCTTTTGTCCTTCTTTTGGTCATATTGTGTTGTCTGTCATTCGATTTACAGATTCTGATTACCCTTTGATTTACAGATTCTGATTACCCTTGTCTGTTCTTTGATTTACAGTTCAGATTCTGATTACCCTTGGATTTACAGATTCTGATTACCCTTGTCTGTCATTCGATTTACAGATTCTGATTACCTTTGTCTGTCATTCGATTTACAGATTCTGATTACCCTTTGATTTACAGATTCTGATTACCCTTGTCTGTTCTTTGATATACAGATTCTGATTACCCTTGTCTGTTCTTTGATTTACAGATTCTGATTACCCTTGTCTGTTCTTTGATTTACAGATTCTGATTACCCTTGTCTGTTCTTTGATTTACAGATTCTGATTACCCTTGTCTTTCCTTTGATTTACAGATTCTGATTACCCTTTGATTTACAGATTCTGATTACCCTTTGATTTACAGATTCTGATTACCCTTGTCTGTTCTTTGATTTACAGATTCTGATTACCCTTTGATTTACAGATTCTGATTACCCTTTGATTTACAGATTCTCATTACCCTTGTCTTTCCTTTGATTTACAGATTCTGATTACCCTTTTGATTTACAGATTCTGATTACCCTTTGATTTACAGATTCTGATTACCCTTTGATTTACAGATTCTGATTACCCTTGTCTGTTCTTTGATTTACAGATTCTGATTACCCTTTGATTTACAGATTCTGATTACCCTTGTCTGTTCTTTGATTTACAGATTCTGATTACCCTTTGATTTACAGATTCTGATTACCCTTTGATTTACAGATTCTGATTACCCTTTGATTTACAGATTCTGATTACCCTTGTCTTTCCTTTGATTTACAGATTCTGATTACCCTTGTCTGTTCTTTGATTTACAGATTCTGATTACCCTTTGATTTACAGATTCTGATTACCCTTGTCTGTTCTTTGATTTACAGATTCTGATTACCCTTTGATTTACAGATTCTGATTACCCTTTGATTTACAGATTCTGATTACCCTTTGATTTACAGATTCTGATTACCCTTGTCTTTCCTTTGATTTACAGATTCTGATTACCCTTGTCTGTTCTTTGATTTACAGATTCTGATTACCCTTTGATTTACAAATTCTGATTACCCTTTTGATTTACAGATTCTGATTACCCTTTGATTTACAGATTCTGATTACCCTTTGATTTACAGATTCTGATTACCCTTGTCTGTCATTCGATTTACAGATTCTGATTACCTTTGTCTGTCATTCGATTTACAGATTCTGATTACCCTTTGATTTACAGATTCTGATTACCCTTGTCTGTTCTTTGATATACAGATTCTGATTACCCTTGTCTGTTCTTTGATTTACAGATTCTGATTACCCTTGTCTGTTCTTTGATTTACAGATTCTGATTACCCTTGTCTTTCCTTTGATTTACAGATTCTGATTACCCTTGTCTGTTCTTTGATTTACAGATTCTGATTACCCTTTGATTTACAAATTCTGATTACCCTTTTGATTTACAGATTCTGATTACCCTTTGATTTACAGATTCTGATTACCCTTTGATTTACAGATTCTGATTACCCTTTGATTTACAGATTCTCATTACCCTTGTCTTTCCTTTGATTTACAGATTCTGATTACCCTTTTGATTTACAGATTCTGATTACCCTTTGATTTACAGATTCTGATTACCCTTTGATTTACAGATTCTGATTACCCTTGTCTGTTCTTTGATTTACAGATTCTGATTACCCTTTGATTTACAGATTCTGATTACCCTTGTCTGTTCTTTGATTTACAGATTCTGATTACCCTTTGATTTACAGATTCTGATTACCATTGTCTTTCCTTTGATTTACAGATTCTGATTACCCTTTGATTTACAGATTCTGATTACCCTTTGATTTACAGATTCTGATTACCCTTGTCTTTCCTTTGATTTACAGATTCTGATTACCCTTTGATTTACAGATTCTGATTACCCTTTGATTTACAGATTCTGATTACCCTTTGATTTACAGATTCTGATTACCCTTTGATTTACAGATTCTGAATACCCTTTGATTTACACATTCTGATTACCCTTTGATTTACACATTCTGATTACCCTTTTGGTACAAAAATGTATTTTCAAACTCTTCTTTGAAAATAAATCTAACCAATAAAGTGATTACATCAATGAAAAAATTAAGTATGTCCAGATCAGCAATATCAGTGTACCCAATATGTTAATACTGGAGTTGACCTTATAATTTTTACCCGAAGGTCAGGTGCATGCGAATGCGAAATAACGAATGGAATATTACACTGCTAATTAATGCAAATACCGGTATATTTGATTATGCTGGTAATGCATTACAACACCAAACTCTGTAGAATATTCGTCAATTTTCCAATATTATGTCTTTTTTTTAAATTATTGTTTCTATGCCCATCCCATCCACTTTTTTTTTTTTATTGAAAATCCAATATAATACGGTAATCATTCAACAACAAGGTAAATTTTGAATCGCCAGAATTTTAAATTGCATCAATAAGAGCTCGCTTGATTCAATGTACAGATCTGGTTCTGGACAGTTTGTGATTAACAGATGAATCAAACACTTTGGAACACTCAGTCACAGGCCTGGTGTCAATTACATTGCAAAGTAATGCATTACATTACAATTACTGTTAAAACTTAAATTACACTTACTTTTTTTTTCTTTCCATGCAGTGTGGGAAACCATTTTTTAAAAGTTGCTCGCCAATCTGCCTACAGATGTAGTAACTAATTATGTTGTATCGAGTACACCTTGCCAAAACTCTTAACAACCTAACAGACATTGCTGGCTGTAATTTTCTGGCATTATTATTATTATTTACAATATTTATATGGCGCATATCTAATTAAATTTACTCTAAACACTTAACATGAAAACAAATAAAATTGTACAATAAAACTGTACATAGAATACATGCATAACCACAAAATAAATAACTAAAAGAGAGATAAAACTTTGACACTCATTAAAAAAGGGGGAAAATGATAAATATACAAGTTCTTAAAAAAACAGTCAACTCCACTTAATCCACTGATCATATATTAGAATATTGTGGATAATCGTAAGAAACCAAATACAATGATACATGGGTTCAGCTATTTAATCAATGATACATGGGTTGAGCTATTTAATCAATGATACATGGGTTCAGCTATTTAATCAATGATACATGGGTTCAGCTATTTAATCAATGATACATGGGTTCAGCTATTTAATCAGTGATACATGGGTTCAGCTATTTAATCAATGATACATGGGTTCAGCTATTTAATCAATGATACATGGGTTCAGCTATTCAATCAATGATACATGGGTTCAGCTATTTAATCAATGATACATGGGTTCAGCTATTTAATCAATGATACATGGGTTGAGCTATTTAATCAATGATACATGGGTTGAGCTATTTAATCAATGATACATGGGTTCAGCTATTTAATCAATGATACATGGGTTCAGCTATTCAATCAATGATACATGGGTTCAGCTATTTAATCAATGATACATGGGTTCAGCTATTTAATCAATGATACATGGGTTCAGCTATTTAATCAATGATACATGGGTTCAGCTATTTAATCAGTGATACATGGGTTCAGCTATTTAATCAATGATACATGGGTTCAGCTATTTAATCAATGATACATGGGTTCAGCTATTTAATCAGTGATACATGGGTTCAGCTATTTAATCAGTGATACATGGGTTCAGCTACTTAATCAATGATACATGGGTTCAGCTATTTAATCAATGATACATGGGTTCAGCTATTTAATCAATGATACATGGGTTGAGCTATTTAATCAATGATACATGGGTTCAGCTATTCAATCAATGATACATGGGTTGAGCTATTTAATCAATGATACATGGGTTCAGCTATTTAATCAATGATACATGGGTTCAGCTATTTAATCAATGATACATGGGTTCAGCTATTTAATCAATGATACATGGGTTCAGCTATTTAATCAATGATACATGGGTTCAGCTATTTAATCAATGATACATGGGTTCAGCTATTTAATCAATGATACATGGGTTCAGCTATTTAATCAGTGATACATGGGTTCAGCTATTTAATCAATGATACATGGGTTCAGCTATTTAATCAATGATACATGGGTTCAGCTATTCAATCAATGATACATGGGTTCAGCTATTCAATCAATGATACATGGGTTCAGCTATTTAATCAATGATACATGGGTTGAGCTATTTAATCAATGATACATGGGTTCAGCTATTTAATCAATGATACATGGGTTCAGCTATTTAATCAATGATACATGGGTTCAGCTATTTAATTGCTGGACGTCACTGTCAAACTTTATTACACAAAGTTGTATCAAGTACATCTTGACACGGTCAGGAATCAATTTCACAAATTTAGTTGGGATGGCCACTGATCGATTGTAAACAGGTAGATGGACAGTTAAATCCTACTACATGTACCTTAAGATAATCAAATAGTTTTACATCATTAGTTATAAAGATTAGATTAATCTGTGTATTATTTGTATGAAAATCGTAGATAAAAATGTTGACATGCGATGCAAGATTTTCATAATGTAGTACATTGTACTTCTCTTATAAGACCTTCCCTTCTGATATGAAAAATTGACCTTATAAGAGGGGTGGTCTCTCTTGAAGTGGGCAGTTGTAGTACAAATGTAGTCTTTTACTATCTCAGTGGATCTAAGATTCAGCCTGATTATTATTTAGAGGAGTAGCCTTTTGGTGGGAATGGCCTTTAGGGTTATAAGAGGGGCATTCTCTCTTGATGGGTCAATGTAGTACAGTAAAACCTGTCTAAACCGCACCCCTTTGAGACTGAAGAATTTGTTCAGTTTAAACAGGTGTTTGGTTTACACAGATTCAAATTAAATAGACATTTAGTAGATGGTACTGTAAAGTCTGTCTGGTTTTAGCAGGTTGTCGGTTTACTCAGTGTTCAGTTTAGACAGGTTTACTCAGGGTTCAGTTTAGACAGGTCTACTCTGGGTTCAGTTTAGACAGGTTTACTCAGGGTTCGGTTTAGACAGGTTTTCGGTTTACTCAGGGTTCAGTTTAGACAGGTTTTTGGTTTACTCAGGGTTCAGTTTAGACAGGTCTACTCAGGGTTCAGTTTAGACAGGTTTACTCAGGGTTCGGTTTAGACAGGTTTTCGGTTTACTCAGGATTCAGTTTAGACAGGTTTTTGCTTTACTCAGGGTTCGGTTTAGACAGGTTTTTGGTTTACTCAGGTTCAGTTTAGACAGGTTTACTCAGGGTTCAGTTTAGACAGGTTTTTGGTTTACTCAGGGTTTGGTTTAGACAGGTTTACTCAGGGTTCAGTTTAGACAGGTTTTTGGTTTACTCAGGGTTCGGTTTAGACAGGTTTTTGGTTTACTCAGGGTTCGGTTTAGACAGGTTTTTGGTTTACTCAGGGTTCAGTTTAGACAGGTTTTTGGTTTACTCAGCGTTCAGTTTAGACAGGTTTACTCAGGGTTCGGTTTAGACAGGTTTTTGGTTTACTCAGGGTTCAGTTTAGACAGGTTTTTGGTTTACTCAGGGTTCGGTTTAGACAGGTTTTTTGTTTACTCGGGATTCAGTTTAGACAGGTTTTTGCTTTACTCAGGGTTCGGTTTAGACAGGTTTTTGGTTTACTCAGGTTCAGTTTAGACAGGTTTACTCAGGGTTCAGTTTAGACAGGTTTACTCAGGGTTCAGTTTAGACAGGTTTACGCAGGGTTCGGTTTAGACAGGTTTCACTGTAATATGTTACTTTCTCAGTTCATCTGAAATCTGGTCTGATAATTAGAGGGGTGGCCTTTTAGTGGAAGTTGCCTTATAAGGGTGGCCTTTTGGTGGGAGTGGCCTTATAAGAGAGGCACTACTGTACATGCACATGTGTTTTGACAGATTGGTGATCTACTTGTATGATTCATCAACAAAAAATGTACCTGTACATGTCTGCGTCATCTTAGGACATTTGAACATTACGTAAAGTACAAAGTCCTGTTATGTTTTTTTCATGGGTTGTTTGTTTATTTAGAACTTAAGAGACATGATTTGTTATTTACAAAATTAATCATTTTTCAGGTCAGATGGGGTTAAAGACCTTGAAGATTTTAATGTAAAAAATAAACACACAGACTTTATGATGTAAATAGCCAAAAGCTTTAGTAACAAGGATATGTGAATCTCATAAAAGTGAAAAGTATTAGGTAAGACTTACTTCAAATTTAATATGAATTTTGTTTGAAAATCTCATTTAAATCTTCATTTCCAATTAATTATATAGGTGAGTATACGTTCAAGTATGACTTTTAATTAATTATATAGGCGAGTGTACGTACAAGTATGACTTTTAATTAATTATATAGGTGAGTGTACAGATATGATTTTTAAATAATTATATAGGTGAGTGTACACATATTTAATTATATAGGTGAGTGTACACATATTTAATTATATAGGTGAGTGTACACATATTTAATTATATAGGTGAGTGTACACATATTTAATAATATAGGTGAGTGTACACATATTTAATAATATAGGTGAGTGTACACATATTTAATTATATAGGTGAGTGTACACATTTAATTATATAGGTGAATGTACACATATTTAATTATATAGATGAGTGTACACATATTTAATTATATTGATGAGTACACATATTTAATTATATAGATGAGTGTACACATATTTAATTATATTGATGAGTGTACACATATATAATTATATAGGTGAGTGTACACATATTTAATTATATAGATGAGTGTACACATATTTAATTATATGGATGAGTGTACACATATTTAATAATATAGGTGAGTGTACACATATTTAATTATATAGATGAGTGTACACATAGATGTATGACTTTTAATTAAGGAGTTAGAAATTGAACAAAAAACATTGTTTGGGTTGGAGATATTTATTTGAAAACACATACATACCATGCTATATATAGTATGGCCAGGTACAAATATATTTACTTGCATATGTATATACTTCAGTGATTTTTCACCTTGAAGAGATAACTGTATATGTACTCATTAATTTTCTCAGTCTATGAAACATTTATAAAACTTATAGTCCACATAGATGTATATATTCAGTCAAACCAAGGGAACATTGAAATAGGATCACATAAGATTGGTGGTTGCTAAATACAGATTTAATTAATATGAAACGTACTGTGAAGGAAAATTAAACTTAAGATCACACTATACAAGTCATTACTTAATAGAGGTGGTCATTTAAAGCAGGATTGACTAGATATAAATTATAATGGTACGTTTTTCTCTGTTATTTCAATTTTTTTTTACAAAAAGGTCTGAGGACTAGTTCCAAATATATATATATATATATAACCTATATAATTAGTAAACCAGACCATGTTAAAGTACCTTATGATATATTTTTTACCTACAGGTACAAATGTAGATATTTTTCTCTGTTATTTAAAAAAAATGTTACAAAAAGGGCTGAGGACTGGTTCCAAATAACCTATATAATTAGTAAACCTGACCATGTTACCTGTAAGTACCTTTCTGATTATTTTGTTTACCTGTACAGGTACGTGTATATAGATTATTATTAAGTTGTAACGTAAATACACATTTTTCCTTTGATGTTTTTATGCAGTAATCGACTTAAAAATAGTGAACTTTTACAAACCATGGTCAAACTTGAAGAAGATCTTGATGTTATTCCATGATTTTGACGTCATAGATCTGTCAATCATGTAATTTCTGTTACAAACCATATATACCATGGATCTTACTCATGAACTTATTTAAGCCAACTCATCCTTTGGATTCGTTGGTTTAATTAAGTTAATTCGTAAGATCCATGGTATATGTATAGGATACAGTACTATTGAAACAAAAGAAGCGGCCCGTATTGGATATAACAGGTTTTTTTTTCTGCATGAGTACTCAGGTGACGGCCGAGGTGCATAGTACCAAGGCCGTCACCTGAGTACGAATGCTGAAAAAGAAACCTGTTATATCCAATATGGGCAAATTCTTTTGTTTCAATAATAATGTATCTAACTTTACAATAATAGTATTGTTGAAAAAATATATGGTATGGCATATATTTTTACACTTTTAATGTTTAGAAAGCCAAATAAGACAACAATTAACAATTTTTTATCAGTCAACGTCCTTTCGATTCTCGTTTATATTTAGATATTTCAAGGTCTTTCAAGTGAAAAGAATCGTTTATATTTAGATATTTCAAGGTCTTTCAAATGTCCCAAATCTTCACCTGTGGTCTGTCTTATTTGTAATTACTTGAGGTCGGTTCGTTAGTTGTTTTTGTATTGCGAGAATACATTTTAAAAGTTCACATACTCGTCAGTTCTGAACATAAATTATGTCAGATCTGAAATACTTGTATCGTGTCTTGTATATTGCTTTCTTAAACAAATTGTTGATATTATTTTTACAAAGCCTACTATCAAGAGTCAAATATACTAATTATATCGTATAGTAGTGTGGTCACCGTAGCTGAGTGGTTAGATGGAAGTTTTGAAAGTCAAAATAGACTTTGAAAAGCCCAGCAGTGGTTCGAGACACGAAAGCCCAACAATAAGTGAAACACGTTTTTAAGCCTAAAAGAGTAAAAGGTTAAAGTTCATATATTCAAGAACAAAAGAATAAACTAGATTCTTAAAAATAATCCACTGTTCAAACAATAGTGTGACGTCAGATAAATGCATTACGTAGACGATATCAACCTTGTCCCAAAAATGGGTCAAATTATTGAAGTACAGCGGCCTGTATCATCGGCCCCTATTAACGGCCTGTATCATCTGCCTTTATTAGCGACCTGTCTGTGATATTAGAGGCCACATTTACAATAGCTTTGCTGGGGGTATTATTGTACAAATAATACTTTTACCTATTATTTGTTTACCTGAATCAGCTGATTATATATTATTGTCATCAATTTACCTTATACACCTGTTGTTATAATAGGTGTCTATAAATAAAAATAGTGATAGATTATAATAACAATAGGTTATTGTCAATAAATAAAAATAGTGATAGATTATAATAACAATAGGTTATTGTCAGTAAATAAAAATAGTGATAGATTATAATAACAATAGGTTATTGTCAGTAAATAAAAATAGTGATAGTTTATAATAACAATAGGTTATTGTCAATAAATACCATTCATTGTTGTCTTAAAAGGCCAAAATAATTAAATTCTTTGTTGGCCTGAAGAATATATGTCAGGGTTAGAAATTAATAATTGAAATAGTACAGTAGTTATTGGGTAATTAAACAAATATTTGGACTGATCCTCCAGAAATCTGACTAGCCTGTGCCACAGCTAAAATCCTGCATTCTGAGTGGATTCTTGGACTGATCCTCCAGAAATCTGACTAGCCCGTGCCACAGCTAAAATCCTGCATTCTGAGTGGATTCTAGAGTGTAAATGAAGCATAAAAATGGCATTTATTTTTAAGGAAAAACATTTAAATCTTTCAAAAGGTTTTAGAATGCTCATCTCTATCTCTAAGGCTAAACTGTATTGGGCAAGGCTGGTTAAGGTAATTTGTAAATTCTCGTCCAAATCAATAACTTTTCAGAACTTTCTCCAATACGTATTGATAATAGACCTGACTATTTTCATACTATTTCGTGCATCATAATGATGTAGCTCATATCTTTATGTTCATTTATTTAGCATATACAGGAATATCGTTTGTATTGTATAGTAATGGGACAAAAGCCTTGCTTTCCACACTGAAATAATATTTCCTTGTATATTTCATATAAAACCATGATATTTAAAACTAACATTCTTTCATTTCTTACTTTAAAAGCAGAAATAAATAAAAGTTTCTTATAATTTATGATATTAATTTCTACTGTTCCTTAAAATATGATTCAAACATGAAGTTTATTATTTTCTTCACCAAATACAAAACATATTAATTACTAACTATATAATCAAATAATTTGTGCTTAAATCGTACATGTTTGTAAATTAATGTTCATGAAAATAATAAAATAAACCCTTATTAATTCTGCCTTTTTAAAGGCAGAATTAATAAGGGTTTATTTTATTATTTTATATTTTTTTTTCTTAAAAAATAGGATAAGAAATGACTTCAGGAGATATTTTTTTAAATAAGTGGTTTTGTACATGTATGAAATATAAATTGATATCTTAGTGGGGAAAATCATTTGACCCATGAATGTATGGATCTCAATGGAAGCCATAAACTGGACATCTCGTTGAGTAGTTTTGTATGAATGGGAAAATATCGTATCATTCGTAATCTGTACATCATAATAATTCTGTTGTATGCGGAAAACTAGAGTGGTGTTTATATGTTGTTATGGAAACTACTAATTTTAATTACAAATTAGAAACGTATACAGAACTAACACGAAATGATGATTTTCTTTTGAATTTACCCAACGGGTGATAATTGGAGACTATTAGAAACGTGATAAGTTGTGAGTTGTGGACGTCATACCACAGTAGGACATATATTAACACAGACGAAAGATATGAGAAAAATATTATACCCCTGCAACTGTGTGATATTGATGTACTGACTGTACTAATATGTACATATGTAGATGCTTAAATAAACTTCAGTGTTATTAGGTCATGGACAGTATAAGGTCTTGACGTCACAGATGACACTATTGAAAACGATTAGAATGACACTTGTTTCAATTATTTTCAGACAATTTATCACATAATGATGTATCAAATTCACCCTGTTTCCTATATGACCCTCTCTTATGTGGCCCTATCTCCTATGTGGCCCTGTCTCCTATGTGACCCTGTCTCCTATGTGACCCTGTCTCTTATGTGACCCTGTCTCCTATGTGGCCCTGTCTCCTATATGTGGCCCTGTCTCCTACATGTATGTGACCCCATACGATCACGACCACAATGACCCTTTGACTTTTGTTAGTCAGATACCTGATAGAAGTATGGTATATACAATATATGTACCTTGTGACCATGTCTCCTATGTGACCCTGTCTCCTATATGTGGCCCTGTCTCCTATGTGACCCCTCTCTTATGTGACCCTGTCTCCTATGTGGCCCTGTCTCCTATATGACCCTCTCTCTTATGTGGCCATGTCTCCTATGTGGGCCTGTCTCATATATGACCCTCTCTCTTATGTGGCCATGTCTCCTATGTGGCCCTGTCTCTTATGTGACCCTGTATCCTATATGTGACCATGTCTCCTATGTGACCCTGTCTCCTATATGTGGCCCTGTCTCCTATGTGACCCTGTCTCTTATGTGACCCTGTCTCCTATGTGGCCCTGTCTCCTATATGTGGCCCTGTCTCCTATATGACCCTCTCTCTTATGTGGCCATGTCTCCTATGTGGGCCTGTCTCCTATATGACCCTCTCTCTTATGTGGCCATGTCTCCTATGTGGCCCTGTCTCCTATGTGACCCTGTATCCTATATGTGGCCATGTCTCCTATGCGGCCCTGTCTCCTATATGTGGCCATGTCTCCTATGTGGCCATGTTTCTTATGTGACCCTGTCTCCTATGTGACCCTATCTCCTATGTGACCCTCTCTCTTATGTGACCCTGTCTCCTATGTGACCCTATCTCCTATGTGACCCTCTCTCTTATGTGACCCTATCTCCTATGTGTCTGTCTCCTATATGACCCTATCTTCTATGTGACCCCGTCTCCTATATGACCCTCTCTCTTATGTGACCCTGTCTCCTATGTGACCCTGTCTCCTATGTGACCCTATCTTCTGACCGTATAGACAACCTGCAAAAAGAAATGAATCACAAACTAGAATTAAAAGACCTACAAATTAAACACTTCATGGAAATGAATGAACTAAAATGCAAATTTAATATCCTAGAAGCTAAAGAGAAACTCGCTCCATACAACGACAATTTCTGTACCAGGAGGGAAAATAGCAAGCAAGATCATCCACAACCTAACCAACAATATGCTGCACCTCCACAGGCACAAATACCTACATATGTCGCCTTCACGAACCCAGTTGTACCACCACCTGTGCATTTCCAACGTGCTAGTCAATACCCACAAGTCATCAATACAAACAAAGGACAAACACAAGTACAGCCTGAATACTACACGCCTTATAACAACATCGGACACCCAGTTAATCCTATTCGCACAACAATCGTGCCAACAGAAGGGGAGTATAGGCATTGTCAAGCGCAAAATAAGGGCTTGCCACCGCTCGGAACAACCTATCAGCATCAAAGAACAGGCAACCAGAACTGCAAAAACCGAAGTGGTGAATATCGAACATTAAACCTACAATGGAGGAATATTCAACTTGCTGGAAATGTAAACCAAACTCCGAATAACACAAATAGTACAACCAGTAACAACAAAACCAGTGTAGAAGAGGTAGCTCAGCTGGATGGAAAAAATCATACATACTCTCTCTCAGCAGACCTACAACCACCAAATGCCACCCAAGATTATCAGCAAAATACACAACCTATGATTGAAACCCCAACTGGAACTAACACAACAAACGTGCCTTTTTTAGGAGACGGCCGTGCAACAACAGCTGCATGGCAAAGCAAAAAATACAGACAACAATCATAGGATCAATAAATATACAGAGTGCAAAAGGGAATTCAAAATATCTCGAAAACATACTGAACACTTGTGACATACTATGCATACAAGAACATTGGCTGTTATCATTAGAAAAGAAAATCCTGGAAAATATGCACAAAGATTTCAACGTTTCGGCTAAAGCAGTGGACGATGATGATATAAAACTTAACTACAAGTCCCTTCGTGGCAATGGCGGTATAGCCGTATTCTGGAAGAAAACCATAGACAATGCAGTTAAAATAAAATCAGATGGGGGTAGTCGTATACAAGTTATTACAATCAACAATATACCGACAATGTTATGCATAGTAAATGTGTACATGCCATCCGATATCAAGGAGGGAGATTATGAATACAGAGACATGATGGATCAATTGAATGAGGTCATACAAAAATATGAAGAAACATACGACATCCTACTCTGTGGAGATATGAATGCTTCATTACATAGAGACGACAGACGAAGGGATCGCATCTTTAAGAAGTTTACTGTAGAAAGCAACCTGATATTGCCTACAAACTATCCAATTGACTTTACATTCCACCATCATAACGGAAAAGGCAAATCTCAGATAGATTATATTCTGTTTAAAGGAAAAACTTTGAACCTACAACCTAGTGTTTCAATCATGCCGTTCGATGCTATAAACACCTCGGACCATACTCTTATTAAAGTAGAAATTACCACCCAAATAAGTAAATTGGCACCAAAATCAGCTAAATTATATACCAAGCCAGCATGGGACAAATGCAATTCTGACGAATATAAGAAAATCATACAAACAGAAATAAGAAAGCAAAAAAACACTATAAAACTAAGTGTTGCAGACAGAATAGCCACACTAGAAAATACATTACACAAGGCAGGAAGGAAGTCAATACCAAAATACAGGCGTCTAAAGACACTCAAATCTGTAGGTAGAGGAATATGGAATCATAACATCGACCAAGCATCTAAAGAGGCTAGAAAAGCACACTGGATTTGGAAAAATAAGGTAAATTCGAACGGTAGCACTGAAAGCGAAAAAAAGGATATGATAAAGAAAAAACGAACATTGCGTCAAGTACAGCGACAAGCATACGCCTCAAAGAAGGATAAACTGATCTCAGAAATTATGGAGGCATCTCAAGACGATAGTAAAACATTCCACAAATTGCTAAGAATGCAGAGAAGTAACTGGGCAATAAATACTGACACACTGGTCATAGACAATGTTGAATACAACCAAAATAATATTATGGAAGCCTGGAGAATACATTTTGAAAATCTGGCTACTCCTAATCTGGACGAAAACAAATTTGACCTAGAACGAAACAGCCTCTGCACAATACAAAATAACATCATAGCAGAAGTAACAGCCAATAAGGTGAAAATTCCACCAGCAACAGAAGCAGAAGTAAAACAAGCTATCCGAAAGCTGAATAATGGGAAAGCTGCTGATGAAAATGGAATACAAGCAGAACACTTTAAATTTGCAAATGCTGAATTGGCAACAGAAATATGTAGTATCACCAACCAAATATTTGAAGAGCTTAATATTCCAGATACTTTGAAAAGAGGAATCATAACACCAGTATTGAAAAAGAAAAAGGACAAAACTTTACCAGGAAATTATAGAGGCATAGTCGTTACAAACACGTTCTCAAAAATTATTGAGTCGGTCATCAAAGAGCGATTAGAAAAACAGCTATCTCCAACGCAAAATCCTTTACAGAGAGGTTTTACTGAACACGCATCTAGTAAATTTACAGCATTTATAGCATCAGAAACTATATTAATATACAAAAAATTTAATCGGGATTTAGAACTTCTGACTGTAGACGCAGAAAAAGCATTTGATACCGTCAACCATGACATAATGTTAAATAAGCTATACCACGATGGAATTACTGGTGATATGTGGCTATTACTAAGGAACATTTATGATGGGCTAATCCTGAAAGTTAAATGGGGAGACCAAACCACAGAAAGTATAGATATTAAACAAGGGATACGCCAAGGGGCAAAACTGTCAACCTTACTCTACAAGAGGTATAATAACACAATTTTGGATAGTATTACAAAAAGCACGCTAGGAGCTACTATTGGAAATATTACTGTATCAGCGCCAGCCTGTGCAGATGACATTGCTCTGCTGGGAGAGAGTAAGGACATTCAAGCCATGTTAAATCTCCTAGAATATAACACCAAAAGAGATTTAGTGAAACTAAACCCGGAAAAAACTGAAGTAATAAATGTATCAAAAGCTCTACAAACACATCCGAAAAAATATGTATTAGGAGACCAGGAAATAAACAGGGTACAATCAATTAAGCACCTTGGAATAACTTACCAAGAAAACGGGAAAATGAATATTGAAGAGAGATTGAGTATAGGCAGACGAACAATATATGCCTTACTAGGACCTGGACTGCATGCAAGATCAGGAATGTCCCCAGTGGTTCTACTGAAAATCTGGAATACATACGCTGTCCCACGTTATCTATATGGGCTGGAAATCCAAGCATATACACCATTAGACACGAAGAAATTAGAACAGCTTCAAAAGGCAACCTGCAGGCAATTTCAATGCCTTCCAGAGCGAACCGCAGCAGTAGTCATCTACACACTAATAGGTGCAGAACCAATAGAGACAACGCTGGACAAAAATGCAATGATCTTATTTACCACCTTAGCCAGGCTTGACTCATCCATCGAAAAAGACATACTCATATGGGAAATGGAAAACTCAAAAGAAGAAGACAGATTTTTCATCTGTAGAATTAGGAAGACGCTCCAGAAATATAATCTGCCATCTCCAGAAGAAATACTAGAAAATCCTCCAAAGAAACAGCAGTGGAAAAATGCAATGAAAAAGGCCATTAACAGCTTTTGGTACGATAAATGGACAAACGAAAAGCAAATAAAATCTACATTAGAATATCTAGAAATTCAACAAAATCCAATAGGAACACCACATAACATATTACGAAGTGTGAAAAATTGAAAGTACGACATACAAAAAGCAGAAATCAAATTACGATTAATTACTGATACTTATATGCTACAATGCCACCACGCTAAGTTCAGCCGTAACAAAATATCTCCGATCTGTAAACTATGTGGGGAGGAAGATGAAGATAGAGTGCATTTTTTACTTGAATGTAAAATTCTAGAAGAAAACAGAAAAACACAAATGGTGAAACTAGGTGAAGCTCTAGAAGAGGCAAGGGGGGGTGGTACACGAACTATAGAACAAAATGGGCTGCTTATGCAAATCATCTTGGACTGCACCTCATATAAAATAAACCAACTGATTCCATATTCAAACCAGGATTTAGTGCAAATCGAAAGAGCCACGCAACACTATTGCTTTGTGCTACACCAAAAGAGAACTGAAATATTGAAGAGCATTATGTCGAAAGGCAGATAGTCAATAGCTGATAGTACTTTTATAGAACTGTTTCCTTTTATAAGTAAGCTAATATAATATTTTTCTTACTGTGTCCAGCACCCGATCCGTTCATTAAAGAGATCGTTTTACCTTTTAAAGTCTATACGCATACTTAAATGATGATTTTACCTTTTATGAGTCAATTTGTTTTAACAACGGAAGAATTGCTGTATTCGGAGAGTGCGTGAAGGAAAGAACATTGTATAAATTACGATTGCGCTTTTATCTTTTAGTGCTGTGTGTATATACGTTTTTACTAATATGAATAATTAAACAACAGAATGGACTTTTAACAACGCTATCAATTATAATAAGTTACTGAAACGACTATTTTACAACACACGTTTTATACTTTTTAGTAATTGATGTAAATACGTTTTTATGCCACTAACCAAATTTATACAACATGGAAATGATGAACTTTTAACTACGACGTATATTTGATCTTAACTGTAAATACGTATCTTTTTAAGTATGTGCCCGTTAAGTTAGGTTTTATAATTTTATCCTTAATTGGAGTGCTCCGAATCCCGGAGGAATTTTACCTGTACAAAGACAAAAGACAAAGTTGACCACTGTCGTCAAATTCGAGGTATAAGTCCAAAAATGATGCGGACGAAGCTGTATCGGTGGTCTCTTTAACTTCCAGCTCTGGAGGATATATCAATGGAAGAAATTCTGCAAATCTAGAATTATTGATAGATAAAACGTCATCAATATACCTGTATGTGAAATCAAAGGCTCTAGCCTCATGAATCTTCTTATCATTTACAAACTTTTGAAGAAACTCCGACTCATACGAGTATAAAAATAAATCGGCTAGAAGAGGGGCACAATTCGTACCCATTGGTATGCCGGCGACCTGCTGAAACAGTGTCCCTCCAAAGGAGACAAATATGTTATCGATGAGGAACTCCAGCATACTGATCACTTGTTCTTCGGAGTAGCATGTTTTACCTTTATGAATTTTGTTTGAAAAATATGTGGAATTGTAGCCTAACACAACAGATTTTGAGCCATAGAGAGCTGTAGAAATTACATCAGAGAGCTGTAGAGATTACATAAGAGAGCTTTAGAAATTACATCAGAGAGCTGTAGAGATTACATAAGAGAGCTGTAGAAATTACATAAGAGAGCTGTAGAGATTACATAAGAGAGCTGTAGAAATTACATCAGAGAGCTGTAGAGATTACATCAGAGAGCTGTAGAGATTACATAAGAGAGCTGTAGAGATTACATCAGAGAGCTGTAGAGATTACATAAGAGAGCTGTAGATATTATATAAGAGAGCTGTAGAGATTACATAAGAGAGCTGCAGTGGAAACATTCAATATTTGAAATTAAATGGCGTTGTAAAATATATTACCTTTATCTATAGACTGGATAGTTTGTTTATAAACTGGATAGTTTATTCATAGACTGGATAGTTTATTTATAGACTGGATAGTTTATTTGAACCATTGTCCAGTTTATTTGGAACAATTTCGAGTTTATTTGGACCATTGTCGAACTAAAGGTTAATCTTGAATAATACCTCTCTATAGCCAATAGTATATTATTGACGTGGTTTGACATCCACCACTGATTCACTTGTAACATCTGGTTTAACCACCATAGCCACTCGTGGCATGAAATTACCCACCCCCCCCCTTTTTTTAACTTTATACTTACATGTCTATTTTCAATAAAATTCCTTTATTATTTCAACCCTTTTATTACATTTTTATATCGCGTTCTTTTCCATATATCCATGCACCATACAATCTTACGATGACAACAATATTGTTGAAAGTGGCGTTAAACACCATAAGCCAAACCTGCATGTGCCTGTCATCTGCTCTACAAGTTAAAAAGAAAAAAAGGGGGTAATTCCATGTCAAGAGCTTCGCAACCACTGTTTTTTAGCTAGATCAGTTTCTATAGCAACAATGAAACACCCCAAAAACAACTAAAAGATCCACAGCAAATAGTCCATCAATCTAATCTGACTTCAAATAATTATTATGGAGGACAATATTAACATAACCTAATACCACCCACAGTAACAAAACGAAGCTATCAACAGAGGTCTCCTCAGACAAAGACTGTACATGTATGCTATTAATACATAAGTATGGCGTCGCTCGGGGTGTGTGTGACATGCTCTGAACTTTTGAATGTTATTTGCTCAAATTAAAAAACATGGTGTTGGTGTGCGATCGTTAATAGTGGGGTTCGTATTGCTCATTCTTCAGTGTTCTGTGCAGTGTTTTGTAGATCATTGTTTGTTTTTAGTGGGTTCGTATTGCTCATTCTTCAGTGTTCTGTGTAGTGTTTTGTAGACCATTGTTTGTTTTTAGTGGGGTTCGTATTGCTCATTCTTCAGTGTTCTGTGTAGTGTTTTGTAGACCATTGTTTGTTTTTAGTGGGTTCGTATTGCTCAATCTTCAGTGTTCTGTGTGGTGTTTTGTAGACCATTGTTTGTTTTTAGTGGGGTTCGTATTGCTCATTCTTCAGTGTTCTGTGTGGTGTTTTGTAGACCATTGTTTGTTTTTAGTGGGTTCGTATTGCTCATTCTTCAGTGTTCTGTGTGGTGTTTTTTGTAGACCATTGTTTGTTTTTAGTGAGTTCGTATTGCTCATTCTTCAGTGTTCTGTGTGGTGTTTGTAGACCATTGTTTGTTTTTAGTGGGTTCGTATTGCTCATTCTTCAGTGTTCTGTGTGGTGTTATGTAGACCATTGTTTGTTTTTAGTGGGTTCGTATTGCTCATTCTTCAGTGTTCTGTGGGGTGTTTTGTAGACCATTGTTTGTTTTTAGTGGGTTCGTATTGCTCATTCTTCGGTGTTCTGTGCAGTGTTTTGTAGACCATTGTTTGTTTTTAGTGGGTTCGTATTGCTCATTCTTCAGTGTTCTGTGTGGTGTTTTGTAGACCATTGTTTGTTTTTAGTGGGGTTCGTATTGCTCATTCTTCAGTGTTCTGTGTGGTGTTTTTTGTAGACCATTGTTTGTTTTTAGTGGGGTTCGTATTGCTCATTCTTCAGTGTTCTGTGTGGTGTTTTTTGTAGACCATTGTTTGTTTTTAGTGGGTTCGTATTGCTCATTCTTCAGTGTTCTGTGCAGTGTTTTGTAGACCATTGTTTGTTTTTAGTGGGTTCGTATTGCTCATTCTTCAGTGTTCTGTGTGGTGTTTTGTAGACCATTGTTTGTTTTTAGTGGGTTCGTATTGCTCATTCTTCAGTGTTCTGTGCAGTGTTTTGTAGACCATTGTTTGTTTTTAGTGGGGTTCGTATTGCTCATTCTTCAGTGTTCTGTGTGGTGTTTTTTGTAGACCATTGTTTGTTTTTAGTGGGTTCGTATTGCTCATTCTTCAGTGTTCTGTGCAGTGTTTTGTAGACCATTGTTTGTTTTTAATGGGATTCGTATTGCTCATTCTTCAGTGTTCTGTGCAGTGTTTTGTAGACCATTGTTTGTTTTTAGTGGGTTCGTATTGCTCATTCTTCAGTGTTCTGTGCAGTGTTTTGTAGACCATTGTTTGTTTTTAGTGGGGTTCGTGTTGCTCATTCTTCAGTGTTCTGTGCAGTGTTTTGTAGACCATTGTTTGTTTTTAATGGGGTTCGTATTGCTCATTCTTCAGTGTTCTGTGCAGTGTTTTGTAGACCATTGTTTGTTTTTAGTGGGTTCGTATTGCTCATTCTTCAGTGTTCTGTGTGGTGTTTTGTAGACCATTGTTTGTATTTAGTGGGGTTCGTATTGCTCATTCTTCAGTGTTCTGTGCAGTGTTTTGTAGACCATTGTTTGTTTTTAGTGGGTTCGTATTGCTCATTCTTCAGTGTTCTGTGTGGTGTTTTGTAGACCATTGTTTGTTTTTAGTGGGGTTCGTATTGCTCATTCTTCAGTGTTCTGTGTGGTGTTTTGTAGACCATTGTTTGTTTTTAGTGGGGTTCGTGTTGCTCATTCTTCAGTGTTCTGTGCAGTGTTTTGTAGACCATTGTTTGTTTTTAATGGGGTTCGTATTGCTCATTCTTCAGTGTTCTGTGCAGTGTTTTGTAGACCATTTTTTGTTTTTAGTGGGTTCGTATTGCTCATTCTTCAGTGTTCTGTGTGGTGTTTTGTAGACCATTGTTTGTTTTTAGTGGGGTTCGTATTGCTCATTCTTCAGTGTTCTGTGTGGTGTTTTGTAGACCATTGTTTGTTTTTAGTGGGTTCGTATTGCTCATTCTTCAGTGTTCTGTGCAGTGTTTTGTAGACCATTGTTTGTTTTTAGTGGGTTCGTATTGCTCATTCTTCAGTGTTCTGTGTGGTGTTTTGTAGACCATTGTTTGTTTTTAGTGGGGTTCGTATTGCTCATTCTTCAGTGTTCTATGTGGTGTTTTTTGTAGACCATTGTTTGTTTTTAGTGGGTTCGTATTGCTCATTCTTCGGTGTTCTGTGCAGTGTTTTGTAGACCATTGTTTGTTTTTAGTGGGTTCGTATTGCTCATTCTTCAGTGTTCTGTGCAGTGTTTTGTAGACCATTGTTTGTTTTTAGTGGGGTTCGTGTTGCTCATTCTTCAGTGTTCTGTGCAGTGTTTTGTAGACCATTGTTTGTTTTTAGTGGGGTTCGTGTTGCTCATTCTTCAGTGTTCTGTGCAGTGTTTTGTAGACCATTGTTTGTTTTTAGTGGGTTCGTATTGCTCATTCTTCAGTGTTCTGTGTGGTGTTTTGTAGACCATTGTTTGTTTTTAGTGGGGTTCGTATTGCTCATTCTTCAGTGTTCTGTGCAGTGTTTTGTAGACCATTGTTTGTTTTTAGTGGGTTCGTATTGCTCATTCTTCAGTGTTCTGTGTGGTGTTTTGTAGACCATTGTTTGTTTTTAGTGGGGTTCGTATTGCTCATTCTTCAGTGTTCTGTGCAGTGTTTTGTAAACCATTGTTTGTTTTTAGTGGGGTTCGTATTGCTCATTCTTCAGTGTTCTGTGTGGTGTTTTGTAGACCATTGTTTGTTTTTAGTGGGTTCGTATTGCTCATTCTTCAGTGTTCTGTGTGGTGTTTTGTAGACCATTATTTGTTTTTAGTGGGGTTCGTATTGCTCATTCTTCAGTGTTCTGTGTGGTGTTTTGTAGATCATTGTTTGTTTTTAGTGGTGTTCGTATTGCTCATTCTTCAGTGTTCTGTGTGGTGTTTTGTAGATCATTGTTTGTTTTTAGTGGGTTCGTATTGCTCATTCTTCAGTGTTCTGTGTGGTGTTTTGTAGACCATTGTTTGTTTTTAGTGGGTTCGTATTGCTCATTCTTCAGTGTTCTGTGTGGTGTTTTGTAGACCATTGTTTGTTTTTAGTGGGGTTCGTATTGCTCATTCTTCAGTGTTCTGTGTGGTGTTTTGTAGACCATTGTTTGTTTTTAGTGGTGTTGGTATTGCTCATTCTTCAGTGTTCTGTTCAGTGTTTTGTAAACCATTGTTTGGTTTTAGTGGGGTTCGTATTGCTCATTCTTTAGTGTTCTGTGCAGTGTTTTGTAGATCATTGTTTGTTTTTAGTGGGGTTCGTATTGCTCATTCTTCAGTGTTCTGTTTGGTGTTTTGTAGACCATTGTTTGTTTTTAGTGGTGTTGGTATTGCTCATTCTTCAGTGTTCTGTTCAGTGTTTTGTAAACCATTGTTTGTTTTTAATGGGGTTCGTATTGCTCATTCTTCAGTGTTCTGTGCAGTGTTTTGTAGACCATTGTTTGTTTTTAGTGGGTTCGTATTGCTCATTCTTCAGTGTTCTGTGTGGTGTTTTGTAGACCATTGTTTGTTTTTAGTGGGTTCGTATTGCTCATTCTTTAGTGTTCTGTGCAGTGTTTTGTAGACCATTGTTTGTTTTCTGTGGGGTTCGTATTGCTCATTCTTCAGTGTTCTGTGCAGTGTTTTGTAGACCATTGTTTGTTTTTAGTGGGGTTCGTGTTGCTCATTCTTCAGTGTTCTGTGCAGTGTTTTGTAGACCATTGTTTGTTTTTAATGGGGTTCGTATTGCTCATTCTTCAGTGTTCTGTGCAGTGTTTTGTAGACCATTGTTTGTTTTTAGTGGGTTCGTATTGCTCATTCTTCAGTGTTCTGTGTGGTGTTTTGTAGACCATTGTTTGTATTTAGTGGGGTTCGTATTGCTCATTCTTCAGTGTTCTGTGCAGTGTTTTGTAGACCATTGTTTGTTTTTAATGGGGTTCGTATTGCTCATTCTTCAGTGTTCTGTGCAGTGTTTTGTAGACCATTGTTTGTTTTTAGTGGGTTCGTATTGCTCATTCTTCAGTGTTCTGTGTGGTGTTTTGTAGACCATTGTTTGTTTTTAGTGGGGTTCGTATTGCTCATTCTTCAGTGTTCTGTGTGGTGTTTTGTAGACCATTGTTTGTTTTTAGTGGGGTTCGTGTTGCTCATTCTTCAGTGTTCTGTGCAGTGTTTTGTAGACCATTGTTTGTTTTTAATGGGGTTCGTATTGCTCATTCTTCAGTGTTCTGTGCAGTGTTTTGTAGACCATTTTTTGTTTTTAGTGGGTTCGTATTGCTCATTCTTCAGTGTTCTGTGTGGTGTTTTGTAGACCATTGTTTGTTTTTAGTGGGGTTCGTATTGCTCATTCTTCAGTGTTCTGTGTGGTGTTTTGTAGACCATTGTTTGTTTTTAGTGGGTTCGTATTGCTCATTCTTCAGTGTTCTGTGCAGTGTTTTGTAGACCATTGTTTGTTTTTAGTGGGTTCGTATTGCTCATTCTTCAGTGTTCTGTGTGGTGTTTTGTAGACCATTGTTTGTTTTTAGTGGGGTTCGTATTGCTCATTCTTCAGTGTTCTATGTGGTGTTTTTTGTAGACCATTGTTTGTTTTTAGTGGGTTCGTATTGCTCATTCTTCGGTGTTCTGTGCAGTGTTTTGTAGACCATTGTTTGTTTTTAGTGGGTTCGTATTGCTCATTCTTCAGTGTTCTGTGCAGTGTTTTGTAGACCATTGTTTGTTTTTAGTGGGGTTCGTGTTGCTCATTCTTCAGTGTTCTGTGCAGTGTTTTGTAGACCATTGTTTGTTTTTAGTGGGGTTCGTGTTGCTCATTCTTCAGTGTTCTGTGCAGTGTTTTGTAGACCATTGTTTGTTTTTAGTGGGTTCGTATTGCTCATTCTTCAGTGTTCTGTGTGGTGTTTTGTAGACCATTGTTTGTTTTTAGTGGGGTTCGTATTGCTCATTCTTCAGTGTTCTGTGCAGTGTTTTGTAGACCATTGTTTGTTTTTAGTGGGTTCGTATTGCTCATTCTTCAGTGTTCTGTGTGGTGTTTTGTAGACCATTGTTTGTTTTTAGTGGGGTTCGTATTGCTCATTCTTCAGTGTTCTGTGCAGTGTTTTGTAAACCAGTTTGTTTTTAGTGGGGTTCGTATTGCTCATTCTTCAGTGTTCTGTGTGGTGTTTTGTAGACCATTGTTTGTTTTTAGTGGGTTCGTATTGCTCATTCTTCAGTGTTCTGTGTGGTGTTTTGTAGACCATTATTTGTTTTTAGTGGGGTTCGTATTGCTCATTCTTCAGTGTTCTGTGTGGTGTTTTGTAGATCATTGTTTGTTTTTAGTGGTGTTCGTATTGCTCATTCTTCAGTGTTCTGTGTGGTGTTTTGTAGATCATTGTTTGTTTTTAGTGGGTTCGTATTGCTCATTCTTCAGTGTTCTGTGTGGTGTTTTGTAGACCATTGTTTGTTTTTAGTGGGTTCGTATTGCTCATTCTTCAGTGTTCTGTGTGGTGTTTTGTAGACCATTGTTTGTTTTTAGTGGGGTTCGTATTGCTCATTCTTCAGTGTTCTGTGTGGTGTTTTGTAGACCATTGTTTGTTTTTAGTGGTGTTGGTATTGCTCATTCTTCACTGTTCTGTTCAGTGTTTTGTAAACCATTGTTTGGTTTTAGTGGGGTTCGTATTGCTCATTCTTCAGTGTTCTGTGCAGTGTTTTGTAGATCATTGTTTGTTTTTAGTGGGGTTCGTATTGCTCATTCTTCAGTGTTCTGTGTGGTGTTTTGTAGACCATTGTTTGTTTTTAGTGGTGTTGGTATTGCTCATTCTTCAGTGTTCTGTTCAGTGTTTTGTAAACCATTGTTTGTTTTTAATGGGGTTCGTATTGCTCATTCTTCAGTGTTCTGTGCAGTGTTTTGTAGACCATTGTTTGTTTTTAGTGGGTTCGTATTGCTCATTCTTCAGTGTTCTGTGTGATGTTTTGTAGACCATTGTTTGTTTTTAGTGGGTTCGTATTGCTCATTCTTTAGTGTTCTGTGCAGTGTTTTGTAGACCATTGTTTGTTTTCTGTGGGGTTCGTATTGCTCATTCTTCAGTGTTCTGTGCAGTGTTTTGTAAACCATTGTTTGTTTTTAGTGGGGTTCGTGTTGCTCATTCTTCAGTGTTCTGTGCAGTGTTTTGTAAACCATTGTTTGGTTTTAGTGGGGTTCGTATTGCTCATTCTTCAGTGTTTTGTGCAGTGTTTTGTAGACCATTGTTTGTTTTTAGTGGGGTTCGTATTGCTCATTCTTCAGTGTTCTGTGTGGTGTTTTGTAGACCATTGTTTGTTTTTAGTGGGGTTCCTATTGCTCATTCTTCAGTGTTCTGTGCAGTGTTTTGTAGACCATTGTTTGTTTTTAGTGGGTTCGTATTGCTCATTCTTCAGTGTTCTCTGTAGTGTTTTGTAGACCATTGTTTGTTTTTAGTGGGTTCGTATTGCTCATTCTTTAGTGTTCTGTGCAGTGTTTTGTAGACCATTGTTTGTTTTTAGTGGGGTTCGTATTGCTCATTCTTTAGTGTTCTGTGCAGTGTTTTGTAAACCATTGTTTGTTTTTAGTGGGGCTCGTGTTGCTCATTCTTCAGTGTTCTGTGCAGTGTTTTGTAGACCATTGTTTGTTTTTAGTGGGGTTCGTATTGCTCATTCTTCAGTGTTCTGTGTGGTGTTTTGTAGACCATTGTTTGTTTTTAGTGGATTCGTATTGCTCATTCTTCAGTGTTCTGTGTAGTGTTTTGTAGACCATTGTTTGTTTTTAGTGGGTTCGTATTGCTCATTCTTTAGTGTTCTGTGTGGTGTTTTGTAGACCATTGTTTGTTTTTAGTGGGGTTCGTATTGCTCATTCTTCAGTGTTCTGTGCAGTGTTTTGTAAACCATTGTTTGTTTTTAGTGGGGTTCGTATTGCTCATTCTTCAGTGTTCTGTGCAGTGTTTTGTAAACCATTGTTTGGTTTTAGTGGGGTTCGTATTGCTCATTCTTCAGTGTTCTGTGCAGTGTTTTGTAGACCATTGTTTGTTTTTAGTGGGGTTCGTATTGCTCATTCTTCAGTGTTTTGTGTGGTGTTTTGTAGACCATTGTTTGTTTTTAGTGGGGTTCCTATTGCTCATTCTTCAGTGTTCTGTGCAGTGCTTTGTAGACCATTGTTTGTTTTTAGTGGGGTTCCTATTGCTCATTCTTCAGTGTTCTGTGCAGTGTTTTGTAGACCATTGTTTGTTTTTAGTGGGGTTCGTATTGCTCATTCTTCAGTGTTCTGTGCAGTGTTTTGTAGACCATTGTTTGTTTTTAGTGGGTTCGTATTGCTCATTCTTCAGTGTTCTGTGCAGTGTTTTGTAGACCATTGTTTGTTTTTAGTGGGGTTCGTGTTGCTCATTCTTCAGTGTTCTGTGCAGTGTTTTGTAGACCATTGTTTGTTTTTAGTGGGGTTCGTGTTGCTCATTCTTCAGTGTTCTGTGCAGTGTTTTGTAGACCATTGTTTGTTTTTAGTGGGGTTCGTATTGCTCATTCTTCAGTGTTCTGTGTGGTGTTTTGTAGACCATTGTTTGTTTTTAGTGGGGTTCCTATTGCTCATTCTTCAGTGTTCTGTGCAGTGTTTTGTAGACCATTGTTTGTTTTTAGTGGGTTCGTATTGCTCATTCTTCAGTGTTCTGTGTGGTGTTTTGTAGACCATTGTTTGTTTTTAGTGGGGTTCGTATTGCTCATTCTTCAGTGTTCTGTGCAGTGTTTTGTAGACCATTGTTTGTTTTTAGTGGGTTCGTATTGCTTATTCTTCAGTGTTCTGTGCAGTGTTTTGTAGACCATTGTTTGTTTTTAGTGGGGTTCCTATTGCTCATTCTTCAGTGTTCTGTGCAGTGTTTTGTAGACCATTGTTTGTTTTTAGTGGGGTTCGTATTGCTCATTCTTCAGTGTTCTGTGCAGTGTTTTGTAGACCATTGTTTGTTTTTAGTGGGTTCGTATTGCTCATTCTTCAGTGTTCTGTGCAGTGTTTTGTAGACCATTGTTTGTTTTTAGTGGGGTTCGTATTGCTCATTCTTCAGTGTTCTATGTGGTGTTTTTTGTAGACCATTGTTTGTTTTTAGTGGGGTACGTATTGCTCATTCTTCAGTGTTCTGTGCAGTGTTTTGTAGACCATTGTTTGTTTTTAGTGGGTTCGTATTGCTCATTCTTCAGTGTTCTGTGCAGTGTTTTGTAGACCATTGTTTGTTTTTAGTGGGGTTCGTGTTGCTCATTCTTCAGTGTTCTGTGCAGTGTTTTGTAGACCATTGTTTGTTTTTATTGGGTTCGTATTGCTCATTCTTCAGTGTTCTGTGTGGTGTTTTGTAGACCATTGTTTGTTTTTAGTGGGGTTCGTATTGCTCATTCTTCAGTGTTCTGTGTGGTGTTTTGTAGACCATTGTTTGTTTTTAGTGGGTTCGTATTGCTCATTCTTCAGTGTTCTGTGTGGTGTTTTGTAGACCATTATTTGTTTTTAGTGGGGTTCGTATTGCTCATTCTTCAGTGTTCTGTGTGGTGTTTTGTAGATCATTGTTTGTTTTTAGTTGTGTTCGTATTGCTCATTCTTCAGTGTTCTGTGTGGTGTTTTGTAGATCATTGTTTGTTTTTAGTGGGTTCGTATTGCTCATTCTTCAGTGTTCTGTGTGGTGTTTTGTAGACCATTGTTTGTTTTTAGTGGGTTCGTATTGCTCATTCTTCAGTGTTCTGTGTGGTGTTTTGTAGACCATTGTTTGTTTTTAGTGGGGTTCGTATTGCTCATTCTTCAGTGTTCTGTGTGGTGTTTTGTAGACCATTGTTTGTTTTTAGTGGGGTTCGTATTGCTCATTCTTCAGTGTTCTGTGTGGTGTTTTGTAGACCATTGTTTGTTTTTAGTGGGGTTCGTATTGCTCATTCTTTAGTGTTCTGTGTAGTGTTTTGTAAACCATTGTTTGTTTTTAGTGGGGTTCGTGTTGCTCATTCTTCAGTGTTCTGTGCAGTGTTTTGTAGACCATTGTTTGTTTTTAATGGGGTTCGTATTGCTCATTCTTCAGTGTTCTGTGCAGTGTTTTGTAGACCATTGTTTGTTTTTAGTGGGTTCGTATTGCTCATTCTTCAGTGTTCTGTGTGGTGTTTTGTAGACCATTGTTTGTTTTTAGTGGGTTCGTATTGCTCATTCTTCAGTGTTCTGTGCAGTGTTTTGTAGACCATTGTTTGTTTTCAGTGGGGTTCGTATTGCTCATTCTTCAGTGTTCTGTGCAGTGTTTTGTAAACCATTGTTTGTTTTTAGTGGGGTTCGTGTTGCTCATTCTTCAGTGTTCTGTGCAATGTTTTGTAAACCATTGTTTGGTTTTAGTGGGGTTCGTATTGCTCATTCTTTAGTGTTTTGTGCAGTGTTTTGTAGACCATTGTTTGTTTTTAGTGGGGTTCGTATTGCTCATTCTTCAGTGTTCTGTGTGGTGTTTTGTAGACCATTGTTTGTTTTTAGTGGGGTTCCTATTGCTCATTCTTCAGTGTTCTGTGCAGTGTTTTGTAGACCATTGTTTGTTTTTAGTGGGTTCGTATTGCTCATTCTTCAGTGTTCTGTGTAGTGTTTTGTAGACCATTGTTTGTTTTTAGTGGGTTCGTATTGCTCATTCTTTAGTGTTCTGTGCAGTGTTTTGTAGACCATTGTTTGTTTTTAGTGGGGTTCGTATTGCTCATTCTTTAGTGTTCTGTGCAGTGTTTTTTAAACCATTGTTTGTTTTTAGTGGGGTTCGTGTTGCTCATTCTTCAGTGTTCTGTGCAGTGTTTTGTAGACCATTGTTTGTTTTTAGTGGGGTTCGTATTGCTCATTCTTCAGTGTTCTGTGTGGTGTTTTGTAGACCATTGTTTGTTTTTAGTGGGGTTCCTATTGCTCATTCTTCAGTGTTCTGTGCAGTGTTTTGTAGACCATTGTTTGTTTTTAGTGGATTCGTATTGCTCATTCTTCAGTGTTCTGTGTAGTGTTTTGTAGACCATTGTTTGTTTTTAGTGGGTTCGTATTGCTCATTCTTTAGTGTTCTGTGTGGTGTTTTGTAGACCATTGGTTTTTTTTAGTGGGGTTCGTATTGCTCATTCTTCAGTGTTCTGTGCAGTGTTTTGTAAACCATTGTTTGTTTTTAGTGGGGTTCGTGTTGCTCATTCTTCAGTGTTCTGTGCAGTGTTTTGTAAACCATTGTTTGGTTTTAGTGGGGTTCGTATTGCTCATTCTTCAGTGTTCTGTGCAGTGTTTTGTAGACCATTGTTTGTTTTTAGTGGGGTTCGTATTGCTCATTCTTCAGTGTTCTATGTGGTGTTTTTTGTAGACCATTGTTTGTTTTTAGTGGGTTCGTATTGCTCATTCTTCGGTGTTCTGTGCAGTGTTTTGTAGACCATTGTTTGTTTTTAGTGGGTTCGTATTGCTCATTCTTCAGTGTTCTGTGCAGTGTTTTGTAGACCATTGTTTGTTTTTAGTGGGGTTCGTGTTGCTCATTCTTCAGTGTTCTGTGCAGTGTTTTGTAGACCATTGTTTGTTCTTAGTGGGGTTCGTGTTGCTCATTCTTCAGTGTTCTGTGCAGTGTTTTGTAGACCATTGTTTGTTTTTAGTGGGTTCGTATTGCTCATTCTTCAGTGTTCTGTGTGGTGTTTTGTAGACCATTGTTTGTTTTTAGTGGGGTTCGTATTGCTCATTCTTCAGTGTTCTGTGCAGTGTTTTGTAGACCATTGTTTGTTTTTAGTGGGTTCGTATTGCTCATTCTTCAGTGTTCTGTGTGGTGTTTTGTAGACCATTGTTTGTTTTTAGTGGGGTTCGTATTGCTCATTCTTCAGTGTTCTGTGTGGTGTTTTGTAAACCATTGTATGTTTTTAGGGGGGTTCGTATTGCTCATTCTTCAGTGTTCTGTGTGGTGTTTTGTAGACCATTGTTTGTTTTTAGTGGGTTCGTATTGCTCATTCTTCAGTGTTCTGTGTGGTGTTTTGTAGACCATTATTTGTTTTTAGTGGGGTTCGTATTGCTCATTCTTCAGTGTTCTGTGTGGTGTTTTGTAGATCATTGTTTGTTTTTAGTGGTGTTCGTATTGCTCATTCTTCAGTGTTCTGTGTGGTGTTTTGTAGACCATTGTTTGTTTTTAGTGGGGTTAGTATTGCTCATTCTTCAGTGTTCTGTGTGGTGTTTTGTAGACCATTGTTTGTTTTTAGTGGTGTTGGTATTGCTCATTCTTCAGTGTTCTGTTCAGTGTTTTGTAAACCATTGTTTGGTTTTAGTGGGGTTCGTATTGCTCATTCTTTAGTGTTCTGTGCAGTGTTTTGTAGATCATTGTTTGTTTTTAGTGGGGTTCGTATTGCTCATTCTTCAGTGTTCTGTGTGGTGTTTTGTAGACCATTGTTTGTATTTAGTGGGGTTCGTAATGCTCATTCTTTAGTGTTCTGTGTAGTGTTTTGTAAACCATTGTTTGTTTTTAGTGGGGTTCGTGTTGCTCATTCTTCAGTGTTCTGTGCAGTGTTTTGTAGACCATTGTTTGTCTTTAGTGGGTTCGTATTGCTCATTCTTCAGTGTTCTGTGTGGTGTTTTGTAGACCATTGTTTGTTTTTAGTGGGTTCGTATTGCTCATTCTTTAGTGTTCTGTGCAGTGTTTTGTAGACCATTGTTTGTTTTCAGTGGGGTTCGTATTGCTCATTCTTCAGTGTTCTGTGCAGTGTTTTGTAAACCATTGTTTGTTTTTAGTGGGGTTCGTATTGCTCATTCTTCAGTGTTCTGTGCAGTGTTTTGTAAACCATTGTTTGGTTTTAGTGGGGTTCGTATTGCTCATTCTTCAGTGTTTTGTGCAGTGTTTTGTAGACCATTGTTTGTTTTTAGTGGGGTTCGTATTGCTCATTCTTCAGTGTTCTGTGTGGTGTTTTGTAGACCATTGTTTGTTTTTAGTGGGGTTCCTATTGCTCATTCTTCAGTGTTCTGTGCAGTGTTTTGTAGACCATTGTTTGTTTTTAGTGGGTTCGTATTGCTCATTCTTCAGTGTTCTGTGTAGTGTTTTGTAGACCATTGTTTGTTTTTAGTGGGTTCGTATTGCTCATTCTTTAGTGTTCTGTGCAGTGTTTTGTAGACCATTGTTTGTTTTTAGTGGGGTTCGTATTGCTCATTCTTTAGTGTTCTGTGCAGTGTTTTGTAAACCATTGTTTGTTTTTAGTGGGGTTCGTGTTGCTCATTCTTCAGTGTTCTGTGCAGTGTTTTGTAGACCATTGTTTGTTTTTAGTGGGGTTCCTATTGCTCATTCTTCAGTGTTCTGTGCAGTGTTTTGTAGACCATTGTTTGTTTTTAGTGGATTCATATTGCTCATTCTTCAGTGTTCTGTGTAGTGTTTTGTAGACCATTGTTTGTTTTTAGTGGGTTCGTATTGCTCATTCTTTAGTGTTCTGTGTGGTGTTTTGTAGACCATTGTTTGTTTTTAGTGGGTTCGTATTGCTCATTCTTCAGTGTTCTGTGCAGTGTTTTGTAAACCATTGTTTGTTTTTAGTGGGGTTCGTGTTGCTCATTCTTCAGTGTTCTGTGCAGTGTTTTGTAAACCATTGTTTGGTTTTAATGGGGTTCGTATTGCTCATTCTTCAGTGTTCTGTGCAGTGTTTTGTAGACCATTGTTTGTTTTTAGTGGGGTTCGTATTGCTCATTCTTCAGTGTTCTATGTGGTGTTTTGTAGACCATTGTTTGTTTTTAGTGGGGTTTCTATTGCTCATTCTTCAGTGTTCTGTGCAGTGTTTTGTAGACCATTGTTTGTTTTTAGTGGGTTCGTATTGCTCATTCTTCAGTGTTCTGTGTGGTGTTTTGTAGACCATTGTTTGTTTTTAGTGGGGTTCGTATTGCTCATTCTTCAGTGTTCTGTGCAGTGTTTTGTAGACCATTGTTTGTTTTTAGTGGGTTCGTATTGCTCATTCTTCAGTGTTCTGTGCAGTGTTTTGTAGACCATTGTTTGTTTTTAGTGGGGTTCCTATTGCTCATTCTTCAGTGTTCTGTGTGGTGTTTTGTAGACCATTGTTTGTTTTTAGTGGGGTTCGTATTGCTCATTCTTCAGTGTTCTGTGCAGTGTTTTGTAGACCATTGTTTGTTTTTAGTGGGTTCGTATTGCTCATTCTTCAGTGTTCTGTGTGGTGTTTTGTAGACCATTGTTTGTTTTTAGTGGGGTTCGTATTGCTCATTCTTCAGTGTTCTATGTGGTGTTTTTTGTAGACCATTGTTTGTTTTTAGTGGGGTTCGTATTGCTCATTCTTCGGTGTTCTGTGCAGTGTTTTGTAGACCATTGTTTGTTTTTAGTGGGTTCGTATTGCTCATTCTTCAGTGTTCTGTGCAGTGTTTTGTAGACCATTGTTTGTTTTTAGTGGGGTTCGTGTTGCTCATTCTTCAGTGTTCTGTGCAGTGTTTTGTAGACCATTGTTTGTTTTTAGTGGGGTTCGTGTTGCTCATTCTTCAGTGTTCTGTGCAGTGTTTTGTAGACCATTGTTTGTTTTTAGTGGGGTTCGTATTGCTCATTCTTCAGTGTTCTGTGTGGTGTTTTGTAGACCATTGTTTGTTTTTAGTGGGGTTCCTATTGCTCATTCTTCAGTGTTCTGTGCAGTGTTTTGTAGACCATTGTTTGTTTTTAGTGGGTTCGTATTGCTCATTCTTCAGTGTTCTGTGTGGTGTTTTGTAGACCATTGTTTGTTTTTAGTGGGGTTCGTATTGCTCATTCTTCAGTGTTCTGTGCAGTGTTTTGTAGACCATTGTTTGTTTTTAGTGGGTTCGTATTGCTCATTCTTCAGTGTTCTGTGCAGTGTTTTGTAGACCATTGTTTGTTTTTAGTGGGGTTCCTATTGCTCATTCTTCAGTGTTCTGTGTGGTGTTTTGTAGACCATTGTTTGTTTTTAGTGGGGTTCGTATTGCTCATTCTTCAGTGTTCTGTGCAGTGTTTTGTAGACCATTGTTTGTTTTTAGTGGGTTCGTATTGCTCATTCTTCAGTGTTCTGTGTGGTGTTTTGTAGACCATTGTTTGTTTTTAGTGGGGTTCGTATTGCTCATTCTTCAGTGTTCTATGTGGTGTTTTTTGTAGACCATTGTTTGTTTTTAGTGGGGTTCGTATTGCTCATTCTTCGGTGTTCTGTGCAGTGTTTTGTAGACCATTGTTTGTTTTTAGTGGGTTCGTATTGCTCATTCTTCAGTGTTCTGTGCAGTGTTTTGTAGACCATTGTTTGTTTTTAGTGGGGTTCGTGTTGCTCATTCTTCAGTGTTCTGTGCAGTGTTTTGTAGACCATTGTTTGTTTTTAGTGAGGTTCGTGTTGCTCATTCTTCAGTGTTCTGTGCAGTGTTTTGTAGACCATTGTTTGTTTTTAGTGGGTTCGTATTGCTCATTCTTCAGTGTTCTGTGTGGTGTTTTGTAGACCATTGTTTGTTTTTAGTGGGGTTCGTATTGCTCATTCTTCAGTGTTCTGTGCAGTGTTTTGTAGACCATTGTTTGTTTTTGGTGGGTTCGTATTGCTCATTCTTCAGTGTTCTGTGTGGTGTTTTGTAGACCATTGTTTGTTTTTAGTGGGGTTCGTATTGCTCATTCTTCAGTGTTCTGTGCAGTGTTTTGTAAACCATTGTTTGTTTTTAGTGGGGTTCGTGTTGCTCATTCTTCAGTGTTCTGTGCAGTGTTTTGTAAACCATTGTTTGGTTTTAGTGGGGTTCGTATTGCTCATTCTTCAGTGTTTTGTGCAGTGTTTTGTAGACCATTGTTTGTTTTTAGTGGGGTTCGTATTGCTCATTCTTCAGTGTTCTGTGTGGTGTTTTGTAGACCATTGTTTGTTTTTAGTGGGGTTCCTATTGCTCATTCTTCAGTGTTCTGTGCAGTGTTTTGTAGACCATTGTTTGTTTTTAGTGGGTTCGTATTGCTCATTCTTCAGTGTTCTGTGTAGTGTTTTGTAGACCATTGTTTGTTTTTAGTGGGTTCGTATTGCTCATTCTTTAGTGTTCTGTGCAGTGTTTTGTAGACCATTGTTTGTTTTTAGTGGGGTTCGTATTGCTCATTCTTTAGTGTTCTGTGCAGTGTTTTGTAAACCATTGTTTGTTTTTAGTGGGGTTCGTGTTGCTCATTCTTCAGTGTTCTGTGTAGTGTTTTGTAGACCATTGTTTGTTTTTAGTGGGGTTCCTATTGCTCATTCTTCAGTGTTCTGTGCAGTGTTTTGTAGACCATTGTTTGTTTTTAGTGGATTCGTATTGCTCATTCTTCAGTGTTCTGTGTAGTGTTTTGTAGACCATTGTTTGTTTTTAGTGGGTTCGTATTGCTCATTCTTTAGTGTTCTGTGTGGTGTTTTGTAGACCATTGTTTGTTTTTAGTGGGGTTCGTATTGCTCATTCTTCAGTGTTCTGTGCAGTGTTTTGTAAACCATTGTTTGTTTTTAGTGGGGTTCGTGTTGCTCATTCTTCAGTGTTCTGTGCAGTGTTTTGTAAACCATTGTTTGGTTTTAGTGGGGTTCGTATTGCTCATTCTTCAGTGTTCTGTGCAGTGTTTTGTAGACCATTGTTTGTTTTTAGTGGGGTTCGTATTGCTCATTCTTCAGTGTTCTGTGCAGTGTTTTGTAGACCATTGTTTGTTTTTAGTGGGTTCGTATTGCTCATTCTTCAGTGTTCTGTGCAGTGTTTTGTAGACCATTGTTTGTTTTTAGTGGGGTTCCTATTGCTCATTCTTCAGTGTTCTGTGTGGTGTTTTGTAGACCATTGTTTGTTTTTAGTGGGGTTCCTATTGCTCATTCTTCAGTGTTCTGTGCAGTGTTTTGTAGACCATTGTTTGTTTTTAGTGGGTTGGTATTGCTCATTCTTCAGTGTTCTGTGTGGTGTTTTGTAGACCATTGTTTGTTTTTAGTGGGGTTCGTATTGCTCATTCTTCAGTGTTCTATGTGGTGTTTTTTGTAGACCATTGTTTGTTTTTAGTGGGGTTCGTATTGCTCATTCTTCGGTGTTCTGTGCAGTGTTTTGTAGACCATTGTTTGTTTTTAGTGGGTTCGTATTGCTCATTCTTCAGTGTTCTGTGCAGTGTTTTGTAGACCATTGTTTGTTTTTAGTGGGGTTCGTGTTGCTCATTCTTCAGTGTTCTGTGCAGTGTTTTGTAGACCATTGTTTGTTTTTAGTGGGGTTCGTGTTGCTCATTCTTCAGTGTTCTGTGCAGTGCTTTGTAGACCATTGTTTGTTTTTAGTGGGGTTCGTATTGCTCATTCTTCAGTGTTCTGTGTGGTGTTTTGTAGACCATTGTTTGTTTTTAGTGGGGTTCCTATTGCTCATTCTTCAGTGTTCTGTGCAGTGTTTTGTAGACCATTGTTTGTTTTTAGTGGGTTCGTATTGCTCATTCTTCAGTGTTCTGTGTGGTGTTTTGTAGACCATTGTTTGTTTTTAGTGGGGTTCGTATTGCTCATTCTTCAGTGTTCTGTGCAGTGTTTTGTAGACCATTGTTTGTTTTTAGTGGGTTCGTATTGCTCATTCTTCAGTGTTCTGTGCAGTGTTTTGTAGACCATTGTTTGTTTTTAGTGGGGTTCCTATTGCTCATTCTTCAGTGTTCTGTGTGGTGTTTTGTAGACCATTGTTTGTTTTTAGTGGGGTTCGTATTGCTCATTCTTCAGTGTTCTGTGCAGTGTTTTGTAGACCATTGTTTGTTTTTAGTGGGTTCGTATTGCTCATTCTTCAGTGTTCTGTGTGGTGTTTTGTAGATCATTGTTTGTTTTTAGTGGGGTTCGTATTGCTCATTCTTCAGTGTTCTATGTGGTGTTTTTTGTAGACCATTGTTTGTTTTTAGTGGGGTTCGTATTGCTCATTCTTCGGTGTTCTGTGCAGTGTTTTGTAGACCATTGTTTGTTTTTAGTGGGTTCGTATTGCTCATTCTTCAGTGTTCTGTGCAGTGTTTTGTAGACCATTGTTTGTTTTTAGTGGGGTTCGTGTTGCTCATTCTTCAGTGTTCTGTGCAGTGTTTTGTAGACCATTGTTTGTTTTTAGTGGGGTTCGTGTTGCTCATTCTTCAGTGTTCTGTGCAGTGTTTTGTAGACCATTGTTTGTTTTTAGTGGGTTCGTATTGCTCATTCTTCAGTGTTCTGTGTGGTGTTTTGTAGACCATTGTTTGTTTTTAGTGGGGTTCGTATTGCTCATTCTTCAGTGTTCTGTGCAGTGTTTTGTAGACCATTGTTTGTTTTTGGTGGGTTCGTATTGCTCATTCTTCAGTGTTCTGTGTGGTGTTTTGTAGACCATTGTTTGTTTTTAGTGGGGTTCGTATTGCTCATTCTTCAGTGTTCTGTGCAGTGTTTTGTAAACCATTGTTTGTTTTTAGTGGGGTTCGTATTGCTCATTCTTCAGTGTTCTGTGTGGTGTTTTGTAGACCATTGTTTGTTTTTAGTGGGTTCGTATTGCTCATTCTTCAGTGTTCTGTGTGGTGTTTTGTAGACCATTATTTGTTTTTAGTGGGGTTCGTATTGCTCATTCTTCAGTGTTCTGTGTGGTGTTTTGTAGATCATTGTTTGTTTTTAGTGGTGTTCGTATTGCTCATTCTTCAGTGTTCTGTGTGGTGTTTTGTAGATCATTGTTTGTTTTTAGTGGGTTCGTATTGCTCATTCTTCAGTGTTCTGTGTGGTGTTTTGTAGACCATTGTTTGTTTTTAGTGGGGTTCGTATTGCTCATTCTTCAGTGTTCTGTGTGGTGTTTTGTAGACCATTGTTTGTTTTTAGTGGGGTTCGTATTGCTCATTCTTCAGTGTTCTGTGTGGTGTTTTGTAGACCATTGTTTGTTTTTAGTGGGGTTCGTATTGCTCATTCTTCAGTGTTCTGTGTGGTGTTTTGTAGACCATTGTTTGTTTTTAGTGGGGTTCGTATTGCTCATTCTTTAGTGTTCTGTGTAGTGTTTTGTAAACCATTGTTTGTTTTTAGTGGGGTTCGTGTTGCTCATTCTTCAGTGTTCTGTGCACTGTTTTGTAGACCATTGTTTGTTTTTAATGGGGTTCGTATTGCTCATTCTTCAGTGTTCTGTGGAGTGTTTTGTAGACCATTGTTTGTTTTTAGTGGGTTCGTATTGCTCATTCTTCAGTGTTCTGTGTGGTGTTTTGTAGACCATTGTTTGTTTTTAGTGGGTTCGTATTGCTCATTCTTTAGTGTTCTGTGCAGTGTTTTGTAGACCATTGTTTGTTTTCAGTGGGGTTCGTATTGCTCATTCTTCAGTGTTCTGTGCAGTGTTTTGTAAACCATTGTTTGTTTTTAGTGGGGTTCGTGTTGCTCATTCTTCAGTGTTCTGTGCAGTGTTTTGTAAACCATTGTTTGGTTTTAGTGGGGTTCGTATTGCTCATTCTTCAGTGTTTTGTGCAGTGTTTTGTAGACCATTGTTTGTTTTTAGTGGGGTTCGTATTGCTCATTCTTCAGTGTTCTGTGTGGTGTTTTGTAGACCATTGTTTGTTTTTAGTGGGGTTCCTATTGCTCATTCTTCAGTGTTCTGTGCAGTGTTTTGTAGACCATTGTTTGTTTTTAGTGGGTTCGTATTGCTCATTCTTCAGTGTTCTGTGTAGTGTTTTGTAGACCATTGTTTGTTTTTAGTGGGTTCGTATTGCTCATTCTTTAGTGTTCTGTGCAGTGTTTTGTAGACCATTGTTTGTTTTTAGTGGGGTTCGTATTGCTCATTCTTTAGTGTTCTGTGCAGTGTTTTGTAATCCATTGTTTGTTTTTAGTGGGGTTCGTGTTGCTCATTCTTCAGTGTTCTGTGCAGTGTTTTGTAGACCATTGTTTGTTTTTAGTGGGGTTCGTATTGCTCATTCTTCAGTGTTCTGTGTGGTGTTTTGTAGACCATTGTTTGTTTTTAGTGGGGTTCCTATTGCTCATTCTTCAGTGTTCTGTGCAGTGTTTTGTAGACCATTGTTTGTTTTTAGTGGATTCGTATTGCTCATTCTTCAGTGTTCTGTGTAGTGTTTTGTAGACCATTGTTTGTTTTTAGTGGGTTCGTATTGCTCATTCTTCAGTGTTCTATGTGGTGTTTTTTGTAGACCATTGTTTGTTTTTAGTGGGGTTCGTATTGCTCATTCTTCGGTGTTCTGTGCAGTGTTTTGTAGACCATTGTTTGTTTTTAGTGGGTTCGTATTGCTCATTCTTCAGTGTTCTGTGCAGTGTTTTGTAGACCATTGTTTGTTTTTAGTGGGGTTCGTGTTGCTCATTCTTCAGTGTTCTGTGCAGTGTTTTGTAGACCATTGTTTGTTTTTAGTGGGGTTCGTGTTGCTCATTCTTCAGTGTTCTGTGCAGTGCTTTGTAGACCATTGTTTGTTTTTAGTGGGGTTCGTATTGCTCATTCTTCAGTGTTCTGTGTGGTGTTTTGTAGACCATTGTTTGTTTTTAGTGGGGTTCCTATTGCTCATTCTTCAGTGTTCTGTGTAGTGTTTTGTAGACCATTGTTTGTTTTTAGTGGGTTCGTATTGCTCATTCTTCAGTGTTCTGTGTGGTGTTTTGTAGACCATTGTTTGTTTTTAGTGGGGTTCGTATTGCTCATTCTTCAGGGTTCTGTGCAGTGTTTTGTAGACCATTGTTTGTTTTTAGTGGGTTCGTATTGCTCATTCTTCAGTGTTCTGTGCAGTGTTTTGTAGACCATTGTTTGTTTTTAGTGGGGTTCCTATTGCTCATTCTTCAGTGTTCTGTGTGGTGTTTTGTAGACCATTGTTTGTTTTTAGTGGGGTTCGTATTGCTCATTCTTCAGTGTTCTGTGCAGTGTTTTGTAGACCATTGTTTGTTTTTAGTGGGTTCGTATTGCTCATTCTTCAGTGTTCTGTGTGGTGTTTTGTAGATCATTGTTTGTTTTTAGTGGGGTTCGTATTGCTCATTCTTCAGTGTTCTATGTGGTGTTTTTTGTAGACCATTGTTTGTTTTTAGTGGGGTTCGTATTGCTCATTCTTCGGTGTTCTGTGCAGTGTTTTGTAGACCATTGTTTGTTTTTAGTGGGTTCGTATTGCTCATTCTTCAGTGTTCTGTGCAGTGTTTTGTAGACCATTGTTTGTTTTTAGTGGGGTTCGTGTTGCTCATTCTTCAGTGTTCTGTGCAGTGTTTTGTAGACCATTGTTTGTTTTTAGTGGGGTTCGTGTTGCTCATTCTTCAGTGTTCTGTGCAGTGTTTTGTAGACCATTGTTTGTTTTTAGTGGGTTCGTATTGCTCATTCTTCAGTGTTCTGTGTGGTGTTTTGTAGACCATTGTTTGTTTTTAGTGGGGTTCGTATTGCTCATTCTTCAGTGTTCTGTGCAGTGTTTTGTAGACCATTGTTTGTTTTTGGTGGGTTCGTATTGCTCATTCTTCAGTGTTCTGTGTGGTGTTTTGTAGACCATTGTTTGTTTTTAGTGGGGTTCGTATTGCTCATTCTTCAGTGTTCTGTGCAGTGTTTTGTAAACCATTGTTTGTTTTTAGTGGGGTTCGTATTGCTCATTCTTCAGTGTTCTGTGTGGTGTTTTGTAGACCATTGTTTGTTTTTAGTGGGTTCGTATTGCTCATTCTTCAGTGTTCTGTGTGGTGTTTTGTAGACCATTATTTGTTTTTAGTGGGGTTCGTATTGCTCATTCTTCAGTGTTCTGTGTGGTGTTTTGTAGATCATTGTTTGTTTTTAGTGGTGTTCGTATTGCTCATTCTTCAGTGTTCTGTGTGGTGTTTTGTAGATCATTGTTTGTTTTTAGTGGGTTCGTATTGCTCATTCTTCAGTGTTCTGTGTGGTGTTTTGTAGACCATTGTTTGTTTTTAGTGGGTTCGTATTGCTCATTCTTCAGTGTTCTGTGTGGTGTTTTGTAGACCATTGTTTGTTTTTAGTGGGGTTCGTATTGCTCATTCTTCAGTGTTCTGTGTGGTGTTTTGTAGACCATTGTTTGTTTTTAGTGGGGTTCGTATTGCTCATTCTTCAGTGTTCTGTGTGGTGTTTTGTAGACCATTGTTTGTTTTTAGTGGGGTTCGTATTGCTCATTCTTTAGTGTTCTGTGTAGTGTTTTGTAAACCATTGTTTGTTTTTAGTGGGGTTCGTGTTGCTCATTCTTCAGTGTTCTGTGCACTGTTTTGTAGACCATTGTTTGTTTTTAATGGGGTTCGTATTGCTCATTCTTCAGTGTTCTGTGGAGTGTTTTGTAGACCATTGTTTGTTTTTAGTGGGTTCGTATTGCTCATTCTTCAGTGTTCTGTGTGGTGTTTTGTAGACCATTGTTTGTTTTTAGTGGGTTCGTATTGCTCATTCTTTAGTGTTCTGTGCAGTGTTTTGTAGACCATTGTTTGTTTTCAGTGGGGTTCGTATTGCTCATTCTTCAGTGTTCTGTGCAGTGTTTTGTAAACCATTGTTTGTTTTTAGTGGGGTTCGTGTTGCTCATTCTTCAGTGTTCTGTGCAGTGTTTTGTAAACCATTGTTTGGTTTTAGTGGGGTTCGTATTGCTCATTCTTCAGTGTTTTGTGCAGTGTTTTGTAGACCATTGTTTGTTTTTAGTGGGGTTCGTATTGCTCATTCTTCAGTGTTCTGTGTGGTGTTTTGTAGACCATTGTTTGTTTTTAGTGGGGTTCCTATTGCTCATTCTTCAGTGTTCTGTGCAGTGTTTTGTAGACCATTGTTTGTTTTTAGTGGGTTCGTATTGCTCATTCTTCAGTGTTCTGTGTAGTGTTTTGTAGACCATTGTTTGTTTTTAGTGGGTTCGTATTGCTCATTCTTTAGTGTTCTGTGCAGTGTTTTGTAGACCATTGTTTGTTTTTAGTGGGGTTCGTATTGCTCATTCTTTAGTGTTCTGTGCAGTGTTTTGTAAACCATTGTTTGTTTTTAGTGGGGTTCGTGTTGCTCATTCTTCAGTGTTCTGTGCAGTGTTTTGTAGACCATTGTTTGTTTTTAGTGGGGTTCGTATTGCTCATTCTTCAGTGTTCTGTGTGGTGTTTTGTAGACCATTGTTTGTTTTTAGTGGGGTTCCTATTGCTCATTCTTCAGTGTTCTGTGCAGTGTTTTGTAGACCATTGTTTGTTTTTAGTGGATTCGTATTGCTCATTCTTCAGTGTTCTGTGTAGTGTTTTGTAGACCATTGTTTGTTTTTAGTGGGTTCGTATTGCTCATTCTTTAGTGTTCTGTGTGGTGTTTTGTAGACCATTGTTTTTTTTTAGTGGGGTTCGTATTGCTCATTCTTCAGTGTTCTGTGCAGTGTTTTGTAAACCATTGTTTGTTTTTAGTGGGGTTCGTGTTGCTCATTCTTCAGTGTTCTGTGCAGTGTTTTGTAAACCATTGTTTGGTTTTAGTGGGGTTCGTATTGCTCATTCTTCAGTGTTCTGTGCAGTGTTTTGTAGACCATTGTTTGTTTTTAGTGGGGTTCGTATTGCTCATTCTTCAGTGTTCTGTGTGGTGTTTTGTAGACCATTGTTTGTTTTTAGTGGGGTTCCTATTGCTCATTCTTCAGTGTTCTGTGCAGTGTTTTGTAGACCATTGTTTGTTTTTAGTGGGTTCGTATTGCTCATTCTTCAGTGTTCTGTGTGGTGTTTTGTAGACCATTGTTTGTTTTTAGTGGGGTTCGTATTGCTCATTCTTCAGTGTTCTGTGCAGTGTTTTGTAGACCATTGTTTGTTTTTAGTGGGTTCGTATTGCTCATTCTTCAGTGTTCTGTGCAGTGTTTTGTAGACCATTGTTTGTTTTTAGTGGGGTTCCTATAGCTCATTCTTCAGTGTTCTGTGTGGTGTTTTGTAGACCATTGTTTGTTTTTAGTGGGTTCGTATTGCTCATTCTTCAGTGTTCTGTTCAGTGTTTTGTAGACCATTGTTTGTTTTTAGTGGGGTCGTATTGCTCATTCTTCAGTGTTCTGTGCAGTGTTTTGTAAACCATTGTTTGGTTTTAGTGGGGTTCGTATTGCTCATTCTTTAGTGTTCTGTGCAGTGTTTTGTAGACCATTGTTTGCTTTTAGTGGGTTCGTATTGCTCATTCTTCAGTGTTTTGTGCAGTGTTTTGTAGACCATTGTTTGTTTTTAGTGGGTTCGTATTGCTCATTCTTCAGTGTTCTGTGTGGTGTTTTGTAGACCATTGTTTGTTTTTAGTGGGGTTCGTATTGCTCATTCTTTAGTGTTCTGTGTAGTGTTTTGTAAACCATTGTTTGTTTTTAGTGGGGTTCGTGTTGCTCATTCTTCAGTGTTCTGTGCAGTGTTTTGTAGACCATTGTTTGTTTTTAATGGGGTTCGTATTGCTCATTCTTCAGTGTTCTGTGCAGTGTTTTGTAGACCATTGTTTGTTTTTAGTGGGTTCGTATTGCTCATTCTTCAGTGTTCTGTGTGGTGTTTTGTAGACCATTGTTTGTTTTTAGTGGGTTCGTATTGCTCATTCTTTAGTGTTCTGTGCAGTGTTTTGTAGACCATCGTTTGTTTTCAGTGGGGTTCGTATTGCTCATTCTTCAGTGTTCTGTGCAGTGTTTTGTAAACCATTGTTTGTTTTTAGTGGGGTTCGTGTTGCTCATTCTTCAGTGTTCTGTGCAGTGTTTTGTAAACCATTGTTTGGTTTTAGTGGGGTTCGTATTGCTCATTCTTCAGTGTTTTGTGCAGTGTTTTGTAGACCATTGTTTGTTTTTAGTGGGGTTCGTATTGCTCATTCTTCAGTGTTCTGTGTGGTGTTTTGTAGACCATTGTTTGTTTTTAGTGGGGTTCCTATTGCTCATTCTTCAGTGTTCTGTGCAGTGTTTTGTAGACCATTGTTTGTTTTTAGTGGGTTCGTATTGCTCATTCTTCAGTGTTCTGTGTAGTGTTTTGTAGACCATTGTTTGTTTTTAGTGGGTTCGTATTGCTCATTCTTTAGTGTTCTGTGCAGTGTTTTGTAGACCATTGTTTGTTTTTAGTGGGGTTCGTATTGCTCATTCTTTAGTGTTCTGTGCAGTGTTTTGTAAACCATTGTTTGTTTTTAGTGGGGTTCGTGTTGCTCATTCTTCAGTGTTCTGTGCAGTGTTTTGTAGACCATTGTTTGTTTTTAGTGGGGTTCGTATTGCTCATTCTTCAGTGTTCTGTGTGGTGTTTTGTAGACCATTGTTTGTTTTTAGTGGGGTTCCTATTGCTCATTCTTCAGTGTTCTGTGCAGTGTTTTGTAGACCATTGTTTGTTTTTAGTGGATTCATATTGCTCATTCTTCAGTGTTCTGTGTAGTGTTTTGTAGACCATTGTTTGTTTTTAGTGGGTTCGTATTGCTCATTCTTTAGTGTTCTGTGTGGTGTTTTGTAGACCATTGTTTGTTTTTAGTGGGGTTCGTATTGCTCATTCTTCAGTGTTCTGTGCAGTGTTTTGTAAACCATTGTTTGTTTTTAGTGGGGTTCGTGTTGCTCATTCTTCAGTGTTCTGTGCAGTGTTTTGTAAACCATTGTTTGGTTTTAGTGGGGTTCGTATTGCTCATTCTTCAGTGTTCTGTGCAGTGTTTTGTAGACCATTGTTTGTTTTTAGTGGGGTTCGTATTGCTCATTCTTCAGTGTTCTGTGTGGTGTTTTGTAGACCATTGTTTGTTTTTAGTGGGGTTCCTATTGCTCATTCTTCAGTGTTCTGTGCAGTGTTTTGTAGACCATTGTTTGTTTTTAGTGGGTTCGTATTGCTCATTCTTCAGTGTTCTGTGTGGTGTTTTGTAGACCATTGTTTGTTTTTAGTGGGGTTCGTATTGCTCATTCTTCAGTGTTCTGTGCAGTGTTTTGTAGACCATTGTTTGTTTTTAGTGGGTTCGTATTGCTCATTCTTCAGTGTTCTGTGCAGTGTTTTGTAGACCATTGTTTGTTTTTAGTGGGGTTCCTATAGCTCATTCTTCAGTGTTCTGTGTGGTGTTTTGTAGACCATTGTTTGTTTTTAGTGGGTTCGTATTGCTCATTCTTCAGTGTTCTGTTCAGTGTTTTGTAGACCATTGTTTGTTTTTAGTGGGGTCGTATTGCTCATTCTTCAGTGTTCTGTGCAGTGTTTTGTAAACCATTGTTTGGTTTTAGTGGGGTTCGTATTGCTCATTCTTTAGTGTTCTGTGCAGTGTTTTGTAGACCATTGTTTGTTTTTAGTGGGTTCGTATTGCTCATTCTTCAGTGTTTTGTGCAGTGTTTTGTAGACCATTGTTTGTTTTTAGTGGGTTCGTATTGCTCATTCTTCAGTGTTCTGTGTGGTGTTTTGTAGACCATTGTTTGTTTTTAGTGGGGTTCGTATTGCTCATTCTTTAGTGTTCTGTGTAGTGTTTTGTAAACCATTGTTTGTTTTTAGTGGGGTTCGTGTTGCTCATTCTTCAGTGTTCTGTGCAGTGTTTTGTAGACCATTGTTTGTTTTTAATGGGGTTCGTATTGCTCATTCTTCAGTGTTCTGTGCAGTGTTTTGTAGACCATTGTTTGTTTTTAGTGGGTTCGTATTGCTCATTCTTCAGTGTTCTGTGTGGTGTTTTGTAGACCATTGTTTGTTTTTAGTGGGTTCGTATTGCTCATTCTTTAGTGTTCTGTGCAGTGTTTTGTAGACCATCGTTTGTTTTCAGTGGGGTTCGTATTGCTCATTCTTCAGTGTTCTGTGCAGTGTTTTGTAAACCATTGTTTGTTTTTAGTGGGGTTCGTGTTGCTCATTCTTCAGTGTTCTGTGCAGTGTTTTGTAAACCATTGTTTGGTTTTAGTGGGGTTCGTATTGCTCATTCTTCAGTGTTTTGTGCAGTGTTTTGTAGACCATTGTTTGTTTTTAGTGGGGTTCGTATTGCTCATTCTTCAGTGTTCTGTGTGGTGTTTTGTAGACCATTGTTTGTTTTTAGTGGGGTTCCTATTGCTCATTCTTCAGTGTTCTGTGCAGTGTTTTGTAGACCATTGTTTGTTTTTAGTGGGTTCGTATTGCTCATTCTTCAGTGTTCTGTGTAGTGTTTTGTAGACCATTGTTTGTTTTTAGTGGGTTCGTATTGCTCATTCTTTAGTGTTCTGTGCAGTGTTTTGTAGACCATTGTTTGTTTTTAGTGGGGTTCGTATTGCTCATTCTTTAGTGTTCTGTGCAGTGTTTTGTAAACCATTGTTTGTTTTTAGTGGGGTTCGTGTTGCTCATTCTTCAGTGTTCTGTGCAGTGTTTTGTAGACCATTGTTTGTTTTTAGTGGGGTTCGTATTGCTCATTCTTCAGTGTTCTGTGTGGTGTTTTGTAGACCATTGTTTGTTTTTAGTGGGGTTCCTATTGCTCATTCTTCAGTGTTCTGTGCAGTGTTTTGTAGACCATTGTTTGTTTTTAGTGGATTCATATTGCTCATTCTTCAGTGTTCTGTGTAGTGTTTTGTAGACCATTGTTTGTTTTTAGTGGGTTCGTATTGCTCATTCTTTAGTGTTCTGTGTGGTGTTTTGTAGACCATTGTTTGTTTTTAGTGGGGTTCGTATTGCTCATTCTTCAGTGTTCTGTGCAGTGTTTTGTAAACCATTGTTTGTTTTTAGTGGGGTTCGTGTTGCTCATTCTTCAGTGTTCTGTGCAGTGTTTTGTAAACCATTGTTTGGTTTTAGTGGGGTTCGTATTGCTCATTCTTCAGTGTTCTGTGCAGTGTTTTGTAGACCATTGTTTGTTTTTAGTGGGGTTCGTATTGCTCATTCTTCAGTGTTCTGTGTGGTGTTTTGTAGACCATTGTTTGTTTTTAGTGTGGTTCCTATTGCTCATTCTTCAGTGTTCTGTGCAGTGTTTTGTTGACCATTGTTTGTTTTTAGTGGGTTCGTATTGCTCATTCTTCAGTGTTCTGTGTGGTGTTTTGTAGACCATTGTTTGTTTTTAGTGGGGTTCGTATTGCTCATTCTTCAGTGTTCTGTGCAGTGTTTTGTAGACCATTGTTTGTTTTTAGTGGGTTCGTATTGCTCATTCTTCAGTGTTCTGTGCAGTGTTTTGTAGACCATTGTTTGTTTTTAGTGGGGTTCCTATTGCTCATTCTTCAGTGTTCTGTGTGGTGTTTTGTAGACCATTGTTTGTTTTTAGTGGGGTTCGTATTGCTCATTCTTCAGTGTTCTGTGCAGTGTTTTGTAGACCATTGTTTGTTTTTAGTGGGTTCGTATTGCTCATTCTTCAGTGTTCTGTGTGGTGTTTTGTAGACCATTGTTTGTTTTTAGTGGGGTTCGTATTGCTCATTCTTCAGTGTTCTATGTGGTGTTTTTTGTAGACCATTGTTTGTTTTTAGTGGGGTTCGTATTGCTCATTCTTCGGTGTTCTGTGCAGTGTTTTGTAGACCATTGTTTGTTTTTAGTGGGTTCGTATTGCTCATTCTTCAGTGTTCTGTGCAGTGTTTTGTAGACCATTGTTTGTTTTTAGTGGGGTTCGTGTTGCTCATTCTTCAGTGTTCTGTGCAGTGTTTTGTAGACCATTGTTTGTTTTTAGTGGGGTTCGTGTTGCTCATTCTTCAGTGTTTTGTGCAGTGTTTTGTAGACCATTGTTTGTTTTTAGTGGGTTCGTATTGCTCATTCTTCAGTGTTCTGTGTGGTGTTTTGTAGACCATTGTTTGTTTTTAGTGGGGTTCGTATTGCTCATTCTTCAGTGTTCTGTGCAGTGTTTTGTAGACCATTGTTTGTTTTTGGTGGGTTCGTATTGCTCATTCTTCAGTGTTCTGTGTGGTGTTTTGTAGACCATTGTTTGTTTTTAGTGGGGTTCGTATTGCTCATTCTTCAGTGTTCTGTGCAGTGTTTTGTAAACCATTGTTTGTTTTTAGTGGGGTTCGTATTGCTCATTCTTCAGTGTTCTGTGTGGTGTTTTGTAGACCATTGTTTGTTTTTAGTGGGTTCGTATTGCTCATTCTTCAGTGTTCTGTGTGGTGTTTTGTAGACCATTATTTGTTTTTAGTGGGGTTCGTATTGCTCATTCTTCAGTGTTCTGTGTGGTGTTTTGTAGATCATTGTTTGTTTTTAGTGGTGTTCGTATTGCTCATTCTTCAGTGTTCTGTGTGGTGTTTGTAGATCATTGTTTGTTTTTAGTGGGTTCGTATTGCTCATTCTTCAGTGTTCTGTGTGGTGTTTTGTAGATCATTGTTTGTTTTTAGTGGGTTCGTTTTGCTCATTCTTCAGTGTTCTGTGTGGTGTTTTGTAGACCATTGTTTGTTTTTAGTGGGGTTCGTATTGCTCATTCTTCAGTGTTCTGTGTGGTGTTTTGTAGACCATTGTTTGTTTTTAGTGGGGTTCGTATTGCTCATTCTTCAGTGTTCTGTGTGGTGTTTTGTAGACCATTGTTTGTTTTTAGTGGGGTTCGTATTGCTCATTCTTTAGTGTTCTGTGTAGTGTTTTGTAAACCATTGTTTGTTTTTAGTGGGGTTCGTGTTGCTCATTCTTCAGTGTTCTGTGCACTGTTTTGTAGACCATTGTTTGTTTTTAATGGGGTTCGTATTGCTTATTCTTCAGTGTTCTGTGCAGTGTTTTGTAGACCATTGTTTGTTTTTAGTGGGTTCGTATTGCTCATTCTTCAGTGTTCTGTGTGGTGTTTTGTAGACCATTGTTTGTTTTTAGTGGGTTCGTATTGCTCATTCTTTAGTGTTCTGTGCAGTGTTTTGTAGACCATTGTTTGTTTTCAGTGGGGTTCGTATTGCTCATTCTTCAGTGTTCTGTGCAGTGTTTTGTAAACCATTGTTTGTTTTTAGTGGGGTTCGTGTTGCTCATTCTTCAGTGTTCTGTGCAGTGTTTTGTAAACCATTGTTTGGTTTTAGTGGGGTTCGTATTGCTCATTCTTCAGTGTTTTGTGCAGTGTTTTGTAGACCATTGTTTGTTTTTAGTGGGGTTCGTATTGCTCATTCTTCAGTGTTCTGTGTGGTGTTTTGTAGACCATTGTTTGTTTTTAGTGGGGTTCCTATTGCTCATTCTTCAGTGTTCTGTGCAGTGTTTTGTAGACCATTGTTTGTTTTTAGTGGGTTCGTATTGCTCATTCTTCAGTGTTCTGTGTAGTGTTTTGTAGACCATTGTTTGTTTTTAGTGGGTTCGTATTGCTCATTCTTTAGTGTTCTGTGCAGTGTTTTGTAGACCATTGTTTGTTTTTAGTGGGGTTCGTATTGCTCATTCTTCAGTGTTCTGTGCAGTGTTTTGTAAACCATTGTTTGTTTTTAGTGGGGTTCGTGTTGCTCATTCTTCAGTGTTCTGTGCAGTGTTTTGTAGACCATTGTTTGTTTTTAGTGGGGTTCGTATTGCTCATTCTTCAGTGTTCTGGGTGGTGTTTTGTAGACCATTGTTTGTTTTTAGTGGGGTTCCTATTGCTCATTCTTCAGTGTTCTGTGCAGTGTTTTGTAGACCATTGTTTGTTTTTAGTGGATTCGTATTGCTCATTCTTCAGTGTTCTGTGTAGTGTTTTGTAGACCATTGTTTGTTTTTAGTGGGTTCGTATTGCTCATTCTTTAGTGTTCTGTGTGGTGTTTTGTAGACCATTGTTTTTTTTTAGTGGGGTTCGTATTGCTCATTCTTCAGTGTTCTGTGCAGTGTTTTGTAAACCATTGTTTGTTTTTAGTGGGGTTTGTGTTGCTCATTCTTCAGTGTTCTGTGCAGTGTTTTGTAAACCATTGTTTGGTTTTAGTGGGGTTCGTATTGCTCATTCTTCAGTGTTCTGTGCAGTGTTTTGTAGACCATTGTTTGTTTTTAGTGGGGTTCGTATTGATCATTCTTCAGTGTTCTGTGTGGTGTTTTGTAGACCATTGTTTGTTTTTAGTGGGGTTCCTATTGCTCATTCTTCAGTGTTCTGTGCAGTGTTTTGTAGACCATTGTTTGTTTTTAGTGGGTTCGTATTGCTCATTCTTCAGTGTTCTGTGTGGTGTTTTGTAGACCATAGTTTGTTTTTAGTGGGGTTCGTATTGCTCATTCTTCAGTGTTCTGTGCAGTGTTTTGTAGACCATTGTTTGTTTTTAGTGGGGTTCCTATAGCTCATTCTTCAGTGTTCTGTGTGGTGTTTTGTAGACCATTGTTTGTTTTTAGTGGGTTCGTATTGCTCATTCTTCAGTGTTCTGTGTAGTGTTTTGTAGACCATTGTTTGTTTTTAGTGGGTTCGTATTGCTCATTCTTTAGTGTTCTGTGCAGTGTTTTGTAGACCATTGTTTGTTTTTAGTGGAGTTCGTATTGCTCATTCTTTAGTGTTCTGTGCAGTGTTTTGTAAACCATTGTTTGTTTTTAGTGGGGTTCGTGTTGCTCATTCTTCAGTGCTCTGTGAAGTGTTTTGTAGACCATTGTTTGTTTTTAGTGGGGTTCGTATTGCTCATTCTTCAGTGTTCTGTGTGGTGTTTTGTAGACCATTGTTTGTTTTTAGTGGGGTTCCTATTGCTCATTCTTCAGTGTTCTGTGCAGTGTTTTGTAGACCATTGTTTGTTTTTAGTGGATTCGTATTGCTCATTCTTCAGTGTTCTGTGTAGTGTTTTGTAGACCATTGTTTGTTTTTAGTGGGTTCGTATTGCTCATTCTTTAGTGTTCTGTGTGGTGTTTTGTAGACCATTGTTTTTTTTTAGTGGGGTTCGTATTGCTCATTCTTCAGTGTTCTGTGCAGTGTTTTGTAAACCATTGTTTGTTTTTAGTGGGGCTTGTGTTGCTCATTCTTCAGTGTTCTGTGCAGTGTTTTGTAAACCATTGTTTGGTTTTAGTGGGGTTCGTATTGCTCATTCTTCAGTGTTCTGTGCAGTGTTTTGTAGACCATTGTTTGTTTTTAGTGGGGTTCGTATTGATCATTCTTCAGTGTTCTGTGTGGTGTTTTGTAGACCATTGTTTGTTTTTAGTGGGGTTCCTATTGCTCATTCTTCAGTGTTCTGTGCAGTGTTTTGTAGACCATTGTTTGTTTTTAGTGGGTTCGTATTGCTCATTCTTCAGTGTTCTGTGTGGTGTTTTGTAGACCATAGTTTGTTTTTAGTGGGGTTCGTATTGCTCATTCTTCAGTGTTCTGTGCAGTGTTTTGTAGACCATTGTTTGTTTTTAGTGGGTTCGTATTGCTCATTCTTCAGTGTTCTGTGCAGTGTTTTGTAGACCATTGTTTGTTTTTAGTGGGGTTCCTATAGCTCATTCTTCAGTGTTCTGTGTGGTGTTTTGTAGACCATTGTTTGTTTTTAGTGGGTTCGTATTGCTCATTCTTCAGTGTTCTGTTCAGTGTTTTGTAGACCATTGTTTGTTTTTAGTGGGGTCGTATTGCTCATTCTTCAGTGTTCTGTGCAGTGTTTTGTAAACCATTGTTTGGTTTTAGTGGGGTTCGTATTGCTCATTCTTTAGTGTTCTGTGCAGTGTTTTGTAGACCATTGTTTGTTTTTAGTGGGTTCGTATTGCTCATTCTTCAGTGTTTTGTGCAGTGTTTTGTAGACCATTGTTTGTTTTTAGTGGGTTCGTATTGCTCATTCTTCAGTGTTCTGTGTGGTGTTTTGTAGACCATTGTTTGTTTTTAGTGGGGTTCGTATTGCTCATTCTTTAGTGTTCTGTGTAGTGTTTTGTAAACCATTGTTTGTTTTTAGTGGGGTTCGTGTTGCTCATTCTTCAGTGTTCTGTGCAGTGTTTTGTAGACCATTGTTTGTTTTTAATGGGGTTCGTATTGCTCATTCTTCAGTGTTCTGTGCAGTGTTTTGTAGACCATTGTTTGTTTTTAGTGGGTTCGTATTGCTCATTCTTCAGTGTTCTGTGTGGTGTTTTGTAGACCATTGTTTGTTTTTAGTGGGTTCGTATTGCTCATTCTTTAGTGTTCTGTGCAGTGTTTTGTAGACCATTGTTTGTTTTCAGTGGGGTTCGTATTGCTCATTCTTCAGTGTTCTGTGCAGTGTTTTGTAAACCATTGTTTGTTTTTAGTGGGGTTCGTGTTGCTCATTCTTCAGTGTTCTGTGCAGTGTTTTGTAAACCATTGTTTGGTTTTAGTGGGGTTCGTATTGCTCATTCTTCAGTGTTTTGTGCAGTGTTTTGTAGACCATTGTTTGTTTTTAGTGGGGTTCGTATTGCTCATTCTTCAGTGTTCTGCGTGGTGCTTTGTAGACCATTGTTTGTTTTTAGTGGGGTTCCTATTGCTCATTCTTCAGTGTTCTGTGCAGTGTTTTGTAGACCATTGTTTGTTTTTAGTGGGTTCGTATTGCTCATTCTTCAGTGTTCTGTGTAGTGTTTTGTAGACCATTGTTTGTTTTTAGTGGGTTCGTATTGCTCATTCTTTAGTGTTCTGTGCAGTGTTTTGTAGACCATTGTTTGTTTTTAGTGGGGTTCGTATTGCTCATTCTTTAGTGTTCTGTGCAGTGTTTTGTAAACCATTGTTTGTTTTTAGTGGGGTTCGTGTTGCTCATTCTTCAGTGTTCTGTGCAGTGTTTTGTAGACCATTGTTTGTTTTTAGTGGGGTTCGTATTGCTCATTCTTCAGTGTTCTGTGTGGTGTTTTGTAGACCATTGTTTGTTTTTAGTGGGGTTCCTATTGCTCATTCTTCAGTGTTCTGTGCAGTGTTTTGTAGACCATTGTTTGTTTTTAGTGGATTCATATTGCTCATTCTTCAGTGTTCTGTGTAGTGTTTTGTAGACCATTGTTTGTTTTTAGTGGGTTCGTATTGCTCATTCTTTAGTGTTCTGTGTGGTGTTTTGTAGACCATTGTTTGTTTTTAGTGGGGTTGGTATTGCTCATTCTTCAGTGTTCTGTGCAGTGTTTTGTAAACCATTGTTTGTTTTTAGTGGGGTTCGTGTTGCTCATTCTTCAGTGTTCTGTGCAGTGTTTTGTAAACCATTGTTTGGTTTTAGTGGGGTTCGTATTGCTCATTCTTCAGTGTTCTGTGCAGTGTTTTGTAGACCATTGTTTGTTTTTAGTGGGGTTCGTATTGCTCATTCTTCAGTGTTCTGTGTGGTGTTTTGTAGACCATTGTTTGTTTTTAGTGGGGTTCCTATTGCTCATTCTTCAGTGTTCTGTGCAGTGTTTTGTAGACCATTGTTTGTTTTTAGTGGGTTCGTATTGCTCATTCTTCAGTGTTCTGTGTGGTGTTTTGTAGACCATTGTTTGTTTTTAGTGGGGTTCGTATTGCTCATTCTTCAGTGTTCTGTGCAGTGTTTTGTAGACCATTGTTTGTTTTTAGTGGGTTCGTATTGCTCATTCTTCAGTGTTCTGTGCAGTGTTTTGTAGACCATTGTTTGTTTTTAGTGGGGTTCCTATTGCTCATTCTTCAGTGTTCTGTGTGGTGTTTTGTAGACCATTGTTTGTTTTTAGTGGGGTTCGTATTGCTCATTCTTCAGTGTCCTGTGCAGTGTTTTGTAGACCATTGTTTGTTTTTAGTGGGTTCGTATTGCTCATTCTTCAGTGTTCTGTGTGGTGTTTTGTAGACCATTGTTTGTTTTTAGTGGGGTTCGTATTGCTCATTCTTCAGTGTTCTATGTGGTGTTTTTTGTAGACCATTGTTTGTTTTTAGTGGGGTTCGTATTGCTCATTCTTCGGTGTTCTGTGCAGTGTTTTGTAGACCATTGTTTGTTTTTAGTGGGTTCGTATTGCTCATTCTTCAGTGTTTTGTGCAGTGTTTTGTAGACCATTGTTTGTTTTTAGTGGGTTCGTATTGCTCATTCTTCAGTGTTCTGTGTGGTGTTTTGTAGACCATTGTTTGTTTTTAGTGGGGTTCGTATTGCTCATTCTTTAGTGTTCTGTGTAGTGTTTTGTAAACCATTGTTTGTTTTTAGTGGGGTTCGTGTTGCTCATTCTTCAGTGTTCTGTGTAGTGTTTTGTAGACCATTGTTTGTTTTTAATGGGGTTCGTATTGCTCATTCTTCAGTGTTCTGTGCAGTGTTTTGTAGACCATTGTTTGTTTTTAGTGGGTTCGTATTGCTCATTCTTCAGTGTTCTGTGTGGTGTTTTGTAGACCATTGTTTGTTTTTAGTGGGTTCGTATTGCTCATTCTTTAGTGTTCTGTGCAGTGTTTTGTAGACCATTGTTTGTTTTCAGTGGGGTTCGTATTGCTCATTCTTCAGTGTTCTGTGCAGTGTTTTGTAAACCATTGTTTGTTTTTAGTGGGGTTCGTGTTGCTCATTCTTCAGTGTTCTGTGCAGTGTTTTGTAAACCATTGTTTGTTTTTAGTGGGTTCGTATTGCTCATTCTTCAGTGTCCTGTGCAGTGTTTTGTAGACCATTGTTTGTTTTTAGTGGGTTCGTATTGCTCATTCTTCAGTGTTCTGTGTGGTGTTTTGTAGACCATTGTTTGTTTTTAGTGGGGTTCGTATTGCTCATTCTTCAGTGTTCTATGTGGTGTTTTTTGTAGACCATTGTTTGTTTTTAGTGGGGTTCGTATTGCTCATTCTTCGGTGTTCTGTGCAGTGTTTTGTAGACCATTGTTTGTTTTTAGTGGGTTCGTATTGCTCATTCTTCAGTGTTTTGTGCAGTGTTTTGTAGACCATTGTTTGTTTTTAGTGGGTTCGTATTGCTCATTCTTCAGTGTTCTGTGTGGTGTTTTGTAGACCATTGTTTGTTTTTAGTGGGGTTCGTATTGCTCATTCTTTAGTGTTCTGTGTAGTGTTTTGTAAACCATTGTTTGTTTTTAGTGGGGTTCGTGTTGCTCATTCTTCAGTGTTCTGTGTAGTGTTTTGTAGACCATTGTTTGTTTTTAATGGGGTTCGTATTGCTCATTCTTCAGTGTTCTGTGCAGTGTTTTGTAGACCATTGTTTGTTTTTAGTGGGTTCGTATTGCTCATTCTTCAGTGTTCTGTGTGGTGTTTTGTAGACCATTGTTTGTTTTTAGTGGGTTCGTATTGCTCATTCTTTAGTGTTCTGTGCAGTGTTTTGTAGACCATTGTTTGTTTTCAGTGGGGTTCGTATTGCTCATTCTTCAGTGTTCTGTGCAGTGTTTTGTAAACCATTGTTTGTTTTTAGTGGGGTTCGTGTTGCTCATTCTTCAGTGTTCTGTGCAGTGTTTTGTAAACCATTGTTTGGTTTTAGTGGGGTTCGTATTGCTCATTCTTCAGTGTTTTGTGCAGTGTTTTGTAGACCATTGTTTGTTTTTAGTGGGGTTCGTATTGCTCATTCTTCAGTGTTCTGTGTGGTGTTTTGTAGACCATTGTTTGTTTTTAGTGGGGTTCCTATTGCTCATTCTTCAGTGTTCTGTGCAGTGTTTTGTAGACCATTGTTTGTTTTTAGTGGGTTCGTATTGCTCATTCTTCAGTGTTCTGTGTAGTGTTTTGTAGACCATTGTTTGTTTTTAGTGGGTTCGTATTGCTCATTCTTTAGTGTTCTGTGCAGTGTTTTGTAGACCATTGTTTGTTTTTAGTGGGGTTCGTATTGCTCATTCTTTAGTGTTCTGTGCAGTGTTTTGTAAACCATTGTTTGTTTTTAGTGGGGTTCGTGTTGCTCATTCTTCAGTGTTCTGTGCAGTGTTTTGTAGACCATTGTTTGTTTTTAGTGGGGTTCGTATTGCTCATTCTTCAGTGTTCTGTGTGGTGTTTTGTAGACCATTGTTTGTTTTTAGTGAGTTTCCTATTGCTCATTCTTCAGTGTTCTGTGCAGTGTTTTGTAGACCATTGTTTGTTTTTAGTGGATTCATATTGCTCATTCTTCAGTGTTCTGTGTAGTGTTTTGTAGACCATTGTTTGTTTTTAGTGGGTTCGTATTGCTCATTCTTTAGTGTTCTGTGTGGTGTTTTGTAGACCATTGTTTGTTTTTAGTGGGGTTCGTATTGCTCATTCTTCAGTGTTCTGTGCAGTGTTTTGTAAACCATTGTTTGTTTTTAGTGGGGTTCGTGTTGCTCATTCTTCAGTGTTCTGTGCAGTGTTTTGTAAACCATTGTTTGTTTTTAGTGGATTCATATTGCTCATTCTTCAGTGTTCTGTGTAGTGTTTTGTAGACCATTGTTTGTTTTTAGTGGGGTTCGTATTGCTCATTCTTCAGTGTTCTATGTGGTGTTTTTTGTAGACCATTGTTTGTTTTTAGTGGGGTTCGTATTGCTCATTCTTCGGTGTTCTGTGCAGTGTTTTGTAGACCATTGTTTGTTTTTAGTGGGTTCGTATTGCTCATTCTTCAGTGTTTTGTGCAGTGTTTTGTAGACCATTGTTTGTTTTTAGTGGGTTCGTATTGCTCATTCTTCAGTGTTCTGTGTGGTGTTTTGTAGACCATTGTTTGTTTTTAGTGGGGTTCGTATTGCTCATTCTTTAGTGTTCTGTGTAGTGTTTTGTAAACCATTGTTTGTTTTTAGTGGGGTTCGTGTTGCTCATTCTTCAGTGTTCTGTGTAGTGTTTTGTAGACCATTGTTTGTTTTTAATGGGGTTCGTATTGCTCATTCTTCAGTGTTCTGTGCAGTGTTTTGTAGACCATTGTTTGTTTTTAGTGGGTTCGTATTGCTCATTCTTCAGTGTTCTGTGTGGTGTTTTGTAGACCATTGTTTGTTTTTAGTGGGTTCGTATTGCTCATTCTTTAGTGTTCTGTGCAGTGTTTTGTAGACCATTGTTTGTTTTCAGTGGGGTTCGTATTGCTCATTCTTCAGTGTTCTGTGCAGTGTTTTGTAAACCATTGTTTGTTTTTAGTGGGGTTCGTGTTGCTCATTCTTCAGTGTTCTGTGCAGTGTTTTGTAAACCATTGTTTGGTTTTAGTGGGGTTCGTATTGCTCATTCTTCAGTGTTTTGTGCAGTGTTTTGTAGACCATTGTTTGTTTTTAGTGGGGTTCGTATTGCTCATTCTTCAGTGTTCTGTGTGGTGTTTTGTAGACCATTGTTTGTTTTTAGTGGGGTTCCTATTGCTCATTCTTCAGTGTTCTGTGCAGTGTTTTGTAGACCATTGTTTGTTTTTAGTGGGTTCGTATTGCTCATTCTTCAGTGTTCTGTGTAGTGTTTTGTAGACCATTGTTTGTTTTTAGTGGGTTCGTATTGCTCATTCTTTAGTGTTCTGTGCAGTGTTTTGTAGACCATTGTTTGTTTTTAGTGGGGTTCGTATTGCTCATTCTTTAGTGTTCTGTGCAGTGTTTTGTAAACCATTGTTTGTTTTTAGTGGGGTTCGTGTTGCTCATTCTTCAGTGTTCTGTGCAGTGTTTTGTAGACCATTGTTTGTTTTTAGTGGGGTTCGTATTGCTCATTCTTCAGTGTTCTGTGTGGTGTTTTGTAGACCATTGTTTGTTTTTAGTGGGGTTCCTATTGCTCATTCTTCAGTGTTCTGTGCAGTGTTTTGTAGACCATTGTTTGTTTTTAGTGGATTCATATTGCTCATTCTTCAGTGTTCTGTGTAGTGTTTTGTAGACCATTGTTTGTTTTTAGTGGGTTCGTATTGCTCATTCTTTAGTGTTCTGTGTGGTGTTTTGTAGACCATTGTTTGTTTTTAGTGGGGTTCGTATTGCTCATTCTTCAGTGTTCTGTGCAGTGTTTTGTAAACCATTGTTTGTTTTTAGTGGGGTTCGTGTTGCTCATTCTTCAGTGTTCTGTGCAGTGTTTTGTAAACCATTGTTTGGTTTTAGTGGGGTTCGTATTGCTCATTCTTCAGTGTTCTGTGCAGTGTTTTGTAGACCATTGTTTGTTTTTAGTGGGGTTCGTATTGCTCATTCTTCAGTGTTCTGTGTGGTGTTTTGTAGACCATTGTTTGTTTTTAGTGGGGTTCCTATTGCTCATTCTTCAGTGTTCTGTGCAGTGTTTTGTAGACCATTGTTTGTTTTTAGTGGGTTCGTATTGCTCATTCTTCAGTGTTCTGTGTGGTGTTTTGTAGACCATTGTTTGTTTTTAGTGGGGTTCGTATTGCTCATTCTTCAGTGTTCTGTGCAGTGTTTTGTAGACCATTGTTTGTTTTTAGTGGGTTCGTATTGCTCATTCTTCAGTGTTCTGTGCAGTGTTTTGTAGACCATTGTTTGTTTTTAGTGGGGTTCCTATTGCTCATTCTTCAGTGTTCTGTGTGGTGTTTTGTAGACCATTGTTTGTTTTTAGTGGGGTTCGTATTGCTCATTCTTCAGTGTCCTGTGCAGTGTTTTGTAGACCATTGTTTGTTTTTAGTGGGTTCGTATTGCTCATTCTTCAGTGTTCTGTGTGGTGTTTTGTAGACCATTGTTTGTTTTTAGTGGGGTTCGTATTGCTCATTCTTCAGTGTTCTATGTGGTGTTTTTTGTAGACCATTGTTTGTTTTTAGTGGGGTTCGTATTGCTCATTCTTCGGTGTTCTGTGCAGTGTTTTGTAGACCATTGTTTGTTTTTAGTGGGTTCGTATTGCTCATTCTTCAGTGTTCTGTGTGGTGTTTTGTAGACCATTGTTTGTTTTTAGTGGGGTTCGTGTTGCTCATTCTTCAGTGTTCTGTGCAGTGTTTTGTAGACCATTGTTTGTTTTTAGTGGGGTTCGTGTTGCTCATTCTTCAGTGTTCTGTGCAGTGTTTTGTAGACCATTGTTTGTTTTTAGTGGGGTTCGTATTGCTCATTCTTCAGTGTTCTGTGTGGTGTTTTGTAGACCATTGTTTGTTTTTAGTGGGGTTCCTATTGTTCATTCTTCAGTGTTCTGTGCAGTGTTTTGTAGACCATTGTTTGTTTTTAGTGGGTTCGTATTGCTCATTCTTCAGTGTTCTGTGTGGTGTTTTGTAGACCATTGTTTGTTTTTAGTGGGGTTCGTATTGCTCATTCTTCAGTGTTCTGTGCAGTGTTTTGTAGACCATTGTTTGTTTTTAGTGGGTTCGTATTGCTCATTCTTCAGTGTTCTGTGCAGTGTTTTGTAGACCATTGTTTGTTTTTAGTGGGGTTCCTATTGCTCATTCTTCAGTGTTCTGTGTGGTGTTTTGTAGACCATTGTTTGTTTTTAGTGGGGTTCGTATTGCTCATTCTTCAGTGTTCTGTGCAGTGTTTTGTAGACCATTGTTTGTTTTTAGTGGGGTTCGTATTGCTCATTCTTCAGTGTTCTGTGTGGTGTTTTGTAGACCATTGTTTGTTTTTAGTGGGGTTCGTATTGCTCATTCTTCAGTGTTCTATGTGGTGTTTTTTGTAGACCATTGTTTGTTTTTAGTGGGGTTCGTATTGCTCATTCTTCGGTGTTCTGTGCAGTGTTTTGTAGACCATTGTTTGTTTTTAGTGGGTTCGTATTGCTCATTCTTCAGTGTTCTGTGCAGTGTTTTGTAGACCATTGTTTGTTTTTAGTGGGGTTCGTGTTGCTCATTCTTCAGTGTTCTGTGCAGTGTTTTGTAGACCATCGTTTGTTTTTAGTGGGGTTCGTGTTGCTCATTCTTCAGTGTTCTGTGCAGTGTTTTGTAGACCATTGTTTGTTTTTAGTGGGTTCGTATTGCTCATTCTTCAGTGTTCTGTGTGGTGTTTTGTAGACCATTGTTTGTTTTTAGTGGGGTTCGTATTGCTCATTCTTCAGTGTTCTGTGCAGTGTTTTGTAGACCATTGTTTGCTTTTGGTGGGTTCGTATTGCTCATTCTTCAGTGTTCTGTGTGGTGTTTTGTAGACCATTGTTTGTTTTTAGTGGGGTTCGTATTGCTCATTCTTCAGTGTTCTGTGCAGTGTTTTGTAAACCATTGTTTGTTTTTAATGGGGTTCGTATTGCTCATTCTTCAGTGTTCTGTGTGGTGTTTTGTAGACCATTGTTTGTTTTTGGTGGGTTCGTATTGCTCATTGTTCAGTGTTCTGTGTGGTGTTTGTAGACCATTATTTGTTTTTAGTGGGGTTCGTATTGCTCATTCTTCAGTGTTCTGTGTGGTGTTTTGTAGATCATTGTTTGTTTTTAGTGGTGTTCGTATTGCTCATTCTTCAGTGTTCTGTGCAGTGTTTTGTAGACCATTGTTTGTTTTTAGTGGGTTCGTATTGCTCATTCTTCAGTGTTCTGTGCAGTGTTTTGTAGACCATTGTTTGTTTTTAGTGGGGTTCCTATTGCTCATTCTTCAGTGTTCTGTGTGGTGTTTTGTAGACCATTGTTTGTTTTTAGTGGGGTTCGTATTGCTCATTCTTCAGTGTCCTGTGCAGTGTTTTGTAGACCATTGTTTGTTTTTAGTGGGTTCGTATTGCTCATTCTTCAGTGTTCTGTGTGGTGTTTTGTAGACCATTGTTTGTTTTTAGTGGGGTTCGTATTGCTCATTCTTCAGTGTTCTATGTGGTGTTTTTTGTAGACCATTGTTTGTTTTTAGTGGGGTTCGTATTGCTCATTCTTCGGTGTTCTGTGCAGTGTTTTGTAGACCATTGTTTGTTTTTAGTGGGTTCGTATTGCTCATTCTTCAGTGTTCTGTGTGGTGTTTTGTAGACCATTGTTTGTTTTTAGTGGGGTTCGTGTTGCTCATTCTTCAGTGTTCTGTGCAGTGTTTTGTAGACCATTGTTTGTTTTTAGTGGGGTTCGTGTTGCTCATTCTTCAGTGTTCTGTGCAGTGTTTTGTAGACCATTGTTTGTTTTTAGTGGGGTTCGTATTGCTCATTCTTCAGTGTTCTGTGTGGTGTTTTGTAGACCATTGTTTGTTTTTAGTGGGGTTCCTATTGTTCATTCTTCAGTGTTCTGTGCAGTGTTTTGTAGACCATTGTTTGTTTTTAGTGGGTTCGTATTGCTCATTCTTCAGTGTTCTGTGTGGTGTTTTGTAGACCATTGTTTGTTTTTAGTGGGGTTCGTATTGCTCATTCTTCAGTGTTCTGTGCAGTGTTTTGTAGACCATTGTTTGTTTTTAGTGGGTTCGTATTGCTCATTCTTCAGTGTTCTGTGCAGTGTTTTGTAGACCATTGTTTGTTTTTAGTGGGGTTCCTATTGCTCATTCTTCAGTGTTCTGTGTGGTGTTTTGTAGACCATTGTTTGTTTTTAGTGGGGTTCGTATTGCTCATTCTTCAGTGTTCTGTGCAGTGTTTTGTAGACCATTGTTTGTTTTTAGTGGGGTTCGTATTGCTCATTCTTCAGTGTTCTGTGTGGTGTTTTGTAGACCATTGTTTGTTTTTAGTGGGGTTCGTATTGCTCATTCTTCAGTGTTCTATGTGGTGTTTTTTGTAGACCATTGTTTGTTTTTAGTGGGGTTCGTATTGCTCATTCTTCGGTGTTCTGTGCAGTGTTTTGTAGACCATTGTTTGTTTTTAGTGGGTTCGTATTGCTCATTCTTCAGTGTTCTGTGCAGTGTTTTGTAGACCATTGTTTGTTTTTAGTGGGGTTCGTGTTGCTCATTCTTCAGTGTTCTGTGCAGTGTTTTGTAGACCATCGTTTGTTTTTAGTGGGGTTCGTGTTGCTCATTCTTCAGTGTTCTGTGCAGTGTTTTGTAGACCATTGTTTGTTTTTAGTGGGTTCGTATTGCTCATTCTTCAGTGTTCTGTGTGGTGTTTTGTAGACCATTGTTTGTTTTTAGTGGGGTTCGTATTGCTCATTCTTCAGTGTTCTGTGCAGTGTTTTGTAGACCATTGTTTGCTTTTGGTGGGTTCGTATTGCTCATTCTTCAGTGTTCTGTGTGGTGTTTTGTAGACCATTGTTTGTTTTTAGTGGGGTTCGTATTGCTCATTCTTCAGTGTTCTGTGCAGTGTTTTGTAAACCATTGTTTGTTTTTAATGGGGTTCGTATTGCTCATTCTTCAGTGTTCTGTGTGGTGTTTTGTAGACCATTGTTTGTTTTTGGTGGGTTCGTATTGCTCATTGTTCAGTGTTCTGTGTGGTGTTTGTAGACCATTATTTGTTTTTAGTGGGGTTCGTATTGCTCATTCTTCAGTGTTCTGTGTGGTGTTTTGTAGATCATTGTTTGTTTTTAGTGGTGTTCGTATTGCTCATTCTTCAGTGTTCTGTGTGGTGTTTTGTAGATCATTGTTTGTTTTTAGTGGGTTCGTATTGCTCATTCTTCAGTGTTCTGTGTGGTGTTTTGTAGACCATTGTTTGTTTTTAGTGGGTTCGTATTGCTCATTCTTCAGTGTTCTGTGTGGTGTTTTGTAGACCATTGTTTGTTTTTAGTGGGGTTCGTATCGCTCATTCTTCAGTGTTCTGTGTGGTGTTTTGTAGACCATTGTTTGTTTTTAGTGGTGTTGGTATTGCTCATTCTTCAGTGTTCTGTTCAGTGATTTGTAAACCATTGTTTGGTTTTAGTGGGGTTCGTATTGCTCATTCTTTAGTGTTCTGTGCAGTGTTTTGTAGATCATTGTTTGTTTTTAGTGGGGTTCGTATTGCTCATTCTTCAGTGTTCTGTGTGGTGTTTTGTAGACCATTGTTTGTTTTTAGTGGGGTTCGTATTGCTCATTCTTTAGTGTTCTGTGTAGTGTTTTGTAAACCATTGTTTGTTTTTAGTGGGTTCGTATTGCTCATTCTTTAGTGTTCTGTGCAGTGTTTTGTAGACCATTGTTTGTTTTCAGTGGGGTTCGTATTGCTCATTCTTCAGTGTTCTGTGCAGTGTTTTGTAAACCATTGTTAGTTTTTAGTGGGGTTCGTGTTGCTCATTCTTCAGTGTTCTGTGCAGTGTTTTGTAAACCATTGTTTGGTTTTAGTGGGGTTCGTATTGCTCATTCTTCAGTGTTTTGTGCAGTGTTTTGTAGACCATTGTTTGTTTTTAGTGGGGTTCGTATTGCTCATTCTTCAGTGTTCTGTGTGGTGTTTTGTAGACCATTGTTTGTTTTTAGTGGGGTTCCTATTGCTCATTCTTCAGTGTTCTGTGCAGTGTTTTGTAGACCATTGTTTGTTTTTAGTGGGTTCGTATTGCTCATTCTTCAGTGTTCTGTGTAGTGTTTTGTAGACCATTGTTTGTTTTTAGTGGGTTCGTATTGCTCATTCTTCAGTGTTCTGTGTGGTGTTTTGTAGACCATTGTTTGTTTTTATTGGGGTTCGTGTTGCTCATTCTTCAGTGTTCTGTGCAGTGTTTTGTAGACCATTGTTTGTTTTTAGTGGGGTTCGTGTTGCTCATTCTTCAGTGTTCTGTGCAGTGTTTTGTAGACCATTGTTTGTTTTTAGTGGGGTTCGTATTGCTCATTCTTCAGTGTTCTGTGTGGTGTTTTGTAGACCATTGTTTGTTTTTAGTGGGGTTCCTATTGTTCATTCTTCAGTGTTCTGTGCAGTGTTTTGTAGACCATTGTTTGTTTTTAGTGGGTTCGTATTGCTCATTCTTCAGTGTTCTGTGTGGTGTTTTGTAGACCATTGTTTGTTTTTAGTGGGGTTCGTATTGCTCATTCTTCAGTGTTCTGTGCAGTGTTTTGTAGACCATTGTTTGTTTTTAGTGGGTTCGTATTGCTCATTCTTCAGTGTTCTGTGCAGTGTTTTGTAGACCATTGTTTGTTTTTAGTGGGGTTCCTATTGCTCATTCTTCAGTGTTCTGTGTGGTGTTTTGTAGACCATTGTTTGTTTTTAGTGGGGTTCGTATTGCTCATTCTTCAGTGTTCTGTGCAGTGTTTTGTAGACCATTGTTTGTTTTTAGTGGGTTCGTATTGCTCATTCTTCAGTGTTCTGTGTGGTGTTTTGTAGACCATTGTTTGTTTTTAGTGGGGTTCGTATTGCTCATTCTTCAGTGTTCTATGTGGTGTTTTTTGTAGACCATTGTTTGTTTTTAGTGGGGTTCGTGTTGCTCATTCTTCAGTGTTCTGTGCAGTGTTTTGTAGACCATCGTTTGTTTTTAGTGGGGTTCGTGTTGCTCATTCTTCAGTGTTCTGTGCAGTGTTTTGTAGACCATTGTTTGTTTTTAGTGGGTTCGTATTGCTCATTCTTCAGTGTTCTGTGTGGTGTTTTGTAGACCATTGTTTGTTTTTAGTGGGGTTCGTATTGCTCATTCTTCAGTGTTCTGTGCAGTGTTTTGTAGACCATTATTTGCTTTTGGTGGGTTCGTATTGCTCATTCTTCAGTGTTCTGTGTGGTGTTTTGTAGACCATTGTTTGTTTTTAGTGGGGTTCGTATTGCTCATTCTTCAGTGTTCTGTGCAGTGTTTTGTAAACCATTGTTTGTTTTTAATGGGGTTCGTATTGCTCATTCTTCAGTGTTCTGTGTGGTGTTTTGTAGACCATTGTTTGTTTTTGGTGGGTTCGTATTGCTCATTGTTCAGTGTTCTGTGTGGTGTTTGTAGACCATTATTTGTTTTTAGTGGGGTTCGTATTGCTCATTCTTCAGTGTTCTGTGTGGTGTTTTGTAGATCATTGTTTGTTTTTAGTGGTGTTCGTATTGCTCATTCTTCAGTGTTCTGTGTGGTGTTTTGTAGATCATTGTTTGTTTTTAGTGGGTTCGTATTGCTCATTCTTCAGTGTTCTGTGTGGTGTTTTGTAGACCATTGTTTGTTTTTAGTGGGTTCGTATTGCTCATTCTTCAGTGTTCTGTGTGGTGTTTTGTAGACCATTGTTTGTTTTTAGTGGGGTTCGTATTGCTCATTCTTCAGTGTTCTGTGTGGTGTTTTGTAGACCATTGTTTGTTTTTAGTGGTGTTGGTATTGCTCATTCTTCAGTGTTCTGTTCAGTGTTTTGTAAACCATTGTTTGGTTTTAGTGGGGTTCGTATTGCTCATTCTTTAGTGTTCTGTGCAGTGTTTTGTAGATCATTGTTTGTTTTTAGTGGGGTTCGTATTGCTCATTCTTCAGTGTTCTGTGTGGTGTTTTGTAGACCATTGTTTGTTTTTAGTGGGGTTCGTATTGCTCATTCTTTAGTGTTCTGTGTAGTGTTTTGTAAACCATTGTTTGTTTTTAGTGGGTTCGTATTGCTCATTCTTTAGTGTTCTGTGCAGTGTTTTGTAGACCATTGTTTGTTTTCAGTGGGGTTCGTATTGCTCATTCTTCAGTGTTTTGTGCAGTGTTTTGTAGACCATTGTTTGTTTTTAGTGGGGTTCGTATTGCTCATTCTTCAGTGTTCTGTGTGGTGTTTTGTAGACCATTGTTTGTTTTTAGTGGGGTTCCTATTGCTCATTCTTCAGTGTTCTGTGCAGTGTTTTGTAGACCATTGTTTGTTTTTAGTGGGTTCGTATTGCTCATTCTTCAGTGTTCTGTGTAGTGTTTTGTAGACCATTGTTTGTTTTTAGTGGGTTCGTATTGCTCATTCTTCAGTGTTCTGTGTGGTGTTTTGTAGACCATTGTTTGTTTTTATTGGGGTTCGTGTTGCTCATTCTTCAGTGTTCTGTGCAGTGTTTTGTAGACCATTGTTTGTTTTTAGTGGGGTTCGTGTTGCTCATTCTTCAGTGTTCTGTGCAGTGTTTTGTAGACCATTGTTTGTTTTTAGTGGGGTTCGTATTGCTCATTCTTCAGTGTTCTGTGTGGTGTTTTGTAGACCATTGTTTGTTTTTAGTGGGGTTCCTATTGTTCATTCTTCAGTGTTCTGTGCAGTGTTTTGTAGACCATTGTTTGTTTTTAGTGGGTTCGTATTGCTCATTCTTCAGTGTTCTGTGTGGTGTTTTGTAGACCATTGTTTGTTTTTAGTGGGGTTCGTATTGCTCATTCTTCAGTGTTCTGTGCAGTGTTTTGTAGACCATTGTTTGTTTTTAGTGGGTTCGTATTGCTCATTCTTCAGTGTTCTGTGCAGTGTTTTGTAGACCATTGTTTGTTTTTAGTGGGGTTCCTATTGCTCATTCTTCAGTGTTCTGTGTGGTGTTTTGTAGACCATTGTTTGTTTTTAGTGGGGTTCGTATTGCTCATTCTTCAGTGTTCTGTGCAGTGTTTTGTAGACCATTGTTTGTTTTTAGTGGGTTCGTATTGCTCATTCTTCAGTGTTCTGTGTGGTGTTTTGTAGACCATTGTTTGTTTTTAGTGGGGTTCGTATTGCTCATTCTTCAGTGTTCTATGTGGTGTTTTTTGTAGACCATTGTTTGTTTTTAGTGGGGTTCGTGTTGCTCATTCTTCAGTGTTCTGTGCAGTGTTTTGTAGACCATCGTTTGTTTTTAGTGGGGTTCGTGTTGCTCATTCTTCAGTGTTCTGTGCAGTGTTTTGTAGACCATTGTTTGTTTTTAGTGGGTTCGTATTGCTCATTCTTCAGTGTTCTGTGTGGTGTTTTGTAGACCATTGTTTGTTTTTAGTGGGGTTCGTATTGCTCATTCTTCAGTGTTCTGTGCAGTGTTTTGTAGACCATTATTTGCTTTTGGTGGGTTCGTATTGCTCATTCTTCAGTGTTCTGTGTGGTGTTTTGTAGACCATTGTTTGTTTTTAGTGGGGTTCGTATTGCTCATTCTTCAGTGTTCTGTGCAGTGTTTTGTAAACCATTGTTTGTTTTTAATGGGGTTCGTATTGCTCATTCTTCAGTGTTCTGTGTGGTGTTTTGTAGACCATTGTTTGTTTTTGGTGGGTTCGTATTGCTCATTGTTCAGTGTTCTGTGTGGTGTTTGTAGACCATTATTTGTTTTTAGTGGGGTTCGTATTGCTCATTCTTCAGTGTTCTGTGTGGTGTTTTGTAGATCATTGTTTGTTTTTAGTGGTGTTCGTATTGCTCATTCTTCAGTGTTCTGTGTGGTGTTTTGTAGATCATTGTTTGTTTTTAGTGGGTTCGTATTGCTCATTCTTCAGTGTTCTGTGTGGTGTTTTGTAGACCATTGTTTGTTTTTAGTGGGTTCGTATTGCTCATTCTTCAGTGTTCTGTGTGGTGTTTTGTAGACCATTGTTTGTTTTTAGTGGGGTTCGTATTGCTCATTCTTCAGTGTTCTGTGTGGTGTTTTGTAGACCATTGTTTGTTTTTAGTGGTGTTGGTATTGCTCATTCTTCAGTGTTCTGTTCAGTGTTTTGTAAACCATTGTTTGGTTTTAGTGGGGTTCGTATTGCTCATTCTTTAGTGTTCTGTGCAGTGTTTTGTAGATCATTGTTTGTTTTAGTGGGGTTCGTATTGCTCATTCTTCAGTGTTCTGTGTGGTGTTTTGTAGACCATTGTTTGTTTTTAGTGGGGTTCGTATTGCTCATTCTTTAGTGTTCTGTGTAGTGTTTTGTAAACCATTGTTTGTTTTTAGTGGGTTCGTATTGCTCATTCTTTAGTGTTCTGTGCAGTGTTTTGTAGACCATTGTTTGTTTTCAGTGGGGTTCGTATTGCTCATTCTTCAGTGTTCTGTGCAGTGTTTTGTAAACCATTGTTTGTTTTTAGTGGGGTTCGTGTTGCTCATTCTTCAGTGTTCTGTGCAGTGTTTTGTAAACCATTGTTTGGTTTTAGTGGGGTTCGTATTGCTCATTCTTCAGTGTTTTGTGCAGTGTTTTGTAGACCATTGTTTGTTTTTAGTGGGGTTCGTATTGCTCATTCTTCAGTGTTCTGTGTGGTGTTTTGTAGACCATTGTTTGTTTTTAGTGGGGTTCCTATTGCTCATTCTTCAGTGTTCTGTGCAGTGTTTTGTAGACCATTGTTTGTTTTTAGTGGGTTCGTATTGCTCATTCTTCAGTGTTCTGTGTAGTGTTTTGTAGACCATTGTTTGTTTTTAGTGGGTTCGTATTGCACATTCTTTAGTGTTCTGTGCAGTGTTTTGTAGACCATTGTTTGTTTTTAGTGGGGTTCGTATTGCTCATTCTTTAGTGTTCTGTGCAGTGTTTTGTAAACCATTGTTTGTTTTTAGTGGGGTTCGTGTTGCTCATTCTCCAGTGTTCTGTGCAGTGTTTTGTAGACCATTGTTTGTTTTTAGTGGGGTTCGTATTGCTCATTCTTCAGTGTTCTGTGTGGTGTTTTGTAGACCATTGTTTGTTTTTAGTGGGGTTCCTATTGCTCATTCTTCAGTGTTCTGTGCAGTGTTTTGTAGACCATTGTTGTTTTTAGTGGATTCGTATTGCTCATTCTTCAGTGTTCTGTGTAGTGTTTTGTAGACCATTGTTTGTTTTTAGTGGGTTCGTATTGCTCATTCTTTAGTGTTCTGTGTGGTGTTTTGTAGACCATTGTTTTTTTTTAGTGGGGTTCGTATTGCTCATTCTTCAGTGTTCTGTGCAGTGTTTTGTAAACCATTGTTTGTTTTTAGTGGGGTTCGTGTTGCTCATTCTTCAGTGTTCTGTGCAGTGTTTTGTAAACCATTGTTTGGTTTTAGTGGGGTTCGTATTGCTCATTCTTCAGTGTTCTGTGCAGTGTTTTGTAGACCATTGTTTGTTTTTAGTGGGGTTCGTATTGCTCATTCTTCAGTGTTCTGTGTGGTGTTTTGTAGACCATTGTTTGTTTTTAGTGGGGTTCCTATTGCTCATTCTTCAGTGTTCTGTGCAGTGTTTTGTAGACCATTGTTTGTTTTTAGTGGGTTCGTATTGCTCATTCTTCAGTGTTCTGTGTGGTGTTTTGTAGACCATTGTTTGTTTTTAGTGGGGTTCGTATTGCTCATTCTTCAGTGTTCTGTGCAGTGTTTTGTAGACCATTGTTTGTTTTAGTGGGTTCGTATTGCTCATTCTTCAGTGTTCTGTGCAGTGTTTTGTAGACCATTGTTTGTTTTTAGTGGGGTTCCTATTGCTCATTCTTCAGTGTTCTGTGTGGTGTTTTGTAGACCATTGTTTGTTTTTAGTGGGTTCGTATTGCTCATTCTTCAGTATTCTGTGCAGTGTTTTGTAGACCATTGTTTGTTTTTAGTGGGTTCGTATTGCTCATTCTTCAGTGTTCTGTGTAGTGTTTTGTAGACCATTGTTTGTTTTTAGTGGGTTCGTATTGCTCATTCTTCAGTGTTCTGTGTGGTGTTTTGTAGACCATTGTTTGTTTTTATTGGGGTTCGTGTTGCTCATTCTTCAGTGTTCTGTGCAGTGTTTTGTAGACCATTGTTTGTTTTTAGTGGGGTTCGTGTTGCTCATTCTTCAGTGTTCTGTGCAGTGTTTTGTAGACCATTGTTTGTTTTTAGTGGGGTTCGTATTGCTCATTCTTCAGTGTTCTGTGCAGTGTTTTGTAGACCATTGTTTGTTTTTAGTGGGTTCGTATTGCTCATTCTTCAGTGTTCTGTGCAGTGTTTTGTAGACCATTGTTTGTTTTTAGTGGGGTTCCTATTGCTCATTCTTCAGTGTTCTGTGTGGTGTTTTGTAGACCATTGTTTGTTTTTAGTGGGGTTCGTATTGCTCATTCTTCAGTGTTCTGTGCAGTGTTTTGTAGACCATTGTTTGTTTTTAGTGGGTTCGTATTGCTCATTCTTCAGTGTTCTGTGTGGTGTTTTGTAGACCATTGTTTGTTTTTAGTGGGGTTCGTATTGCTCATTCTTCAGTGTTCTGTGTGGTGTTTTGTAGACCATTGTTTGTTTTTAGTGGGGTTCCTATTGCTCATTCTTCAGTGTTCTGTGCAGTGTTTTGTAGACCATTGTTGTTTTTAGTGGATTCGTATTGCTCATTCTTCAGTGTTCTGTGTAGTGTTTTGTAGACCATTGTTTGTTTTTAGTGGGTTCGTATTGCTCATTCTTTAGTGTTCTGTGTGGTGTTTTGTAGACCATTGTTTTTTTTTAGTGGGGTTCGTATTGCTCATTCTTCAGTGTTCTGTGCAGTGTTTTGTAAACCATTGTTTGTTTTTAGTGGGGTTCGTGTTGCTCATTCTTCAGTGTTCTGTGCAGTGTTTTGTAAACCATTGTTTGGTTTTAGTGGGGTTCGTATTGCTCATTCTTCAGTGTTCTGTGCAGTGTTTTGTAGACCATTGTTTGTTTTTAGTGGGGTTCGTATTGCTCATTCTTCAGTGTTCTGTGTGGTGTTTTGTAGACCATTGTTTGTTTTTAGTGGGGTTCCTATTGCTCATTCTTCAGTGTTCTGTGCAGTGTTTTGTAGACCATTGTTTGTTTTTAGTGGGTTCGTATTGCTCATTCTTCAGTGTTCTGTGTGGTGTTTTGTAGACCATTGTTTGTTTTTAGTGGGGTTCGTATTGCTCATTCTTCAGTGTTCTGTGCAGTGTTTTGTAGACCATTGTTTGTTTTAGTGGGTTCGTATTGCTCATTCTTCAGTGTTCTGTGCAGTGTTTTGTAGACCATTGTTTGTTTTTAGTGGGGTTCCTATTGCTCATTCTTCAGTGTTCTGTGCAGTGTTTTGTAGACCATTGTTTGTTTTTAGTGGGTTCGTATTGCTCATTCTTCAGTGTTCTGTGTAGTGTTTTGTAGACCATTGTTTGTTTTTAGTGGGTTCGTATTGCTCATTCTTCAGTGTTCTGTGTGGTGTTTTGTAGACCATTGTTTGTTTTTATTGGGGTTCGTGTTGCTCATTCTTCAGTGTTCTGTGCAGTGTTTTGTAGACCATTGTTTGTTTTTAGTGGGGTTCGTGTTGCTCATTCTTCAGTGTTCTGTGCAGTGTTTTGTAGACCATTGTTTGTTTTTAGTGGGGTTCGTATTGCTCATTCTTCAGTGTTCTGTGTGGTGTTTTGTAGACCATTGTTTGTTTTTAGTGGGGTTCCTATTGTTCATTCTTCAGTGTTCTGTGCAGTGTTTTGTAGACCATTGTTTGTTTTTAGTGGGTTCGTATTGCTCATTCTTCAGTGTTCTGTGTGGTGTTTTGTAGACCATTGTTTGTTTTTAGTGGGGTTCGTATTGCTCATTCTTCAGTGTTCTGTGCAGTGTTTTGTAGACCATTGTTTGTTTTTAGTGGGTTCGTATTGCTCATTCTTCAGTGTTCTGTGCAGTGTTTTGTAGACCATTGTTTGTTTTTAGTGGGGTTCCTATTGCTCATTCTTCAGTGTTCTGTGTGGTGTTTTGTAGACCATTGTTTGTTTTTAGTGGGGTTCGTATTGCTCATTCTTCAGTGTTCTGTGCAGTGTTTTGTAGACCATTGTTTGTTTTTAGTGGGTTCGTATTGCTCATTCTTCAGTGTTCTGTGTGGTGTTTTGTAGACCATTGTTTGTTTTTAGTGGGGTTCGTATTGCTCATTCTTCAGTGTTCTATGTGGTGTTTTTTGTAGACCATTGTTTGTTTTTAGTGGGGTTCGTATTGCTCATTCTTCGGTGTTCTGTGCAGTGTTTTGTAGACCATTGTTTGTTTTTAGTGGGGTTCGTATTGCTCATTCTTCAGTGTTCTGTGCAGTGTTTTGTAGACCATTGTTTGTTTTTAGTGGGGTTCGTGTTGCTCATTCTTCAGTGTTCTGTGCAGTGTTTTGTAGACCATCGTTTGTTTTTAGTGGGGTTCGTGTTGCTCATTCTTCAGTGTTCTGTGCAGTGTTTTGTAGACCATTGTTTGTTTTTAGTGGGTTCGTATTGCTCATTCTTCAGTGTTCTGTGTGGTGTTTTGTAGACCATTGTTTGTTTTTAGTGGGGTTCGTATTGCTCATTCTTCAGTGTTCTGTGCAGTGTTTTGTAGACCATTGTTTGCTTTTGGTGGGTTCGTATTGCTCATTCTTCAGTGTTCTGTGTGGTGTTTTGTAGACCATTGTTTGTTTTTAGTGGGGTTCGTATTGCTCATTCTTCAGTGTTCTGTGCAGTGTTTTGTAAACCATTGTTTGTTTTTAATGGGGTTCGTATTGCTCATTCTTCAGTGTTCTGTGTGGTGTTTTGTAGACCATTGTTTGTTTTTGGTGGGTTCGTATTGCTCATTGTTCAGTGTTCTGTGTGGTGTTTGTAGACCATTATTTGTTTTTAGTGGGGTTCGTATTGCTCATTCTTCAGTGTTCTGTGTGGTGTTTTGTAGATCATTGTTTGTTTTTAGTGGTGTTCGTATTGCTCATTCTTCAGTGTTCTGTGTGGTGTTTTGTAGATCATTGTTTGTTTTTAGTGGGTTCGTATTGCTCATTCTTCAGTGTTCTGTGTGGTGTTTTGTAGACCATTGTTTGTTTTTAGTGGGTTCGTATTGCTCATTCTTCAGTGTTCTGTGTGGTGTTTTGTAGACCATTGTTTGTTTTTAGTGGGGTTCGTATTGCTCATTCTTCAGTGTTCTGTGTGGTGTTTTGTAGACCATTGTTTGTTTTTAGTGGTGTTGGTATTGCTCATTCTTCAGTGTTCTGTTCAGTGTTTTGTAAACCATTGTTTGGTTTTAGTGGGGTTCGTATTGCTCATTCTTTAGTGTTCTGTGCAGTGTTTTGTAGATCATTGTTTGTTTTTAGTGGGGTTCGTATTGCTCATTCTTCAGTGTTCTGTGTGGTGTTTTGTAGACCATTGTTTGTTTTTAGTGGGGTTCGTATTGCTCATTCTTTAGTGTTCTGTGTAGTGTTTTGTAAACCATTGTTTGTTTTTAGTGGGTTCGTATTGCTCATTCTTTAGTGTTCTGTGCAGTGTTTTGTAGACCATTGTTTGTTTTCAGTGGGGTTCGTATTGCTCATTCTTCAGTGTTCTGTGCAGTGTTTTGTAAACCATTGTTTGTTTTTAGTGGGGTTCGTGTTGCTCATTCTTCAGTGTTCTGTGCAGTGTTTTGTAAACCATTGTTTGGTTTTAGTGGGGTTCGTATTGCTCATTCTTCAGTGTTTTGTGCAGTGTTTTGTAGACCATTGTTTGTTTTTAGTGGGGTTCGTATTGCTCATTCTTCAGTGTTCTGTGTGGTGTTTTGTAGACCATTGTTTGTTTTTAGTGGGGTTCCTATTGCTCATTCTTCAGTGTTCTGTGCAGTGTTTTGTAGACCATTGTTTGTTTTTAGTGGGTTCGTATTGCTCATTCTTCAGTGTTCTGTGTAGTGTTTTGTAGACCATTGTTTGTTTTTAGTGGGTTCGTATTGCTCATTCTTTAGTGTTCTGTGCAGTGTTTTGTAGACCATTGTTTGTTTTTAGTGGGGTTCGTATTGCTCATTCTTTAGTGTTCTGTGCAGTGTTTTGTAAACCATTGTTTGTTTTTAGTGGGGTTCGTGTTGCTCATTCTTCAGTGTTCTGTGTAGTGTTTTGTAGACCATTGTTTGTTTTTAGTGGGTTCGTATTGCTCATTCTTTAGTGTTCTGTGTGGTGTTTTGTAGACCATTGTTTTTTTTTAGTGGGGTTCCTATTGCTCATTCTTCAGTGTTCTGTGCAGTGTTTTGTAAACCATTGTTTGTTTTTAGTGGGGTTCGTGTTGCTCATTCTTCAGTGTTCTGTGCAGTGTTTTGTAAACCATTGTTTGGTTTTAGTGGGGTTCGTATTGCTCATTCTTCAGTGTTCTGTGCAGTGTTTTGTAGACCATTGTTTGTTTTTAGTGGGGTTCGTATTGCTCATTCTTCAGTGTTCTGTGTGGTGTTTTGTAGACCATTGTTTGTTTTTAGTGGGGTTCCTATTGCTCATTCTTCAGTGTTCTGTGCAGTGTTTTGTAGACCATTGTTTGTTTTTAGTGGGTTCGTATTGCTCATTCTTCAGTGTTCTGTGTGGTGTTTTGTAGACCATTGTTTGTTTTTAGTGGGGTTCGTATTGCTCATTCTTCAGTGTTCTGTGCAGTGTTTTGTAGACCATTGTTTGTTTTAGTGGGTTCGTATTGCTCATTCTTCAGTGTTCTGTGCAGTGTTTTGTAGACCATTGTTTGTTTTTAGTGGGGTTCCTATTGCTCATTCTTCAGTGTTCTGTGCAGTGTTTTGTAGACCATTGTTTGTTTTTAGTGGGTTCGTATTGCTCATTCTTCAGTGTTCTGTGTAGTGTTTTGTAGACCATTGTTTGTTTTTAGTGGGTTCGTATTGCTCATTCTTCAGTGTTCTGTGTGGTGTTTTGTAGACCATTGTTTGTTTTTATTGGGGTTCGTGTTGCTCATTCTTCAGTGTTCTGTGCAGTGTTTTGTAGACCATTGTTTGTTTTTAGTGGGGTTCGTGTTGCTCATTCTTCAGTGTTCTGTGCAGTGTTTTGTAGACCATTGTTTGTTTTTAGTGGGGTTCGTATTGCTCATTCTTCAGTGTTCTGTGTGGTGTTTTGTAGACCATTGTTTGTTTTTAGTGGGGTTCCTATTGTTCATTCTTCAGTGTTCTGTGCAGTGTTTTGTAGACCATTGTTTGTTTTTAGTGGGTTCGTATTGCTCATTCTTCAGTGTTCTGTGTGGTGTTTTGTAGACCATTGTTTGTTTTTAGTGGGGTTCGTATTGCTCATTCTTCAGTGTTCTGTGCAGTGTTTTGTAGACCATTGTTTGTTTTTAGTGGGTTCGTATTGCTCATTCTTCAGTGTTCTGTGCAGTGTTTTGTAGACCATTGTTTGTTTTTAGTGGGGTTCCTATTGCTCATTCTTCAGTGTTCTGTGTGGTGTTTTGTAGACCATTGTTTGTTTTTAGTGGGGTTCGTATTGCTCATTCTTCAGTGTTCTGTGCAGTGTTTTGTAGACCATTGTTTGTTTTTAGTGGGTTCGTATTGCTCATTCTTCAGTGTTCTGTGTGGTGTTTTGTAGACCATTGTTTGTTTTTAGTGGGGTTCGTATTGCTCATTCTTCAGTGTTCTATGTGGTGTTTTTTGTAGACCATTGTTTGTTTTTAGTGGGGTTCGTATTGCTCATTCTTCGGTGTTCTGTGCAGTGTTTTGTAGACCATTGTTTGTTTTTAGTGGGGTTCGTATTGCTCATTCTTCAGTGTTCTGTGCAGTGTTTTGTAGACCATTGTTTGTTTTTAGTGGGGTTCGTGTTGCTCATTCTTCAGTGTTCTGTGCAGTGTTTTGTAGACCATCGTTTGTTTTTAGTGGGGTTCGTGTTGCTCATTCTTCAGTGTTCTGTGCAGTGTTTTGTAGACCATTGTTTGTTTTTAGTGGGTTCGTATTGCTCATTCTTCAGTGTTCTGTGTGGTGTTTTGTAGACCATTGTTTGTTTTTAGTGGGGTTCGTATTGCTCATTCTTCAGTGTTCTGTGCAGTGTTTTGTAGACCATTGTTTGCTTTTGGTGGGTTCGTATTGCTCATTCTTCAGTGTTCTGTGTGGTGTTTTGTAGACCATTGTTTGTTTTTAGTGGGGTTCGTATTGCTCATTCTTCAGTGTTCTGTGCAGTGTTTTGTAAACCATTGTTTGTTTTTAATGGGGTTCGTATTGCTCATTCTTCAGTGTTCTGTGTGGTGTTTTGTAGACCATTGTTTGTTTTTGGTGGGTTCGTATTGCTCATTGTTCAGTGTTCTGTGTGGTGTTTGTAGACCATTATTTGTTTTTAGTGGGGTTCGTATTGCTCATTCTTCAGTGTTCTGTGTGGTGTTTTGTAGATCATTGTTTGTTTTTAGTGGTGTTCGTATTGCTCATTCTTCAGTGTTCTGTGTGGTGTTTTGTAGATCATTGTTTGTTTTTAGTGGGTTCGTATTGCTCATTCTTCAGTGTTCTGTGTGGTGTTTTGTAGACCATTGTTTGTTTTTAGTGGGTTCGTATTGCTCATTCTTCAGTGTTCTGTGTGGTGTTTTGTAGACCATTGTTTGTTTTTAGTGGGGTTCGTATTGCTCATTCTTCAGTGTTCTGTGTGGTGTTTTGTAGACCATTGTTTGTTTTTAGTGGTGTTGGTATTGCTCATTCTTCAGTGTTCTGTTCAGTGTTTTGTAAACCATTGTTTGGTTTTAGTGGGGTTCGTATTGCTCATTCTTTAGTGTTCTGTGCAGTGTTTTGTAGATCATTGTTTGTTTTTAGTGGGGTTCGTATTGCTCATTCTTCAGTGTTCTGTGTGGTGTTTTGTAGACCATTGTTTGTTTTTAGTGGGGTTCGTATTGCTCATTCTTTAGTGTTCTGTGTAGTGTTTTGTAAACCATTGTTTGTTTTTAGTGGGTTCGTATTGCTCATTCTTTAGTGTTCTGTGCAGTGTTTTGTAGACCATTGTTTGTTTTCAGTGGGGTTCGTATTGCTCATTCTTCAGTGTTCTGTGCAGTGTTTTGTAAACCATTGTTTGTTTTTAGTGGGGTTCGTGTTGCTCATTCTTCAGTGTTCTGTGCAGTGTTTTGTAAACCATTGTTTGGTTTTAGTGGGGTTCGTATTGCTCATTCTTCAGTGTTTTGTGCAGTGTTTTGTAGACCATTGTTTGTTTTTAGTGGGGTTCGTATTGCTCATTCTTCAGTGTTCTGTGTGGTGTTTTGTAGACCATTGTTTGTTTTTAGTGGGGTTCCTATTGCTCATTCTTCAGTGTTCTGTGCAGTGTTTTGTAGACCATTGTTTGTTTTTAGTGGGTTCGTATTGCTCATTCTTCAGTGTTCTGTGTAGTGTTTTGTAGACCATTGTTTGTTTTTAGTGGGTTCGTATTGCTCATTCTTTAGTGTTCTGTGCAGTGTTTTGTAGACCATTGTTTGTTTTTAGTGGGGTTCGTATTGCTCATTCTTTAGTGTTCTGTGCAGTGTTTTGTAAACCATTGTTTGTTTTTAGTGGGGTTCGTGTTGCTCATTCTTCAGTGTTCTGTGCAGTGTTTTGTAGACCATTGTTTGTTTTTAGTGGGGTTCGTATTGCTCATTCTTCAGTGTTCTGTGTGGTGTTTTGTAGACCATTGTTTGTTTTTAGTGGGGTTCCTATTGCTCATTCTTCAGTGTTCTGTGCAGTGTTTTGTAGACCATTGTTGTTTTTAGTGGATTCGTATTGCTCATTCTTCAGTGTTCTGTGTAGTGTTTTGTAGACCATTGTTTGTTTTTAGTGGGTTCGTATTGCTCATTCTTTAGTGTTCTGTGTGGTGTTTTGTAGACCATTGTTTTTTTTTAGTGGGGTTCGTATTGCTCATTCTTCAGTGTTCTGTGCAGTGTTTTGTAAACCATTGTTTGTTTTTAGTGGGGTTCGTGTTGCTCATTCTTCAGTGTTCTGTGCAGTGTTTTGTAAACCATTGTTTGGTTTTAGTGGGGTTCGTATTGCTCATTCTTCAGTGTTCTGTGCAGTGTTTTGTAGACCATTGTTTGTTTTTAGTGGGGTTCGTATTGCTCATTCTTCAGTGTTCTGTGTGGTGTTTTGTAGACCATTGTTTGTTTTTAGTGGGGTTCCTATTGCTCATTCTTCAGTGTTCTGTGCAGTGTTTTGTAGACCATTGTTTGTTTTTAGTGGGTTCGTATTGCTCATTCTTCAGTGTTCTGTGTGGTGTTTTGTAGACCATTGTTTGTTTTTAGTGGGGTTCGTATTGCTCATTCTTCAGTGTTCTGTGCAGTGTTTTGTAGACCATTGTTTGTTTTTAGTGGGTTCGTATTGCTCATTCTTCAGTGTTCTGTGCAGTGTTTTGTAGACCATTGTTTGTTTTTAGTGGGTTCGTATTGCTCATTCTTCAGTATTCTGTTCAGTGTTTTGTAGACCATTGTTTGTTTTTAGTGGGGTCGTATTGCTCATTCTTCAGTGTTCTGTGCAGTGTTTTGTAAACCATTGTTTGGTTTTAGTGGGGTTCGTATTGCTCATTCTTCAGTGTTCTGTGTGGTGTTTTGTAGACCATTGTTTGTTTTTAGTGGGTTCGTATTGCTCATTCTTCAGTGTTTTGTGCAGTGTTTTGTAGACCATTGTTTGTTTTTAGTGGGTTCGTATTGCTCATTCTTCAGTGTTCTGTGTGGTGTTTTGTAGAACATTGTTTGTTTTTAGTGGGGTTCGTATTGCTCATTCTTCAGTGTTCTGTGCAGTGTTTTGTAAACCATTGTTTGATTTTAGTGGGGTTCGTATTGCTCATTCTTCAGTGTTCTGTGCAGTGTTTTGTAGACCATTGTTTGTTTTTAGTGGGGTTCGTATTGCTCATTCTTCAGTGTTCTGTGTGGTGTTTTGTAGACCATTGTTTGTTTTTAGTGGGGTTCCTATTGCTCATTCTTCAGTGTTCTGTGCAGTGTTTTGTAGACCATTGTTTGTTTTTAGTGGGTTCGTATTGCTCATTCTTCAGTGTTCTGTGTGGTGTTTTGTAGACCATTGTTTGTTTTTAGTGGGGTTCGTATTGCTCATTCTTCAGTGTTCTGTGCAGTGTTTTGTAGACCATTGTTTGTTTTTAGTGGGTTCGTATTGCTCATTCTTCAGTGTTCTGTGCAGTGTTTTGTAGACCATTGTTTGTTTTTAGTGGGTTCGTATTGCTCATTCTTCAGTATTCTGTTCAGTGTTTTGTAGACCATTGTTTGTTTTTAGTGGGGTCGCATTGCTCATTCTTCAGTGTTCTGTGCAGTGTTTTGTAAACCATTGTTTGGTTTTAGTGGGGTTCGTATTGCTCATTCTTTAGTGTTCTGTGTGGTGTTTTGTAGACCATTGTTTGTTTTTAGTGGGTTCGTATTGCTCATTCTTCAGTGTTTTGTGCAGTGTTTTGTAGACCATTGTTTGTTTTTAGTGGGTTCGTATTGCTCATTCTTCAGTGTTCTGTGTGGTGTTTTGTAGAACATTGTTTGTTTTTAGTGGGGTTCGTATTGCTCATTCTTCAGTGTTCTGTGTGGTGTTTTGTAGACCATTGTTTGTTTTTAGTGGGTTCGTATTGCTCATTCTTCAGTGTTCTGTGCAGTGTTTTGTAGACCATTGTTTGTTTTTAATGGGGTTCGTATTGCTCATTCTTCAGTGTTCTGTGCAGTGTTTTGTAGACCATTGTTTGTTTTTAGTGGGTTCGTATTGCTCATTCTTCAGTGTTCTGTGCAGTGTTTTGTAGACCATTGTTTGTTTTTAATGGGGTTCGTGTTGCTCATTCTTCAGTGTTCTGTGCAGTGTTTTGTAGACCATTGTTTGTTTTTAATGGGGTTCGTATTGCTCATTCTTCAGTGTTCTGTGCAGTGTTTTGTAGACCATTGTTTTTTTTAGTGGGGTTCGTATTGCTCATTCTTCAGTGTTCTGTGTAGTGTTTTGTAGACCATTGTTCGTTTTTAGTGGGGTTCCTATTGCTCATTCTTCAGTGTTCTGTGCAGTGTTTTGTAGACCATTGTTGTTTTTAGTGGATTCGTATTGCTCATTCTTCAGTGTTCTGTGTAGTGTTTTGTAGACCATTGTTTGTTTTTAGTGGGTTCGTATTGCTCATTCTTTAGTGTTCTGTGTGGTGTTTTGTAGACCATTGTTTTTTTTTAGTGGTGTTCGTATTGCTCATTCTTCAGTGTTCTGTGCAGTGTTTTGTAAACCATTGTTTGTTTTTAGTGGGGTTCGTGTTGCTCATTCTTCAGTGTTCTGTGCAGTGTTTTGTAAACCATTGTTTGGTTATAGTGGGGTTCGTATTGCTCATTCTTCAGTGTTCTGTGCAGTGTTTTGTAGACCATTGTTTGTTTTTAGTTGGGTTCGTATTGCTCATTCTTCAGTGTTCTGTGTGGTGTTTTGTAGACCATTGTTTGTTTTTAGTGGGGTTCGTATTGCTCATTCTTCAGTGTTCTGTGCAGTGTTTTGTAGACCATTGTTTGTTTTTAGTGGGTTCGTATTGCTCATTCTTCAGTGTTCTGTGTGGTGTTTTGTAGACCATTGTTTGTTTTTAGTGGGTTCGTATTGCTCATTCTTCAGTGTTCTGTGTGGTGTTTTGTAGACCATTGTTTGTTTTTAGGGGGTTCGTATTGCTCATTCTTCAGTGTTCTGTTCAGTGTTTTATAGACCATTGTTTGTTTTTAGTGGGTTCGTATTGCTCATTCTTCAGTGTTCTGTGTGGTGTTTTGTAGACCATTGTTTGTTTTTAGGGGGTTCGTATTGCTCATTCTTCAGTGTTCTGTTCAGTGTTTTATAGACCATTGTTTGTTTTTAGTGGGTTCGTATTGCTCATTCTTCAGTGTTCTGTGTGGTGTTTTGTAGACCATTGTTTGTTTTTAGTGGGGTTCGTATTGCTCATTCTTCAGTGTTCTGTGTGGTGTTTTGTAGACCATTGTTTGTTTTTAGTGGGGTTCGTATTGCTCATTCTTCAGTGTTCTGTGTGGTGTTTTGTAGACCATTGTTTGTTTTTAGTGGGGTTCGTATTGCTCATTCTTCAGTGTTCTGTGCAGTGTTTTGTAGACCATTGTTTGTTTTTAGTGGGTTCGTATTGCTCATTCTTCAGTGTTCTGTGTGGTGTTTTGTAGACCATTGTTTGTTTTTAGTGGGTTCGTATTGCTCATTCTTCAGTGTTCTGTGTGGTGTTTTGTAGACCATTGTTTGTTTTTAGTGGGTTCCTATTGCTCATTCTTCAGTGTTCTGTGTAGTGTTTTGTAGACCATTGTTTGTTTTTAGTGGGTTCGTATTGCTCATTCTTCAGTGTTCTGTGTGGTGTTTTGTAAACCATTGTTTGTTTTTAGTGGGGTTCGTATTGCTCATTCTTCAGTGTCCTGTGCAGTGTTTTGTAGACCTTTGTTTGTTTTTAGTGGGTTCGTGTTGCTCATTCTTTAGTGTTCTGTGTGGTGTTTTGTAGACCATTGTTTGTTTTTAGTGGGGTTCGTATTGCTCATTCTTCAGTGTTCTGTGCAGTGTTTTGTAGACCATTGTTTGTTTTTAGTGGGTTCGTATTACTCATTCTTCAGTGTTCTGTGCAGTGTTTTGTAGACCATTGTTTGTTTTTAGTGGGTTCGTATTGCTCATTCTTCAGTGTTCTGTGCAGTGTTTTGTAGACCATTGTTTGTTTTTAGTGGGTTCGTATTGCTCATTCTTCAGTGTTCTGTGCAATGTTTTGTAGACCATTGTTTGTTTTTAGTGGGGTTCGTATTGCTCATTCTTCAGTGTTCTGTGCAGTGTTTTGTAGACCATTGTTTGTTTTTAGTGGGTTCGTATTGCTCATTCTTCAGTGTTCTGTTCAGTGTTTTGTAGACCATTGTTTGTTTTTAGTGGGGTTCGTATTGCTCATTCTTCAGTGTTCTGTGTGGTGTTTTGTAGACCGTTGTTTGTTTTTAGAGGGTTCGTATTGCTCATTCTTCAGTGTTCTGTGCAGTGTTTTTTGTAGACCATTGTTTGTTTTTAGTGGGTTCGTATTGCTCATTCTTCAGTGTTCTGTGCAGTATTTTGTAGACCATTGTTTGTTTTTAGTGGGTTCGTATTGCTCATTCTTCGGTGTTCTGAGCAGTGTTTTGTAGACCATTGTTTGTTTTTAGTGGGTTCGTATTGCTCATTCTTCAGTGTTCTGTGCAGTGTTTTGTAGACCATTGTTTGTTTTTAGTGGGTTCGTATTGCTCATTCTTCAGTGTTCTGTGTGGTGTTTTGTAGACCATTGTTTGTTTTTGGGGGGGTTCGTATTGCTCATTCTTCAGTGTTCTGTGCAGTGTTTTGTAGACCATTGTTTGTTTTTAGTGGTGTTCGTATTGCTCATTCTTCAGTGTTCTGTGTGGTGTTTTGTAGACCATTGTTTGTTTTTAGGGGGGTTCGTATTGTTCATTCTTCAGTGTTCTGTTCAGTGTCTTGTAGACCATTGTTTATTTTTAGTGGGTTCGTATTGCTCATTCTTCAGTGTTCTGTGCAGTGTTTTGTAGACCATTGTTTGTTTTTAGTGGGGTTCGTATTGCTCATTCTTCAGTGTTCTGTGTGGTGTTTTGTAGACCATTGTTTGTTTTTAGTGGGTTCGTATTGCTCATTCTTTAGTGTTCTGTGTGGTGTTTTCTAGACCATTGTTTGTTTTTAGTGGGGTTCGTATTGCTCATTCTTCAGTGTTCTGTTCAGTGTTTTGTAGACCATTGTTTGTTTTTAGTGGGTTCGTATTGCTCATTCTTCAGTGTTCTGTGTGGTGTTTTGTAGACCATTGTTTGTTTTTAATGGGGTTCGTATTGCTCATTCTTCAGTGTTCTGTGTGGTGTTTTTTGTAGTCCATTGTTTGTTTTTAGTGGGGTTCGTATTGCTCATTCTTCAGTGTTCTGTGCATTGTTTTGTAGACCATTGTTTGTTTTTAGTGGGGTTCGTATTGCTCATTCTTCGGTGTTCTGTGCAGTGTTTTGTAGACCATTGTTTGTTTTTAGTGGGTTCGTATTGCTCATTCTTCAGTGTTCTGTGCAGTGTTTTGTAAACCATTGTTTGTTTTTAGTGGGGTTCGTATTGCTCATTCTTCAGTGTTCTGTTCAGTGTTTTGTACACCATTGTTTGTTTTTAGTGGGTTCGTATTGCTCATTCTTCAGTGTACTGTGTGGTGTTTTGTAGACCATTGTTTGTTTTTAGTGGGTTCGTATTGCTCATTCTTCAGTGATCTGTGTGGTGTTTTGTAGACCATTGTTTGTTTTTAGTGGGGTTTGTATTGCTCATTCTTCAGTGTTCTGTGTGGTGTTTTGTAAACCATTGTTTGTTTTTAGTGGGTTCGTATTGCTCATTCTTCCGTGTTCTGTGCAGTGTTTTGTAGACCATTGTTTGTTTTTAGTGGGGTTCGTATTGCTCATTCTTCAGTGTTCTGTGCAGTGTTTTGTAGACCATTGTTTGTTTTTAGTGGTGTTCGTATTGCTCATTCTTCAGTGTTCTGTGCAGTGTTTTGTAGACCATTGTTTGTTTTTAGTGGGTTCGTATTGCTCATTCTTCCGTGTTCTGTGCAGTGTTTTGTAGACCATTGTTTGTTTTTAGTGGGGTTCGTATTGCTCATTCTTCAGTGTTCTGTGCAGTGTTTTGTAGGCCATTGTTTGTTTTTAGTGGGTTCGTATTGCTCATTCTTCAGTGTTCTGTGCAGTGTTTTGTAGACCATTGTTTGTTTTTAGTGGGTTCGTATTGCTCATTCTTCAGTGTTCTGTGTGGTGTTTTGTAGACCATTGTTTGTTTTTAGTGGGGTTCGTATTGCTCATTCTTCAGTGTTCTGTGTGGTGTTTTGTAGACCATTGCTTGTTTTTAGTGGGTTCGTATTGCTCATTCTTCAGTGTTCTGTGCAGTGTTTTGTAGACCATTGTTTGTTTTTAGTGGGTTCGTATTGCTCATTCTTCAGTGTTCTGTGTGGTAATTTGTAGACCATTGTTTGTTTTTAGTGGGTTCGTATTGCTCATTCTTCAGTGTTCTGTGTGGTGTTTAGTGGCACCATTGTTTGTTTTTAGTGGGGTTCGTATTGCTCATTCTTCAGTGTTCTGTGCAGTGTTTTGTAGACCATTGTTTGTTTTTAGTGGGTTCGTATTGCTCATTCTTCAGTGTTCTGTGCAGTGTTTTGTAGACCATTGTTTGTTTTTAGTGGGTTCGTATTGCTCATTCTTCAGTGTTCTGTGCAGTGTTTTGTAGACCATTGTTTGTTTTTAGTGGGTTCGTATTGCTCATTCTACAGTGTTCTGTGCAGTGTTTTGTAGACCATTGTTTGTTTTTAGTGGGGTTCGTATTGCTCATTCTTCAGTGTTCTGTTCAGTGTTTTGTAGACCATTGTTTGTTTTAAGTTGGTTCGTATTGCTCATTCTTCAGTGTTCTGTGCAGTGTTTTGTAGACCATTGTTTGTTTTTAGTGGGTTCGTATTGCTCATTCTTCAGTGTTCTGTTCAGTGTTTTGTAGACCATTGTTTGTTTTTAGTGGGGTTCGTATTGCTCATTCTTCAGTGTTCTGTGCAGTGTTTTGTAGACCATTGTTTGTTTTTAGTGGGTTCCTATTGCTCATTCTTCAGTGTTCTGTGCAGTGTTTTGTAGACCATTGTTTGTTTTTAGTGGGGTTCGTATTGCTCATTCTTCGGTGTTCTGTGCAGTGTTTTGTAGACCATTGTTTGTTTTTAGTGGGTTCGTATTGCTCATTCTTCAGTGTTCTGTGTGGTGTTTTGTAAACCATTGTTTGTTTTTAGTGGGGTTCGTATTGCTCATTCTTCAGTGTTCTGTGCAGTGTTTTGTAGACCATTGTTTGTTTTTAGTGGGTTAGTATTGCTCATTCTTCAGTGTTCTGTGTGGTGTTTTGTAGACCATTGTTTGTTTTTAGTGGGGTTCGTATTGCTCATTCTTCAGTGTTCTGTGCAGTGTTTTGTAATCCATTGTTTGTTTTTAGTGGGTTCGTATTGCTCATTCTTCAGTGTTCTGTGCAGTGTTTTGTAGACCATTGTTTGTTTTTAGTGGGTTCGTATTGCTCATTCTTCTGTGTTCTGTGCAGTGTTTTGTAGACCATTGTTTGTTTTTAGTGGGTTCGTATTACTCATTCTTCAGTGTTCTGTGCAGTGTTTTGTAGACCATTGTTTGTTTTTAGTGGGGTTCGTATTGCTCATTCTTCAGTGTTCTGTGCAGTGTTTTGTAGACCATTGTTTGTTTTTAGTGGGTTCGTATTGCTCATTCTTCGGTGTTCTGTGCAGTGTTTTGTAGACCATTGTTTGTTTTTAGTGGGTTCGTATTGCTCATTCTTCAGTGTTCTGTGCAGTGTTTTGTAGACCATTGTTTGTTTTTAGTGGGGTTCGTATTGCTCATTCTTAAGTGATCTGTGCAGTGTTTGTAGACCATTGTTTGTTTTTAGTGGGGTTCCTATTGCTCATTCTTCATTGTTCTGTGCAGTGTTTTGTAGACCATTGTTTGTTTTTAGTGGGTTCGTATTGCTCATTCTTCAGTGTTCTGTGCAGTGTTTTGTAGACCATTGTTTGTTTTTAGTGGGGTTCCTATTGCTCATTCTTCAGTGTTCTGTGTGGTGTTTTGTAGACCATTGTTTGTTTTTAGTGGTTTCGTATTGCTCATTCTTCAGTGTTCTGTGCAGTGTTTTGTAGACCATTGTTTGTTTTTAGTGGGGTTCGTATTGCTCATTCTTCAGTGATCTGTGCAGTGTTTTGTAGACCATTGTTTGTTTTTAGTGGGGTTCCTATTGCTCATTCTTCAGTGTTCTGTGCAGTGTTTTGTAGACCATTGTTGGTTTTTAGTGGGTTCGTATTGCTCATTCTTCAGTGTTCTGTGTGGTGTTTTGTAGACCATTGTTTGTTTTTAGTGGGTTCGTATTGCTCATTCTTCAGTGTTCTGTGTGGTGTTTTGTAGACCATTGTTTGTTTTTAGTGGGTTCGTGTTGCTCATTCTTCAGTGTTCTGTGCAGTGTTTTGTAGACCATTGTTTGTTTTTAGTGGGTTCGTGTTGCTCATTCTTCAGTGTTCTGTGCAGTGTTTTGTAGACCATTGTTTGTTTTTAGTGGGTTCGTATTGCTCATTCTTCAGTGTTCTGTGCAGTGTTTTGTAGACCATTGTTTGTTTTTAGTGGGGTTCGTATTGCTCATTCTTCAGTGTTCTGTGCAGTGTTTTGTAGACCACTGTTTGTTTTTAGTGGGTTCGTATTGCTCATTCTTCAGTGTTCTGTGCAGTGTTTTGTAGACCATTGTTTGTTTTTAGTGGGTTCGTATTGCCCATTCTTTAGTGTTCTGTGTGGTGTTTTGTAGACCATTGTTTGTTTTTAGTGGGTTCGTATTGCTCATTCTTCAGTGTTCTGTGTGGTGTTTTGTAGACCATTGTTTGTTTTTAGTGGGGTTCGTATTGCTCATTCTTCAGTGTTCTGTTCAGTGTTTTGTAGACCATTGTTTGTTTATAGTGGGTTCGTATTGCTCATTCTTCAGTGTTCTGTGTGGTGTTTTGTAGACCATTGTTTGTTGTTAGTGGGTTCCTATTGCTCATTCTTCAGTGTTATGTGTGGTGTTTTGTAGACCATTGTTTGTTTTTAGTGGGGTTCGTATTGCTCATTCTTCAGTGTTCTGTTCAGTGTTTTGTAGACCATTGTTTGTTTTTAGTTGGTTCGTATTGCTCATTCTTCAGTGTTCTGTGTGGTGTTTTGTAGACCATTGTTTGTTTTTAGTGGGGTTCGTATTGCTCATTCTTCAGTGTTCTGTGCAGTGTTTTGTAGACCATTGTTTGTTTTTAGTGGGTTCGTATTGCTCATTCCTCAGTGTTCTGTGTGGTGTTTTGTAGACCATTGTTTGTTTTTAGTGGGTTCGTATTGCTCATTCTTCAGTGTTCTGTGTGGTGTTTTGTAGACCATTGTTTGTTTTTAGTGGGGTTCGTATTGCTCATTCTTCAGTGTTCTGTGCAGTGTTTTGTAGACCATGGCTTGTTTTTAGTGGGGTTCGTATTGCTCATTCTTCAGTGTTCTGTGTGGTGTTTTGTAGACCATTGTTTGTTTTTAGTGGGATTCGTATTGCTCATTCTTCAGTATTCTGTGCAGTGTTTTGTAGACCATTGTTTGTTTTTAGTGGGGTTCGTATTGCTCATTCTTCAGTGTTCTGTGCAGTGTTTTGTAGACCATTGTTTGTTTTTAGTGGGTTCGTATTGCTCATTCTTCAGTGTTCTGTGTGGTGTTTTGTAGACCATTGTTTGTTTTTAGTGGGTTCGTATTGCTCATTCTTCAGTGTTCTGTGTGGTATTTTGTAGACCATTGTTTGTTTTTAGTGGGGTTCGTATTGCTCATTCTTCAGTGTTCTGTGCAGTGTTTTGTAGACCATTGTTTGTTTTTAGTGGGGTTCGTATTGCTCATTCTTCAGTGTTCTGTGCAGTGTTTTGTAGACCATTGTTTGTTTTTAGTGGGTTCGTATTGCTCATTCTTCATGTGTGGTGTTTTGTAGACCACTGTTTGTTTTTAGTGGGTTCGTATTGCTCATTCTTCAGTGTTCTGTGCAGTGTTTTGTAGATCATTGTTTGTTTTTAATGGGGTTCGTATTGCTCATTCTTCAGTGTTCTGTGCAGTGTTTTGTAGACCATTGTTTGTTTTTAGTGGGGTTCGTATTGCTCATTCTTCAGTGTTCTGTGCAGTGTTTTGTAGACCATTGTTTGTTTTTAGTGGGTTCGTATTGCTCATTCTTCAGTGTTCTGTGTGGTGTTTTGTAAACCATTGTTTGTTTTTAGTGGGGTTCGTATTGTTCATTCTTCAGTGTTCTGTGTGGTGTTTTGTAGACCATTGTTTGTTTTTAGTGGGTTCGTATTGCTCATTCTTCAGTGTTCTGTGTGGTGTTTTGTAGACCATTGTTTGTTTTTAATGGGGTTCGTATTGCTCATTCTTCAGTGTTCTGTGTGGTGTTTTGTAGACCATTGTTTGTTTTTAGTGGGGTTCGTATTGCTCATTCTTCAGTGTTCTGTGTGGTGTTTTGTAGACCATTGTTTGTTTTTAGTGGGTTCGTATTGCTCATTCTTCAGTGTTCTGTGCAGTGTTTTGTAGACCATTGTTTGTTTTTAGTGGGTTCGTATTGCTCATTCTTCAGTGTTCTGTGTGGTGTTTTGTAGACCATTGTTTGTTTTTAGTGGGGTTCGTATTGCTCATTCTTCAGTGTTCTGTGTGGTGTTTTGTAGACCATTGTTTGTTTTTAGTGGGTTCGTATTGCTCATTCTTCAGTGTTCTGTGTGGTGTTTTGTAGACCATTGTTTGTTTTTAATGGGGTTCGTATTGCTCATTCTTCAGTGTTCTGTGTGGTGTTTTGTAGACCATTGTTTGTTTTTAGTGGGGTTCGTATTGCTCATTCTTCAGTGTTCTGTGTGGTGTTTTGTAAACCATTGTTTGTTTTTAATGGGGTTCGTATTGCTCATTCTTCAGTGTTCTATGTGGTGTTTTGTAGACCATTGTTTGTTTTTAGCGGGGTTCGTATTGCTCATTCTTCAGTGTTCTGTTTGGTGTTTTGTAGACCATTGTTTGTTTTTAGTGGGTTCGTATTGCTCATTCTTCAGTGTTCTGTGTGGTGTTTTGTAGACCATTGTTTGTTTTTAGTGGGGTTCGTATTGCTCATTCTTCAGTGTTCTGTGCAGTGTTTTGTAGACCATTGTTTGTTTTTAGTGGGTTCGTATTGCTCATTCTTCAGTGTTCTGTGCAGTGTTTTGTAGACCATTGTTTGTTTTTAGTGGGGTTCGTATTGCTCATTCTTCAGTGTTCTGTGTGGTGTTTTGTAGATCATTGTTTGTTTTTAGTGGGTTCGTATTGCTCATTCTTCAGTGTTCTGTGCAGTGTTTTGTAGACCATTGTTTATTTTTAGTGGGGTTCCTATTGCTCCTTCTTCAGTGTTCTGTGCAGTGTTTTGTAGACCATTGTTTGTTTTTAGTGGGTTCGTATTGCTCATTCTTCAGTGTTCTGTGTGGTGTTTTGTAGACCATTGTTTGTTTTTAGTGGGTTCGTATTGCTCATTCTTCAGTGTTCTGTGTGGAGTTTTGTAGACCATTGTTTGTTTTTAGTGGGTTCGTATTGCTCATTCTTCAGTGTTCTGTGCAGTGTTTTGTAGACCATTGTTTGTTTTTAGTGGGGTTCGTATTGCTCATTCTTCGATGATCTGTGTAGTGTTTTGTAGACCATTGTTTGTTTTTAGTGGGTTCGTATTGCTCATTCTTCAGTGTTCTGTGTGGTGTTTTGTAGACCATTGTTTGTTTTTAGTGGGTTCGTATTGCTCATTCTTCAGTGTTCTGTGCAGTGTTTTGTAGACAATTGTTTGTTTTTAGTGGGTTCGTATTGCTCATTCTTCAATGTTCTGTGTGGTGTTTTGTAGACCATTGTTTGTTTTTAGTGGGGTTCGTATTGCTCATTCTTCAGTGTTCTGTGCAGTGTTTTGTAGACCATTGTTTGTTTTTAGTGGGTTCGTATTGCTCATTCTTCAGTGTTCTGTGTAGTGTTTTGTAGACCATTGTTTGTTTTTAGTGGGTTCGTATTGCTCATTCTTCAGTGTTCTGTGTAGTGTTTTGTAGACCATTGTTTGTTTTTAGTGGGTTCGTATTGCTCATTCTTCAGTGTTCTGTGCAGTGTTTTGTAGACCATTGTTTGTTTTTAGTGGGGTTCGTATTGCTCATTCTTTAGTGTTCTGTGCAGTGTTTTGTAGACCATTGTTTGTTTTTAGTGGGTTCGTATTGCTCATTCTTCAGTGTTCTGTGCAGTGTTTTGTAGACCATTGTTTGTTTTTAGTGGGGTTCGTATTGCTCATTCTTCAGTGATCTGTGCAGTGTTTTGTAGACCATTGTTTGTTTTTAGTGGGGTTCCTATTGCTCATTCTTCAGTGTTCTGTGCAGTGTTTTGTAGACCATTGTTTGTTTTTAGTGGGTTCGTATTGCTCATTCTTCAGTGTTCTGTGTGGTGTTTTGTAGACCATTGTTTGTTTTTAGTGGGTTCGTATTGCTCATTCTTCAGTGTTCTGTGTGGTGTTTTGTAGACCATTGTTTGTTTTTAGTGGGTTCGTGTTGCTCATTCTTCAGTTTTCTGTGCAGTGTTTTGTAGACCATTGTTTGTTTTTAGTGGGTTCGTATTGCTCATTCTTCAGTGTTCTGTGCAGTGTTTTGTAGACCATTGTTTGTTTTTAGTGGGGTTCGTATTGCTCATTCTTCAGTGTTCTGTGCAGTGTTTTGTAGACCACTGTTTGTTTTTAGTGGGTTCGTATTGCTCATTCTTCAGTGTTCTGTGCAGTGTTTTGTAGACCATTGTTTGTTTTTAGTGGGTTCGTATTGCTCATTCTTCAGTGTTCTGTGTGGTGTTTTGTAGACCATTGTTTGTTTTTAGTGGGTTCGTATTGCTCATTCTTCAGTGTTCTGTGTGGTGTTTTGTAGACCATTGTTTGTTTTTAATGGGGTTCGTATTGCTCATTCTTCAGTGTTCTGTTCAGTGTTTTGTAGACCATTGTTTATTTATAGTGGGTTCGTATTGCTCATTCTTCAGTGTTCTGTGTGGTGTTTTGTAGACCATTGTTTGTTTTTAGTGGGTTCCTATTGCTCATTCTTCAGTGTTCTGAGTGGTGTTTTGTAGACCATTGTTTGTTTTTAGTGGGGTTCGTATTGCTCATTCTTCAGTGTTCTGTTCAGTGTTTTGTAGACCATTGTTTTTTTTTAGTGGGTTCGTATTGCTCATTCTTCAGTGTTCTGTGTGGTGTTTTGTAGACCATTGTTTGTTTTTAGTGGGGTTCGTATTGCTCATACTTCAGTGTTCTGTGCAGTGTTTTGTAGACCATTGTTTGTTTTTAGTGGGTTCGTATTGCTCATTCTTCAGTGTTCTGTGTGGTGTTTTGTAGACCATTGTTTGTTTTTAGTGGGTTCGTATTGCTCATTCTTCAGTGTTCTGTGTGGTGTTTTGTAGACCATTGTTTGTTTTTAGTGGGGTTCGTATTGCTTATTCTTCAGTGTTCTGTGCAGTGTTTTGTAGACCATTGCTTGTTTTTAGTGGGGTTCGTATTGCTCATTCTTCAGTGTTCTGTGTGGTGTTTTGTAGACCATTGTTTGTTTTTAGTGGGTTCGTATTGCTCATTCTTCAGTGTTCTGTGCAGTGTTTTGTAGACCATTGTTTGTTTTTAGTGGGGTTCGTATTGCTCATTCTTCAGTGTTCTGTGCAGTGTTTTGTAGACCACTGTTTGTTTTTAGTGGGTTCGTATTGCTCATTCTTCAGTGTTCTGTGCAGTGTTTTGTAGACCATTGTTTGTTTTTAGTGGGTTCGTATTGCTCATTCTTTAGTGTTCTGTGTGGTGTTTTGTAGACCATTGTTTGTTTTTAGTGGGTTCGTATTGCTCATTCTTCAGTGTTCTGTGTGGTGTTTTGTAGACCATTGTTTGTTTTTAATGGGGTTCGTATTGCTCATTCTTCAGTGTTCTGTTCAGTGTTTTGTAGACCATTGTTTATTTATAGTGGGTTCGTATTGCTCATTCTTCAGTGTTCTGTGTGGTGTTTTGTAGACCATTGTTTGTTTTTAGTGGGTTCCTATTGCTCATTCTTCAGTGTTCTGAGTGGTGTTTTGTAGACCATTGTTTGTTTTTAGTGGGGTTCGTATTGCTCATTCTTCAGTGTTCTGTTCAGTGTTTTGTAGACCATTGTTTTTTTTTAGTGGGTTCGTATTGCTCATTCTTCAGTGTTCTGTGTGGTGTTTTGTAGACCATTGTTTGTTTTTAGTGGGGTTCGTATTGCTCATACTTCAGTGTTCTGTGCAGTGTTTTGTAGACCATTGTTTGTTTTTAGTGGGTTCGTATTGCTCATTCTTCAGTGTTCTGTGTGGTGTTTTGTAGACCATTGTTTGTTTTTAGTGGGTTCGTATTGCTCATTCTTCAGTGTTCTGTGTGGTGTTTTGTAGACCATTGTTTGTTTTTAGTGGGGTTCGTATTGCTCATTCTTCAGTGTTCTGTGCAGTGTTTTGTAGACCATTGCTTGTTTTTAGTGGGGTTCGTATTGCTCATTCTTCAGTGTTTTGTGTGGTGTTTTGTAGACCATTGTTTGTTTTTAGTGGGGTTCGTATTGCTCATTCTTCAGTGTTCTGTGCAGTGTTTTGTAGACCATTGTTTGTTTTTAGTGGGGTTCGTATTGCTCATTCTTCAGTGTTCTGTGTAGTGTTTTGTAGACCATTGTTTGTTTTTAGTGGATTCGTATTGCTCATTCTTCAGTGTTCTGTGTGGTGTTTTGTAGACCATTGTTTGTTTTTAGTGGGTTCGTATTGCTCATTCTTCAGTGTTCTGTGTGGTGTTTTGTAGACCATTGTTTGTTTTTAGTGGGGTTCGTATTGCTCATTCTTCAGTGTTCTGTGCAGTGTTTTGTAGACCATTGTTTGTTTTTAGTGGGGTTCGTATTGCTCATTCTTCAGTGTTCTGTGCAGTGTTTTGTAGACCATTGTTTGTTTTTAGTGGGTTCGTATTGCTCATTCTTCAGTGTTCTGTGTGGTGTTTTGTAGACCATTGTTTGTTTTTAGTGGGGTTCGTATTGCTCATTCTTCAGTGTTCTGTGTGGTGTTTTGTAGACCACTGTTTGTTTTTAGTGGGTTCGTATTGCTCATTCTTCAGTGTTCTGTGCAGTGTTTTGTAGATCATTGTTTGTTTTTAATGGGGTTCGTATTGCTCATTCTTCAGTGTTCTGTGCAGTGTTTTGTAGACCATTGTTTGTTTTTAGTGGGGTTCGTATTGCTCATTCTTCAGTGTTCTGTGCAGTGTTTTGTAGACCATTGTTTGTTTTTAGTGGGTTCGTATTGCTCATTCTTCAGTGTTCTGTGTGGTGTTTTGTAAACCATTGTTTGTTTTTAGTGGGGTTCGTATTGCTCATTCTTCAGTGTTCTGTGTGGTGTTTTGTAGACCATTGTTTGTTTTTAGTGGGTTCGTATTGCTCATTCTTCAGTGTTCTGTGTGGTGTTTTGTAGACCATTGTTTGTTTTTAATGGGGTTCGTATTGCTCATTCTTCAGTGTTCTGTGTGGTGTTTTGTAGACCATTGTTTGTTTTTAGTGGGGTTCGTATTGCTCATTCTTCAGTGTTCTGTGTGGTGTTTTGTAGACCATTGTTTGTTTTTAGTGGGTTCGTATTGCTCATTCTTCAGTGTTCTGTGCAGTGTTTTGTAGACCATTGTTTGTTTTTAGTGGGGTTCGTATTGCTCATTCTTCAGTGTTCTGTGCAGTGTTTTGTAGACCATTGTTTGTTTTTAGTGGGGTTCGTATTGCTCATTCTTCAGTGTTCTGTGCAGTGTTTTGTAGACCACTGTTTGTTTTTAGTGGGTTCGTATTGCTCATTCTTCAGTGTTCTGTGCAGTGTTTTGTAGACCATTGTTTGTTTTTAGTGGGTTCGTATTGCTCATTCTTCAGTGTTCTGTGTGGTGTTTTGTAGACCATTGTTTGTTTTTAGTGGGTTCGTATTGCTCATTCTTCAGTGTTCTGTGTGGTGTTTTGTAGACCATTGTTTGTTTTTAATGGGGTTCGTATTGCTCATTCTTCAGTGTTCTGTTCAGTGTTTTGTAGACCATTGTTTATTTATAGTGGGTTCGTATTGCTCATTCTTCAGTGTTCTGTGTGGTGTTTTGTAGACCATTGTTTGTTTTTAGTGGGTTCCTATTGCTCATTCTTCAGTGTTCTGAGTGGTGTTTTGTAGACCATTGTTTGTTTTTAGTGGGGTTCGTATTGCTCATTCTTCAGTGTTCTGTTCAGTGTTTTGTAGACCATTGTTTTTTTTTAGTGGGTTCGTATTGCTCATTCTTCAGTGTTCTGTGTGGTGTTTTGTAGACCATTGTTTGTTTTTAGTGGGGTTCGTATTGCTCATACTTCAGTGTTCTGTGCAGTGTTTTGTAGACCATTGTTTGTTTTTAGTGGGTTCGTATTGCTCATTCTTCAGTGTTCTGTGTGGTGTTTTGTAGACCATTGTTTGTTTTTAGTGGGTTCGTATTGCTCATTCTTCAGTGTTCTGTGTGGTGTTTTGTAGACCATTGTTTGTTTTTAGTGGGGTTCGTATTGCTTATTCTTCAGTGTTCTGTGCAGTGTTTTGTAGACCATTGCTTGTTTTTAGTGGGGTTCGTATTGCTCATTCTTCAGTGTTCTGTGTGGTGTTTTGTAGACCATTGTTTGTTTTTAGTGGGTTCGTATTGCTCATTCTTCAGTGTTCTGTGCAGTGTTTTGTAGACCATTGTTTGTTTTTAGTGGGGTTCGTATTGCTCATTCTTCAGTGTTCTGTGCAGTGTTTTGTAGACCACTGTTTGTTTTTAGTGGGTTCGTATTGCTCATTCTTCAGTGTTCTGTGCAGTGTTTTGTAGACCATTGTTTGTTTTTAGTGGGTTCGTATTGCTCATTCTTTAGTGTTCTGTGTGGTGTTTTGTAGACCATTGTTTGTTTTTAGTGGGTTCGTATTGCTCATTCTTCAGTGTTCTGTGTGGTGTTTTGTAGACCATTGTTTGTTTTTAATGGGGTTCGTATTGCTCATTCTTCAGTGTTCTGTTCAGTGTTTTGTAGACCATTGTTTATTTATAGTGGGTTCGTATTGCTCATTCTTCAGTGTTCTGTGTGGTGTTTTGTAGACCATTGTTTGTTTTTAGTGGGTTCCTATTGCTCATTCTTCAGTGTTCTGAGTGGTGTTTTGTAGACCATTGTTTGTTTTTAGTGGGGTTCGTATTGCTCATTCTTCAGTGTTCTGTTCAGTGTTTTGTAGACCATTGTTTTTTTTTAGTGGGTTCGTATTGCTCATTCTTCAGTGTTCTGTGTGGTGTTTTGTAGACCATTGTTTGTTTTTAGTGGGGTTCGTATTGCTCATACTTCAGTGTTCTGTGCAGTGTTTTGTAGACCATTGTTTGTTTTTAGTGGGTTCGTATTGCTCATTCTTCAGTGTTCTGTGTGGTGTTTTGTAGACCATTGTTTGTTTTTAGTGGGTTCGTATTGCTCATTCTTCAGTGTTCTGTGTGGTGTTTTGTAGACCATTGTTTGTTTTTAGTGGGGTTCGTATTGCTCATTCTTCAGTGTTCTGTGCAGTGTTTTGTAGACCATTGCTTGTTTTTAGTGGGGTTCGTATTGCTCATTCTTCAGTGTTCTGTGTGGTGTTTTGTAGACCATTGTTTGTTTTTAGTGGGGTTCGTATTGCTCATTCTTCAGTGTTCTGTGCAGTGTTTTGTAGACCATTGTTTGTTTTTAGTGGGGTTCGTATTGCTCATTCTTCAGTGTTCTGTGTAGTGTTTTGTAGACCATTGTTTGTTTTTAGTGGATTCGTATTGCTCATTCTTCAGTGTTCTGTGTGGTGTTTTGTAGACCATTGTTTGTTTTTAGTGGGTTCGTATTGCTCATTCTTCAGTGTTCTGTGTGGTGTTTTGTAGACCATTGTTTGTTTTTAGTGGGGTTCGTATTGCTCATTCTTCAGTGTTCTGTGCAGTGTTTTGTAGACCATTGTTTGTTTTTAGTGGGGTTCGTATTGCTCATTCTTCAGTGTTCTGTGCAGTGTTTTGTAGACCATTGTTTGTTTTTAGTGGGTTCGTATTGCTCATTCTTCAGTGTTCTGTGTGGTGTTTTGTAGACCATTGTTTGTTTTTAGTGGGGTTCGTATTGCTCATTCTTCAGTGTTCTGTGTGGTGTTTTGTAGACCACTGTTTGTTTTTAGTGGGTTCGTATTGCTCATTCTTCAGTGTTCTGTGCAGTGTTTTGTAGATCATTGTTTGTTTTTAATGGGGTTCGTATTGCTCATTCTTCAGTGTTCTGTGCAGTGTTTTGTAGACCATTGTTTGTTTTTAGTGGGGTTCGTATTGCTCATTCTTCAGTGTTCTGTGCAGTGTTTTGTAGACCATTGTTTGTTTTTAGTGGGTTCGTATTGCTCATTCTTCAGTGTTCTGTGTGGTGTTTTGTAAACCATTGTTTGTTTTTAGTGGGGTTCGTATTGCTCATTCTTCAGTGTTCTGTGTGGTGTTTTGTAGACCATTGTTTGTTTTTAGTGGGTTCGTATTGCTCATTCTTCAGTGTTCTGTGTGGTGTTTTGTAGACCATTGTTTGTTTTTAATGGGGTTCGTATTGCTCATTCTTCAGTGTTCTGTGTGGTGTTTTGTAGACCATTGTTTGTTTTTAGTGGGGTTCGTATTGCTCATTCTTCAGTGTTCTGTGTGGTGTTTTGTAGACCATTGTTTGTTTTTAGTGGGTTCGTATTGCTCATTCTTCAGTGTTCTGTGCAGTGTTTTGTAGACCATTGTTTGTTTTTAGTGGGTTCGTATTGCTCATTCTTCAGTGTTCTGTGCAGTGTTTTGTAGACCATTGTTTGTTTTTAGTGGGGTTCGTATTGCTCATTCTTCAGTGTTCTCTGTGGTGTTTTGTAGACCATTGTTTGTTTTTAGTGGGTTCGTATTGCTCATTCTTCAGTGTTCTGTGTGGTGTTTTGTAGACCATTGTTTGTTTTTAATGGGGTTCGTATTGTTCATTCTTCAGTGTTCTGTGTGGTGTTTTGTAGACCATTGTTTGTTTTTAGTGGGGTTCGTATTGCTCATTCTTCAGTGTTCTGTGTGGTGTTTTGTAAACCATTGTTTGTTTTTAATGGGGTTCGTATTGCTCATTCTTCAGTGTTCTGTGTGGTGTTTTGTAGACCATTGTTTGTTTTTAGTGGGGTTCGTATTGCTCATTCTTCAGTTTTCTGTGTGGTGTTTTGTAGACCATTGTTTGTTTTTAGTGGGTTCGTATTGCTCATTCTTCAGTGTTCTGTGTGGTGTTTTGTAGACCATTGTTTGCTTTTAGTGGGGTTCGTATTGCTCATTCTTCAGTGTTCTGTGCAGTGTTTTGTAGACCATTGTTTGTTTTTAGTGGGTTCGTATTGCTCATTCTTCAGTGTTCTGTGCAGTGTTTTGTAGACCATTGTTTGTTTTTAGTGTGGTTCGTATTGCTCATTCTTCAGTGTTCTGTGTGGTGTTTTGTAGACCATTGTTTGTTTTTAATGGGGTTCGTATTGCTCATTCTTCAGTGTTCTGTGCAGTGTTTTGTAGACCATTGTTTGTTTTTAGTGGGGTTCGTATTGCTCATTCTTCAGTGATCTGTGCAGTGTTTTGTAGATCATTGTTTGTTTTTAGTGGGTTCGTATTGCTCATTCTTCAGTGTTCTGTGCAGTGTTTTGTAGGCCATTGTTTATTTTTAGTGGGGTTCGTATTGCTCATTCTTCAGTGATCTGTGCAGTGTTTTGTAGACCATTGTTTGTTTTTAGTGTGGTTCCTATTGCTCCTTCTTCAGTGTTCTGTGCAGTGTTTTGTAGACCATTGTTTGTTTTTAGTGGGTTCGTATTGCTCATTCTTCAGTGTTCTGTGTGGTGTTTTGTAGACCATTGTTTGTTTTTAGTGGGTTCGTATTGCTCATTCTTCAGTGTTCTGTGTGGTGTTTTGTAGACCATTGTTTGTTTTTAGTGGGGTTCGTATTGCTCATTCTTCAGTGTTCTGTGCAGTGTTTTGTAGACCATTGTTTGTTTTTAGTGGGGTTCGTATTGCTCATTCTTCGGTGATCTGTGTAGTGTTTTGTAGACCATTGTTTGTTTTTAGTGGGTTCGTATTGCTCATTCTTCAGTGTTCTGTGTGGTGTTTTGTAGACCATTGTTTGTTTTTAGTGGGTTCGTATTGCTCATTCTTCAGTGTTCTGTGCAGTGTTTTGTAGACAATTGTTTGTTTTTAGTGGGTTCGTATTGCTCATTCTTCAGTGTTCTGTGTGGTGTTTTGTAGACCATTGTTTGTTTTAGTGGGGTTCGTATTGCTAATTCTTCAGTGTTCTGTGTAGTGTTTTGTAGTCCATTATTTGTTTTTAGTGGGTTCGTATTGCTCATTCTTCAGTGTTCTGTGCAGTGTTTTGTAGACCATTGTTTGTTTTTAGTGGGTTCGTATTGCTCATTCTTCAGTGTTCTGTGCAGTGTTTTGTAGACCATTGTTTGTTTTTAGTGGGGTTCGTATTGCTCATTCTTTAGTGTTCTGTGCAGTGTTTTGTAGACCATTGTTTGTTTTTAGTGGGTTCGTATTGCTCATTCTTCAGTGTTCTCTGCAGTGTTTTGTAGACCATTGTTTGTTTTTAGTGGGTTCGTATTGCTCATTCTTCAGTGTTCTGTGCAGTGTTTTGTAGACCATTGTTTGTTTTTAGTGGGGTTCGTATTGCTCATTCTTCAGTGTTCTGTGTAGTGTTTTGTAGACCATTGTTTGTTTTTAGTGGGGTTCCTATTGCTCATTCTTCAGTGTTCTGTGCAGTGTTTTGTAGACCATTGTTTGTTTTTAGTGGGTTCGTATTGCTCATTCTTTAGTGTTCTGTGTGGTGTTTTGTAGACCATTGTTTGTTTTTAGTGGGTTCGTATTGCTTATTCTTCAGTGTTCTGTGTGGTGTTTTGTAGACCATTGTTTGTTTTTAATGGGGTTCGTATTGCTCATTCTTCAGTGTTCTGTGTGGTGTTTTGTAGACCATTGTTTGTTTTTAGTGGGTTCGTATTGCTCATTCTTCAGTGTTCTGTGTGGTGTTTTGTAGACCATTGTTTGTTTTTAGTGGGGTTCGTATTGCTCATTCTTCAGTGTTCTGTGCAGTGTTTTGTAGACCATTGTTTGTTTTTAGTGGGGTTCGTATTGCTCATTCTTCAGTGTTCTGTGCAGTGTTTTGTAGACCATTGTTTGTTTTTAGTGGGTTCGTATTGCTCATTCTTCAGTGTTCTGTGTGGTGTTTTGTAGACCATTGCTTGTTTTTAGTGGGGTTCGTATTGCTCATTCTTCAGTGTTCTGTGCAGTGTTTTGTAGATCATTGTTTGTTTTTAATGGGGTTCGTATTGCTCATTCTTCAGTGTTCTGTGGAGTGTTTTGTAGACCATTGTTTGTTTTTAGTGGGTTCCTATTGCTCATTCTTCAGTGTTCTGTGCAGTGTTTTGTAGACCATTGTTTGTTTTTAGTGGGTTCGTATTGCTCATTCTTCAGTGTTCTGTGTGGTGTTTTGTAAACCATTGTTTGTTTTTAGTGGGGTTCGTATTGCTCATTCTTCAGTGTTCTGTGTGGTGTTTTGTAGACCATTGTTTGTTTTTAGTGGGTTCGTATTGCTCATTCTTCAGTGTTCTGTGTGGTGTTTTGTAGACCATTGTTTGTTTTTAATGGGGTTCGTATTGCTCATTCTTCAGTGTTCTGTGTGGTGTTTTGTAGACCATTGTTTGTTTTTAGTGGGGATCGTATTGCTCATTCTTCAGTGTTCTGTGTGGTGTTTTGTAGACCATTGTTTGTTTTTAGTGGGTTCGTATTGCTCATTCTTCAGTGTTCTGTGCAGTGTTTTGTAGACCATTGTTTGTTTTTAGTGGGTTCGTATTGCTCATTCTTCAGTGTTCTGTGTGGTGTTTTGTAGACCATTGTTTGTTTTTAGTGGGGTTCGTATTGCTCATTCTTCAGTGTTCTGTGTGGTGTTTTGTAGACCATTGTTTGTTTTTAGTGGGTTCGTATTGCTCATTCTTCAGTGTTCTGTGTGGTGTTTTGTAGACCATTGTTTGTTTTTAATGGGGTTCGTATTGCTCATTCTTCAGTGTTCTGTGTGGTGTTTTGTAGACCATTGTTTGTTTTTAGTGGGGTTCGTATTGCTCATTCTTCAGTGTTCTGTGTGGTGTTTTGTAAACCATTGTTTGTTTTTAATGGGGTTCGTATTGCTCATTCTTCAGTGTTCTGTGTGGTGTTTTGTAGACCATTGTTTGTTTTTAGTGGGGTTCGTATTGCTCATTCTTCAGTGTTCTGTGTGGTGTTTTGTAGACCATTGTTTGTTTTTAGTGGGTTCGTATTGCTCATTCTTCAGTGTTCTGTGTGGTGTTTTGTAGACCATTGTTTGTTTTTAGTGGGGTTCGTCTTGCTCATTCTTCAGTGTTCTGTGCAGTGTTTTGTAGACCATTGTTTGTTTTTAGTGGGTTCGAATTGCTCATTCTTCAGTGTTCTGTGCAGTGTTTTGTAGACCATTGTTTGTTTTTAGTGGGTTCGAATTGCTCATTCTTCAGTGTTCTGTGCAGTGTTTTGTAGACCATTGTTTGTTTTTAGTGGGGTTCGTATTGCTCATTCTTCAGTGTTCTGTGTGGTGTTTTGTAGACCATTGTTTGTTTTTAATGGGGTTCGTATTGCTCATTCTTCAGTGATCTGTGCAGTGTTTTGTAGATCATTGTTTTTTTTAGTGGGTTCGTATTGCTCATTCTTCAGTGTTCTGTGCAGTGTTTTGTAGACCATTGTTTATTTTTAGTGGGGTTCGTATTGCTCATTCTTCAGTGATCTGTGCAGTGTTTTGTAGACCATTGTTTGTTTTTAGTGGGGTTCCCATTGCTCCTTCAGTGTTCTGTGCAGTGTTTTGTAGACCATTGTTTGTTTTTAGTGGGTTCGTATTGCTCATTCTTCAGTGTTCTGTGTGGTGTTTTGTAGACCATTGTTTGTTTTTAGTGGGTTCGTATTGCTCATTCTTCAGTGTTCTGTGTGGTGTTTTGTAGACCATTGTTTGTTTTTAGTGGGTTCGTATTGCTCATTCTTCAGTGTTCTGTGCAGTGTTTTGTAGACCATTGTTTGTTTTTAGTGGGGTTCGTATTGCTCATTCTTCGGTGATCTGTGTAGTGTTTTGTAGACCATTGTTTGTTTTTAGTGGGTTCGTATTGCTCATTCTTCAGTGTTCTGTGCAGTGTTTTGTAGACCATTGTTTGTTTTTAGTGGGTTCGTATTGCTCATTCTTCAGTGTTCTGTGCAGTGTTTTGTAGACAATTGTTTGTTTTTAGTGGGTTCGTATTGCTCATTCTTCAGTGTTCTGTGTGGTGTTTTGTAGACCATTGTTTGTTTTTAGTGGGGTTCGTATTGCTCATTCTTCAGTGTTCTGTGCAGTGTTTTGTAGACCATTGTTTGTTTTTAGTGGGTTCGTATTGCTCATTCTTCAGTGTTCTGTGTAGTGTTTTGTAGACCATTGTTTGTTTTTAGTGGGTTCGTATTGCTCATTCTTCAGTGTTCTGTGTAGTGTTTTGTAGACCATTGTTTGTTTTTAGTGGGTTCGTATTGCTCATTCTTCAGTGTTCTGTGCAGTGTTTTGTAGACCATTGTTTGTTTTTAGTGGGGTTCGTATTGCTCATTCTTTAGTGTTCTGTGTGGTGTTTTGTAGACCATTGTTTGTTTTTAGTGGGTTCGTATTGCTCATTCTTCAGTGTTCTGTGCAGTGTTTTGTAGACCATTGTTTGTTTTTAGTGGGGTTCGTATTGCTCATTCTTTAGTGTTCTGTGCAGTGTTTTGTAGACCATTGTTTGTTTTTAGTGGGTTCGTATTGCTCATTCTTCAGTGTTCTGTGCAGTGTTTTGTAGACCATTGCTTGTTTTTAGTGGGTTCGTATTGCTCATTCTTCAGTGTTCTGTGCAGTGTTTTGTAGACCATTGTTTGTTTTTAGTGGGGTTCGTATTGCTCATTCTTCGGTGTTCTGTGTAGTGTTTTGTAGTCCATTGTTTGTTTTTAGTGGGGTTCCTATTGCTCATTCTTCAGTGTTCTGTGCAGTGTTTTGTAGACCATTGTTTGTTTTTAGTGGGTTCGTATTGCTCATTCTTTAGTGTTCTGTGTGGTGTTTTGTAGACCATTGTTTGTTTTTAGTGGGTTCGTATTGCTCATTCTTCAGTGTTCTGTGTGGTGTTTTGTAGACCATTGTTTGTTTTTAATGGGGTTCGTATTGCTCATTCTTCAGTGTTCTGTGTGGTGTTTTGTAGACCATTGTTTGTTTTTAGTGGGATTCGTATTCCTCATTCTTCAGTGTTCTGTGCAGTGTTTTGTAGACCATTGTTTGTTTTTAATGGGGTTCGTATTGCTCATTCTTCAGTGTTCTGTGCAGTGTTTTGTAGACCATTGTTTGTTTTTAGTGGGTTCGTATTGCTCATTCTTAAGTGTTCTGTGTGGTGTTTTGTAGACCATTGTTTGTTTTTAGTGGGTTCGTATTGCTCATTCTTCAGTGTTCTGTGTGGTGTTTTGTAGACCATTGTTTGTTTTTAGTGGGGTTCGTATTGCTCATTCTTCAGTGTTCTGTGCAGTGTTTTGTAGACCATTGTTTGTTTTTAGTGGGGTTCGTATTGCTCATTCTTCAGTGTTCTGTGCAGTGTTTTGTAGACCATTGTTTGTTTTTAGTGGGTTCGTATTGCTCATTCTTCATGTGTGGTGTTTTGTAGACCACTGTTTGTTTTTAGTGGGTTCGTATTGCTCATTCTTCAGTGTTCTGTGCAGTGTTTTGTAGATCATTGTTTGTTTTTAATGGGGTTCGTATTGCTCATTCTTCAGTGTTCTGTGCAGTGTTTTGTAGACCATTGTTTGTTTTTAGTGGGGTTCGTATTGCTCATTCTTCAGTGTTCTGTGCAGTGTTTTGTAGACCATTGTTTGTTTTTAGTGGGTTCGTATTGCTCATTCTTCAGTGTTCTGTGTGGTGTTTTGTAAACCATTGTTTGTTTTTAGTGGGGTTCGTATTGTTCATTCTTCAGTGTTCTGTGTGGTGTTTTGTAGACCATTGTTTGTTTTTAGTGGGTTCGTATTGCTCATTCTTCAGTGTTCTGTGTGGTGTTTTGTAGACCATTGTTTGTTTTTAATGGGGTTCGTATTGCTCATTCTTCAGTGTTCTGTGTGGTGTTTTGTAGACCATTGTTTGTTTTTAGTGGGGTTCGTATTGCTCATTCTTCAGTGTTCTGTGTGGTGTTTTGTAGACCATTGTTTGTTTTTAGTGGGTTCGTATTGCTCATTCTTCAGTGTTCTGTGCAGTGCTTTGTAGACCATTGTTTGTTTTTAGTGGGTTCGTATTGCTCATTCTTCAGTGTTCTGTGTGGTGTTTTGTAGACCATTGTTTGTTTTTAGTGGGGTTCGTATTGCTCATTCTTCAGTGTTCTGTGTGGTGTTTTGTAGACCATTGTTTGTTTTTAGTGGGTTCGTATTGCTCATTCTTCAGTGTTCTGTGCAGTGTTTTGTAGACCATTGTTTGTTTTTAATGGGGTTCGTATTGCTCATTCTTCAGTGTTCTGTGCAGTGTTTTGTAGACCATTGTTTGTTTTTAGTGGGGTTCGTATTGCTCATTCTTCAGTGTTCTGTGCAGTGTTTTGCAGACCATTGTTTGTTTTTAGTGGGTTCGTATTGCTCATTCTTCATATGTGGTGTTTTGTAGACCACTGTTTGTTTTTAGTGGGTTCGTATTGCTCATTCTTCAGTGTTCTGTGCAGTGTTTTGTAGATCATTGTTTGTTTTTAATGGGGTTCGTATTGCTCATTCTTCAGTGTTCTGTGCAGTGTTTTGTAGACCATTGTTTGTTTTTAGTGGGGTTCGTATTGCTCATTCTTCAGTGTTCTGTGCAGTGTTTTGTAGACCATTGTTTGTTTTTAGTGGGTTCGTATTGCTCATTCTTCAGTGTTCTGTGTGGTGTTTTGTAAACCAATGTTTGTTTTTAGTGGGGTTCGTATTGTTCATTCTTCAGTGTTCTGTGTGGTGTTTTGTAGACCATTGTTTGTTTTTAGTGGGTTCGTATTGCTCATTCTTCAGTGTTCTGTGTGGTGTTTTGTAGACCATTGTTTGTTTTTAATGGGGTTCGTATTGCTCATTCTTCAGTGTTCTGTGTGGTGTTTTGTAGACCATTGTTTGTTTTTAGTGGGGTTCGTATTGCTCATTCTTCAGTGTTCTGTGTGGTGTTTTGTAGACCATTGTTTGTTTTTAGTGGGTTCGTATTGCTCATTCTTCAGTGTTCTGTGCAGTGTTTTGTAGACCATTGTTTGTTTTTAGTGGGTTCGTATTGCTCATTCTTCAGTGTTCTGTGTGGTGTTTTGTAGACCATTGTTTGTTTTTAGTGGGGTTCGTATTGCTCATTCTTCAGTGTTCTGTGTGGTGTTTTGTAGACCATTGTTTGTTTTTAGTGGGTTCGTATTGCTCATTCTTCAGTGTTCTGTGTGGTGTTTTGTAGACCATTGTTTGTTTTTAATGGGGTTCGTATTGCTCATTCTTCAGTGTTCTGTGTGGTGTTTTGTAGACCATTGTTTGTTTTTAGTGGGGTTCGTATTGCTCATTCTTCAGTGTTCTGTGTGGTGTTTTGTAGACCATTGTTTGTTTTTAGTGGGTTCGTATTGCTCATTCTTCAGTGTTCTGTGCAGTGCTTTGTAGACCATTGTTTGTTTTTAGTGGGTTCGTATTGCTCATTCTTCAGTGTTCTGTGTGGTGTTTTGTAGACCATTGTTTGTTTTTAGTGGGGTTCGTATTGCTCATTCTTCAGTGTTCTGTGTGGTGTTTTGTAGACCATTGTTTGTTTTTAGTGGGTTCGTATTGCTCATTCTTCAGTGTTCTGTGCAGTGTTTTGTAGACCATTGTTTGTTTTTAATGGGGTTCGTATTGCTCATTCTTCAGTGTTCTGTGCAGTGTTTTGTAGACCATTGTTTGTTTTTAGTGGGGTTCGTATTGCTCATTCTTCAGTGTTCTGTGCAGTGTTTTGCAGACCATTGTTTGTTTTTAGTGGGTTCGTATTGCTCATTCTTCATATGTGGTGTTTTGTAGACCACTGTTTGTTTTTAGTGGGTTCGTATTGCTCATTCTTCAGTGTTCTGTGCAGTGTTTTGTAGATCATTGTTTGTTTTTAATGGGGTTCGTATTGCTCATTCTTCAGTGTTCTGTGCAGTGTTTTGTAGACCATTGTTTGTTTTTAGTGGGGTTCGTATTGCTCATTCTTCAGTGTTCTGTGCAGTGTTTTGTAGACCATTGTTTGTTTTTAGTGGGTTCGTATTGCTCATTCTTCAGTGTTCTGTGTGGTGTTTTGTAAACCAATGTTTGTTTTTAGTGGGGTTCGTATTGTTCATTCTTCAGTGTTCTGTGTGGTGTTTTGTAGACCATTGTTTGTTTTTAGTGGGTTCGTATTGCTCATTCTTCAGTGTTCTGTGTGGTGTTTTGTAGACCATTGTTTGTTTTTAATGGGGTTCGTATTGCTCATTCTTCAGTGTTCTGTGTGGTGTTTTGTAGACCATTGTTTGTTTTTAGTGGGGTTCGTATTGCTCATTCTTCAGTGTTCTGTGTGGTGTTTTGTAGACCATTGTTTGTTTTTAGTGGGTTCGTATTGCTCATTCTTCAGTGTTCTGTGCAGTGTTTTGTAGACCATTGTTTGTTTTTAGTGGGTTCGTATTGCTCATTCTTCAGTGTTCTGTGTGGTGTTTTGTAGACCATTGTTTGTTTTTAGTGGGGTTCGTATTGCTCATTCTTCAGTGTTCTGTGTGGTGTTTTGTAGACCATTGTTTGTTTTTAGTGGGTTCGTATTGCTCATTCTTCAGTGTTCTGTGTGGTGTTTTGTAGACCATTGTTTGTTTTTAATGGGGTTCGTATTGCTCATTCTTCAGTGTTCTGTGTGGTGTTTTGTAGACCATTGTTTGTTTTTAGTGGGGTTCGTATTGCTCATTCTTCAGTGTTCTGTGTGGTGTTTTGTAAACCATTGTTTGTTTTTAATGGGGTTCGTATTGCTCATTCTTCAGTGTTCTATGTGGTGTTTTGTAGACCATTGTTTGTTTTTAGCGGGGTTCGTATTGCTCATTCTTCAGTGTTCTGTTTGGTGTTTTGTAGACCATTGTTTGTTTTTAGTGGGTTCGTATTGCTCATTCTTCAGTGTTCTGTGTGGTGTTTTTTAGACCATTGTTTGTTTTTAGTGGGGTTCGTATTGCTCATTCTTCAGTGTTCTGTGCAGTGTTTTGTAGACCATTGTTTGTTTTTAGTGGGTTCGTATTGCTCATTCTTCAGTGTTCTGTGCAGTGTTTTGTAGACCATTGTTTGTTTTTAGTGGGGTTCGTATTGCTCATTCTTCAGTGTTCTGTGTGGTGTTTTGTAGATCATTGTTTGTTTTTAGTGGGTTCGTATTGCTCATTCTTCAGTGTTCTGTGCAGTGTTTTGTAGACCATTGTTTATTTTTAGTGGGGTTCCTATTGCTCATTCTTCAGTGTTCTGTGCAGTGTTTTGTAGACCATTGTTTGTTTTTAGTGGGTTCGTATTGCTCATTCTTCAGTGTTCTGTGCAGTGTTTTGTAGACCATTGTTTGTTTTTAGTGGGTTCGTATTGCTCATTCTTCAGTGTTCTGTGTGGTGTTTTGTAGACCATTGTTTGTTTTTAGTGGGTTCGTATTGCTCATTCTTCAGTGTTCTGTGCAGTGTTTTGTAGACCATTGTTTGTTTTTAGTGGGGTTCGTATTGCTCATTCTTCGATGATCTGTGTAGTGTTTTGTAGACCATTGTTTGTTTTTAGTGGGTTCGTATTGCTCATTCTTCAGTGTTCTGTGTGGTGTTTTGTAGACCATTGTTTGTTTTTAGTGGGTTCGTATTGCTCATTCTTCAGTGTTCTGTGCAGTGTTTTGTAGACAATTGTTTGTTTTTAGTGGGTTCGTATTGCTCATTCTTCAATGTTCTGTGTGGTGTTTTGTAGACCATTGTTTGTTTTTAGTGGGGTTCGTATTGCTCATTCTTCAGTGTTCTGTGCAGTGTTTTGTAGACCATTGTTTGTTTTTAGTGGGTTCGTATTGCTCATTCTTCAGTGTTCTGTGTGGTGTTTTGTAGACCATTGTTTGTTTTTAGTGGATTCGTATTGCTCATTCTTCAGTGTTCTGTGTAGTGTTTTGTAGACCATTGTTTGTTTTTAGTGGGTTCGTATTGCTCATTCTTCAGTGTTCTGTGCAGTGTTTTGTAGACCATTGTTTGTTTTTAGTGGGGTTCGTATTGCTCATTCTTTAGTGTTCTGTGCAGTGTTTTGTAGACCATTGTTTGTTTTTAGTGGGTTCGTATTGCTCATTCTTCAGTGTTCTGTGCAGTGTTTTGTAGACCATTGTTTGTTTTTAATGGGGTTCCTATTGCTCATTCTTCAGTGTTCTGTGCAGTGTTTTGTAGACCATTGTTTGTTTTTAGTGGGTTCGTATTGCTCATTCTTCAGTGTTCTGTGTGGTGTTTTGTAGACCATTGTTTGTTTTTAGTGGGTTCGTATTGCTCATTCTTCAGTGTTCTGTGTGGTGTTTTGTAGACCATTGTTTGTTTTTAGTGGGTTCGTGTTGCTCATTCTTCAGTTTTCTGTGCAGTGTTTTGTAGACCATTGTTTGTTTTTAGTGGGTTCGTATTGCTCATTCTTCAGTGTTCTGTGCAGTGTTTTGTAGACCATTGTTTGTTTTTAGTGGGGTTCGTATTGCTCATTCTTCAGTGTTCTGTGCAGTGTTTTGTAGACCACTGTTTGTTTTTAGTGGGTTCGTATTGCTCATTCTTCAGTGTTCTGTGCAGTGTTTTGTAGACCATTGTTTGTTTTTAGTGGGTTCGTATTGCTCATTCTTTAGTGTTCTGTGTGGTGTTTTGTAGACCATTGTTTGTTTTTAGTGGGTTCGTATTGCTCATTCTTCAGTGTTCTGTGTGGTGTTTTGTAGACCATTGTTTGTTTTTAATGGGGTTCGTATTGCTCATTCTTCAGTGTTCTGTTCAGTGTTTTGTAGACCATTGTTTATTTATAGTGGGTTCGTATTGCTCATTCTTCAGTGTTCTGTGTGGTGTTTTGTAGACCATTGTTTGTTTTTAGTGGGTTCCTATTGCTCATTCTTCAGTGTTCTGAGTGGTGTTTTGTAGACCATTGTTTGTTTTTAGTGGGGTTCGTATTGCTCATTCTTCAGTGTTCTGTTCAGTGTTTTGTAGACCATTGTTTGTTTTTAGTGGGTTCGTATTGCTCATTCTTCAGTGTTCTGTGTGGTGTTTTGTAGACCATTGTTTGTTTTTAGTGGGGTTCGTATTGCTCATTCTTCAGTGTTCTGTGCAGTGTTTTGTAGACCATTGTTTGTTTTTAGTGGGTTCGTATTGCTCATTCTTCAGTGTTCTGTGTGGTGTTTTGTAGACCATTGTTTGTTTTTAGTGGGTTCGTATTGCTCATTCTTCAGTGTTCTGTGTGGTGTTTTGTAGACCATTGTTTGTTTTTAGTGGGGTTCGTATTGCTCATTCTTCAGTGTTCTGTGCAGTGTTTTGTAGACCATTGCTTGTTTTTAGTGGGGTTCGTATTGCTCATTCTTCAGTGTTCTGTGTGGTGTTTTGTAGACCATTGTTTGTTTTTAGTGGGGTTCGTATTGCTCATTCTTCAGTGTTCTGTGCAGTGTTTTGTAGACCATTGTTTGTTTTTAGTGGGGTTCGTATTGCTCATTCTTCAGTGTTCTGTGTAGTGTTTTGTAGACCATTGTTTGTTTTTAGTGGATTCGTATTGCTCATTCTTCAGTGTTCTGTGTGGTGTTTTGTAGACCATTGTTTGTTTTTCGTGGGTTCGTATTGCTCATTCTTCAGTGTTCTGTGTGGTGTTTTGTAGACCATTGTTTGTTTTTAGTGGGGTTCGTATTGCTCATTCTTCAGTGTTCTGTGCAGTGTTTTGTAGACCATTGTTTGTTTTTAGTGGGGTTCGTATTGCTCATTCTTCAGTGTTCTGTGCAGTGTTTTGTAGACCATTGTTTGTTTTTAGTGGGTTCGTATTGCTCATTCTTCAGTGTTCTGTGTGGTGTTTTGTAAACCATTGTTTGTTTTTAGTGGGGTTCGTATTGCTCATTCTTCAGTGTTCTGTGTGGTGTTTTGTAGACCATTGTTTGTTTTTAGTGGGTTCGTATTGCTCATTCTTCAGTGTTCTGTGTGGTGTTTTGTAGACCATTGTTTGTTTTTAATGGGGTTCGTATTGCTCATTCTTCAGTGTTCTGTGTGGTGTTTTGTAGACCATTGTTTGTTTTTAGTGGGGTTCGTATTGCTCATTCTTCAGTGTTCTGTGTGGTGTTTTGTAGACCATTGTTTGTTTTTAGTGGGTTCGTATTGCTCATTCTTCAGTGTTCTGTGCAGTGTTTTGTAGACCATTGTTTGTTTTTAGTGGGTTCGTATTGCTCATTCTTCAGTGTTCTGTGCAGTGTTTTGTAGACCATTGTTTGTTTTTAGTTGGGTTCGTATTGCTCATTCTTCAGTGTTCTCTGTGGTGTTTTGTAGACCATTGTTTGTTTTTAGTGGGGTTCGTATTGCTCATTCTTCAGTGTTCTGTGTGGTGTTTTGTAGACCATTGTTTGTTTTTAGTGGATTCGTATTGCTCATTCTTCAGTGTTCTGTGTAGTGTTTTGTAGACCATTGTTTGTTTTTAGTGGGTTCGTATTGCTCATTCTTCAGTGTTCTGTGCAGTGTTTTGTAGACCATTGTTTGTTTTTAGTGGGGTTCGTATTGCTCATTCTTTAGTGTTCTGTGCAGTGTTTTGTAGACCATTGTTTGTTTTTAGTGGGTTCGTATTGCTCATTCTTCAGTGTTCTGTGCAGTGTTTTGTAGACCATTGTTTGTTTTTAATGGGGTTCCTATTGCTCATTCTTCAGTGTTCTGTGCAGTGTTTTGTAGACCATTGTTTGTTTTTAGTGGGTTCGTATTGCTCATTCTTCAGTGTTCTGTGCAGTGTTTTGTAGACCATTGTTTGTTTTTAGTGGGGTTCGTATTGCTCATTCTTCAGTGTTCTGTGCAGTGTTTTGTAGACCACTGTTTGTTTTTAGTGGGTTCGTATTGCTCATTCTTCAGTGTTCTGTGCAGTGTTTTGTAGACCATTGTTTGTTTTTAGTAGGTTCGTATTGCTCATTCTTTAGTGTTCTGTGTGGTGTTTTGTAGACCATTGTTTGTTTTTAGTGGGTTCGTATTGCTCATTCTTCAGTGTTCTGTGTGGTGTTTTGTAGACCATTGTTTGTTTTTAATGGGGTTCGTATTGCTCATTCTTCAGTGTTCTGTTCAGTGTTTTGTAGACCATTGTTTATTTATAGTGGGTTCGTATTGCTCATTCTTCAGTGTTCTGTGTGGTGTTTTGTAGACCATTGTTTGTTTTTAGTGGGTTCCTATTGCTCATTCTTCAGTGTTCTGAGTGGTGTTTTGTAGACCATTGTTTGTTTTTAGTGGGGTTCGTATTGCTCATTCTTCAGTGTTCTGTTCAGTGTTTTGTAGACCATTGTTTGTTTTTAGTGGGTTCGTATTGCTCATTCTTCAGTGTTCTGTGTGGTGTTTTGTAGACCATTGTTTGTTTTTAGTGGGGTTCGTATTGCTCATTCTTCAGTGTTCTGTGCAGTGTTTTGTAGACCATTGTTTGTTTTTAGTGGGTTCGTATTGCTCATTCTTCAGTGTTCTGTGTGGTGTTTTGTAGACCATTGTTTGTTTTTAGTGGGTTCGTATTGCTCATTCTTCAGTGTTCTGTGTGGTGTTTTGTAGACCATTGTTTGTTTTTAGTGGGGTTCGTATTGCTCATTCTTCAGTGTTCTGTGTGGTGTTTTGTAGACCATTGTTTGTTTTTAATGGGGTTCGTATTGCTCATTCTTCAGTGTTCTGTGTGGTGTTTTGTAGACCATTGTTTGTTTTTAGTGGGGTTCGTATTGCTCATTCTTCAGTGTTCTGTGTGGTGTTTTGTAGACCATTGTTTGTTTTTAGTGGGTTCGTATTGCTCATTCTTCAGTGTTCTGTGCAGTGTTTTGTAGACCATTGTTTGTTTTTAGTGGGTTCGTATTGCTCATTCTTCAGTGTTCTGTGCAGTGTTTTGTAGACCATTGTTTGTTTTTAGTTGGGTTCGTATTGCTCATTCTTCAGTGTTCTCTGTGGTGTTTTGTAGACCATTGTTTGTTTTTAGTGGGGTTCGTATTGCTCATTCTTCAGTGTTCTGTGTGGTGTTTTGTAGACCATTGTTTGTTTTTAGTGGATTCGTATTGCTCATTCTTCAGTGTTCTGTGTAGTGTTTTGTAGACCATTGTTTGTTTTTAGTGGGTTCGTATTGCTCATTCTTCAGTGTTCTGTGCAGTGTTTTGTAGACCATTGTTTGTTTTTAGTGGGGTTCGTATTGCTCATTCTTTAGTGTTCTGTGCAGTGTTTTGTAGACCATTGTTTGTTTTTAGTGGGTTCGTATTGCTCATTCTTCAGTGTTCTGTGCAGTGTTTTGTAGACCATTGTTTGTTTTTAATGGGGTTCCTATTGCTCATTCTTCAGTGTTCTGTGCAGTGTTTTGTAGACCATTGTTTGTTTTTAGTGGGTTCGTATTGCTCATTCTTCAGTGTTCTGTGCAGTGTTTTGTAGACCATTGTTTGTTTTTAGTGGGGTTCGTATTGCTCATTCTTCAGTGTTCTGTGCAGTGTTTTGTAGACCACTGTTTGTTTTTAGTGGGTTCGTATTGCTCATTCTTCAGTGTTCTGTGCAGTGTTTTGTAGACCATTGTTTGTTTTTAGTAGGTTCGTATTGCTCATTCTTTAGTGTTCTGTGTGGTGTTTTGTAGACCATTGTTTGTTTTTAGTGGGTTCGTATTGCTCATTCTTCAGTGTTCTGTGTGGTGTTTTGTAGACCATTGTTTGTTTTTAATGGGGTTCGTATTGCTCATTCTTCAGTGTTCTGTTCAGTGTTTTGTAGACCATTGTTTATTTATAGTGGGTTCGTATTGCTCATTCTTCAGTGTTCTGTGTGGTGTTTTGTAGACCATTGTTTGTTTTTAGTGGGTTCCTATTGCTCATTCTTCAGTGTTCTGAGTGGTGTTTTGTAGACCATTGTTTGTTTTTAGTGGGGTTCGTATTGCTCATTCTTCAGTGTTCTGTTCAGTGTTTTGTAGACCATTGTTTGTTTTTAGTGGGTTCGTATTGCTCATTCTTCAGTGTTCTGTGTGGTGTTTTGTAGACCATTGTTTGTTTTTAGTGGGGTTCGTATTGCTCATTCTTCAGTGTTCTGTGCAGTGTTTTGTAGACCATTGTTTGTTTTTAGTGGGTTCGTATTGCTCATTCTTCAGTGTTCTGTGTGGTGTTTTGTAGACCATTGTTTGTTTTTAGTGGGTTCGTATTGCTCATTCTTCAGTGTTCTGTGTGGTGTTTTGTAGACCATTGTTTGTTTTTAGTGGGGTTCGTATTGCTCATTCTTCAGTGTTCTGTGCAGTGTTTTGTAGACCATTGCTTGTTTTTAGTGGGGTTCGTATTGCTCATTCTTCAGTGTTCTGTGTGGTGTTTTGTAGACCATTGTTTGTTTTTAGTGGGGTTCGTATTGCTCATTCTTCAGTGTTCTGTGCAGTGTTTTGTAGACCATTGTTTGTTTTTAGTGGGGTTCGTATTGCTCATTCTTCAGTGTTCTGTGTAGTGTTTTGTAGACCATTGTTTGTTTTTAGTGGATTCGTATTGCTCATTCTTCAGTGTTCTGTGTGGTGTTTTGTAGACCATTGTTTGTTTTTCGTGGGTTCGTATTGCTCATTCTTCAGTGTTCTGTGTGGTGTTTTGTAGACCATTGTTTGTTTTTAGTGGGGTTCGTATTGCTCATTCTTCAGTGTTCTGTGCAGTGTTTTGTAGACCATTGTTTGTTTTTAGTGGGGTTCGTATTGCTCATTCTTCAGTGTTCTGTGCAGTGTTTTGTAGACCATTGTTTGTTTTTAGTGGGTTCGTATTGCTCATTCTTCAGTGTTCTGTGTGGTGTTTTGTAAACCATTGTTTGTTTTTAGTGGGGTTCGTATTGCTCATTCTTCAGTGTTCTGTGTGGTGTTTTGTAGACCATTGTTTGTTTTTAGTGGGTTCGTATTGCTCATTCTTCAGTGTTCTGTGTGGTGTTTTGTAGACCATTGTTTGTTTTTAATGGGGTTCGTATTGCTCATTCTTCAGTGTTCTGTGTGGTGTTTTGTAGACCATTGTTTGTTTTTAGTGGGGTTCGTATTGCTCATTCTTCAGTGTTCTGTGTGGTGTTTTGTAGACCATTGTTTGTTTTTAGTGGGTTCGTATTGCTCATTCTTCAGTGTTCTGTGCAGTGTTTTGTAGACCATTGTTTGTTTTTAGTGGGTTCGTATTGCTCATTCTTCAGTGTTCTGTGCAGTGTTTTGTAGACCATTGTTTGTTTTTAGTTGGGTTCGTATTGCTCATTCTTCAGTGTTCTCTGTGGTGTTTTGTAGACCATTGTTTGTTTTTAGTGGGTTCGTATTGCTCATTCTTCAGTGTTCTGTGTGGTGTTTTGTAGACCATTGTTTGTTTTTAATGGGGTTCGTATTGCTCATTCTTCAGTGTTCTGTGTGGTGTTTTGTAGACCATTGTTTGTTTTTAGTGGGGTTCGTATTGCTCATTCTTCAGTGTTCTGTGTGGTGTTTTGTAAACCATTGTTTGTTTTTAATGGGGTTCGTATTGCTCATTCTTCAGTGTTCTGTGTGGTGTTTTGTAGACCATTGTTTGTTTTTAGTGGGGTTCGTATTGCTCATTCTTCAGTGTTCTGTGTGGTGTTTTGTAGACCATTGTTTGTTTTTAGTGGGTTCGTATTGCTCATTCTTCAGTGTTCTGTGTGGTGTTTTGTAGACCATTGTTTGCTTTTAGTGGGGTTCGTATTGCTCATTCTTCAGTGTTCTGTGCAGTGTTTTGTAGACCATTGTTTGTTTTTAGTGGGTTCGTATTGCTCATTCTTCAGTGTTCTGTGCAGTGTTTTGTAGACCATTGTTTGTTTTTAGTGGGGTTCGTATTGCTCATTCTTCAGTGTTCTGTGTGGTGTTTTGTAGACCATTGTTTGTTTTTAATGGGGTTCGTATTGCTCATTCTTCAGTGTTCTGTACAGTGTTTTGTAGACCATTGTTTGTTTTTAGTGGGGTTCGTATTGCTCATTCTTCAGTGATCTGTGCAGTGTTTTGTAGATCATTGTTTGTTTTTAGTGGGTTCGTATTGCTCATTCTTCAGTGTTCTGTGCAGTGTTTTGTAGGCCATTGTTTATTTTTAGTGGGGTTCGTATTGCTCATTCTTCAGTGATCTGTGCAGTGTTTTGTAGACCATTGTTTGTTTTTAGTGTGGTTCCTATTGCTCCTTCTTCAGTGTTCTGTGCAGTGTTTTGTAGACCATTGTTTGTTTTTAGTGGGTTCGTATTGCTCATTCTTCAGTGTTCTGTGTGGTGTTTTGTAGACCATTGTTTGTTTTTAGTGGGTTCGTATTGCTCATTCTTCAGTGTTCTGTGTGGTGTTTTGTAGACCATTGTTTGTTTTTAGTGGGGTTCGTATTGCTCATTCTTCAGTGTTCTGTGCAGTGTTTTGTAGACCATTGTTTGTTTTTAGTGGGGTTCGTATTGCTCATTCTTCGGTGATCTGTGTAGTGTTTTGTAGACCATTGTTTGTTTTTAATGGGTTCGTATTGCTCATTCTTCAGTGTTCTGTGTGGTGTTTTGTAGACCATTGTTTGTTTTTAGTGGGTTCGTATTGCTCATTCTTCAGTGTTCTGTGCAGTGTTTTGTAGACAATTGTTTGTTTTTAGTGGGTTCGTATTGCTCATTCTTCAGTGTTCTGTGTGGTGTTTTGTAGACCATTGTTTGTTTTAGTGGGGTTCGTATTGCTCATTCTTCAGTGTTCTGTGTAGTGTTTTGTAGTCCATTATTTGTTTTTAGTGGGTTCGTATTGCTCATTCTTCAGTGTTCTGTGCAGTGTTTTGTAGACCATTGTTTGTTTTTAGTGGGGTTCGTATTGCTTATTCTTTAGTGTTCTGTGTGGTGTTTTGTAGACCATTGTTTGTTTTTAGTGGGTTCGTATTGCTCATTCTTCAGTGTTCTGTGCAGTGTTTTGTAGACCATTGTTTGTTTTTAGTGGGGTTCGTATTGCTCATTCTTTAGTGTTCTGTGCAGTGTTTTGTAGACCATTGTTTGTTTTTAGTGGGTTCGTATTGCTCATTCTTCAGTGTTCTCTGCAGTGTTTTGTAGACCATTGTTTGTTTTTAGTGGGTTCGTATTGCTCATTCTTCAGTGTTCTGTGCAGTGTTTTGTAGACCATTGTTTGTTTTTAGTGGGGTTCGTATTGCTCATTCTTCGGTGTTCTGTGTAGTGTTTTGTAGACCATTGTTTGTTTTTAGTGGGGTTCCTATTGCTCATTCTTCAGTGTTCTGTGCAGTGTTTTGTAGACCATTGTTTGTTTTTAGTGGGTTCGTATTGCTCATTCTTTAGTGTTCTGTGTGGTGTTTTGTAGACCATTGTTTGTTTTTAGTGGGTTCGTATTGCTTATTCTTCAGTGTTCTGTGTGGTGTTTTGTAGACCATTGTTTGTTTTTAATGGGGTTCGTATTGCTCATTCTTCAGTGTTCTGTGTGGTGTTTTGTAGACCATTTTTGTTTTTAGTGGGTTCGTATTGCTCATTCTTCAGTGTTCTGTGTGGTGTTTTGTAGACCATTGTTTGTTTTTAGTGGGGTTCGTATTGCTCATTCTTCAGTGTTCTGTGCAGTGTTTTGTAGACCATTGTTTGTTTTTAGTGGGGTTCGTATTGCTCATTCTTCAGTGTTCTGTGCAGTGTTTTGTAGACCATTGTTTGTTTTTAGTGGGTTCGTATTGCTCATTCTTCAGTGTTCTGTGTGGTGTTTTGTAGACCATTGCTTGTTTTTAGTGGGGTTCGTATTGCTCATTCTTCAGTGTTCTGTGCAGTGTTTTGTAGATCATTGTTTGTTTTTAATGGGGTTCGTATTGCTCATTCTTCAGTGTTCTGTGGAGTGTTTTGTAGACCATTGTTTGTTTTTAGTGGGTTCCTATTGCTCATTCTTCAGTGTTCTGTGCAGTGTTTGGTAGACCATTGTTTGTTTTTAGTGGGTTCGTATTGCTCATTCTTCAGTGTTCTGTGTGGTGTTTTGTAAACCATTGTTTGTTTTTAGTGGGGTTCGTATTGCTCATTCTTCAGTGTTCTGTGTGGTGTTTTGTAGACCATTGTTTGTTTTTAGTGGGTTCGTATTGCTCATTCTTCAGTGTTCTGTGTGGTGTTTTGTAGACCATTGTTTGTTTTTAATGGGGTTCGTATTGCTCATTCTTCAGTGTTTTGTGTGGTGTTTTGTAGACCATTGTTTGTTTTTAGTGGGGATCGTATTGCTCATTCTTCAGTGTTCTGTGTGGTGTTTTGTAGACCATTGTTTGTTTTTAGTGGGTTCGTATTGCTCATTCTTCAGTGTTCTGTGCAGTGTTTTGTAGACCATTGTTTGTTTTTAGTGGGTTCGTATTGCTCATTCTTCAGTGTTCTGTGTGGTGTTTTGTAGACCATTGTTTGTTTTTAGTGGGGTTCGTATTGCTCATTCTTCAGTGTTCTGTGTGGTGTTTTGTAGACCATTGTTTGTTTTTAGTGGGTTCGTATTGCTCATTCTTCAGTGTTCTGTGTGGTGTTTTGTAGACCATTGTTTGTTTTTAGTGGGTTCGAATTGCTCATTCTTCAGTGTTCTGTGCAGTGTTTTGTAGACCATTGTTTGTTTTTAGTGGGGTTCGTATTGCTCATTCTTCAGTGTTCTGTGTGGTGTTTTGTAGACCATTGTTTGTTTTTAGTGGGGTTCGTATTGCTCATTCTTCAGTGATCTGTGCAGTGTTTTGTAGATCATTGTTTGTTTTTAGTGGGTTCGTATTGCTCATTCTTCAGTATTCTGTGCAGTGTTTTGTAGACCATTGTTTATTTTTAGTGGGGTTCGTATTGCTCATTCTTCAGTGATCTGTGCAGTGTTTTGTAGACCATTGTTTGTTTTTAGTGGGGTTCCCATTGCTCCTTCAGTGTTCTGTGCAGTGTTTTGTAGACCATTGTTTGTTTTTAGTGGGTTCGTATTGCTCATTCTTCAGTGTTCTGTGTGGTGTTTTGTAGACCATTGTTTGTTTTTAGTGGGTTCGTATTGCTCATTCTTCAGTGTTCTGTGTGGTGTTTTGTAGACCATTGTTTGTTTTTAGTGGGTTCGTATTGCTCATTCTTCAGTGTTCTGTGCAGTGTTTTGTAGACCATTGTTTGTTTTTAGTGGGGTTCGTATTGCTCATTCTTCGGTGATCTGTGTAGTGTTTTGTAGACCATTGTTTGTTTTTAGTGGGTTCGTATTGCTCATTCTTCAGTGTTCTGTGCAGTGTTTTGTAGACCATTGTTTGTTTTTAGTGGGTTCGTATTGCTCATTCTTCAGTGTTCTGTGCAGTGTTTTGTAGACAATTGTTTGTTTTTAGTGGGTTCGTATTGCTCATTCTTCAGTGTTCTGTGTGGTGTTTTGTAGACCATTGTTTGTTTTTAGTGGGGTTCGTATTGCTCATTCTTCAGTGTTCTGTGCAGTGTTTTGTAGACCATTGTTTGTTTTTAGTGGGTTCGTATTGCTCATTCTTCAGTGTTCTGTGTAGTGTTTTGTAGACCATTGTTTGTTTTTAGTGGGTTCGTATTGCTCATTCTTCAGTGTTCTGTGTAGTGTTTTGTAGACCATTGTTTGTTTTTAGTGGGTTCGTATTGCTCATTCTTCAGTGTTCTGTGCAGTGTTTTGTAGACCATTGTTTGTTTTTAGTGGGGTTCGTATTGCTCATTCTTTAGTGTTCTGTGTGGTGTTTTGTAGACCATTGTTTGTTTTTAGTGGGTTCGTATTGCTCATTCTTCAGTGTTCTGTGCAGTGTTTTGTAGACCATTGTTTGTTTTTAGTGGGGTTCGTATTGCTCATTCTTTAGTGTTCTGTGCAGTGTTTTGTAGACCATTGTTTGTTTTTAGTGGGTTCGTATTGCTCATTCTTCAGTGTTCTGTGTGGTGTTTTGTAGACCATTGTTTGTTTTTAGTGGGGTTCGTATTGCTCATTCTTCAGTGTTCTGTGTGGTGTTTTGTAGACCATTGTTTGTTTTTAGTGGGTTCGTATTGCTCATTCTTCAGTGTTCTGTGCAGTGTTTTGTAGACCATTGTTTGTTTTTAGTGGGTTCGTATTGCTCATTCTTCAGTGTTCTGTGCAGTGTTTTGTAGACCATTGTTTGTTTTTAGTTGGGTTCGTATTGCTCATTCTTCAGTGTTCTCTGTGGTGTTTTGTAGACCATTGTTTGTTTTTAGTGGGTTCGTATTGCTCATTCTTCAGTGTTCTGTGTGGTGTTTTGTAGACCATTGTTTGTTTTTAATGGGGTTCGTATTGCTCATTCTTCAGTGTTCTGTGTGGTGTTTTGTAGACCATTGTTTGTTTTTAGTGGGGTTCGTATTGCTCATTCTTCAGTGTTCTGTGTGGTGTTTTGTAAACCATTGTTTGTTTTTAATGGGGTTCGTATTGCTCATTCTTCAGTGTTCTGTGTGGTGTTTTGTAGACCATTGTTTGTTTTTAGTGGGGTTCGTATTGCTCATTCTTCAGTGTTCTGTGTGGTGTTTTGTAGACCATTGTTTGTTTTTAGTGGGTTCGTATTGCTCATTCTTCAGTGTTCTGTGTGGTGTTTTGTAGACCATTGTTTGTTTTTAGTGGGGTTCGTATTGCTCATTCTTCAGTGTTCTGTGCAGTGTTTTGTAGACCATTGCTTGTTTTTAGTGGGGTTCGTATTGCTCATTCTTCAGTGTTCTGTGTGGTGTTTTGTAGACCATTGTTTGTTTTTAGTGGGGTTCGTATTGCTCATTCTTCAGTGTTCTGTGCAGTGTTTTGTAGACCATTGTTTGTTTTTAGTGGGTTCGTATTGCTCATTCTTCAGTGTTCTGTGCAGTGTTTTGTAGACCATTGTTTGTTTTTAGTGGGGTTCGTATTGCTCATTCTTTAGTGTTCTGTGCAGTGTTTTGTAGACCATTGTTTGTTTTTAGTGGGTTCGTATTGCTCATTCTTCAGTGTTCTGTGTGGTGTTTTGTAGACCATTGTTTGTTTTTAGTGGGGTTCGTATTGCTCATTCTTCAGTGTTCTGTGTGGTGTTTTGTAGACCATTGTTTGTTTTTAGTGGGTTCGTATTGCTCATTCTTCAGTGTTCTGTGCAGTGTTTTGTAGACCATTGTTTGTTTTTAGTGGGTTCGTATTGCTCATTCTTCAGTGTTCTGTGCAGTGTTTTGTAGACCATTGTTTGTTTTTAGTTGGGTTCGTATTGCTCATTCTTCAGTGTTCTCTGTGGTGTTTTGTAGACCATTGTTTGTTTTTAGTGGGTTCGTATTGCTCATTCTTCAGTGTTCTGTGTGGTGTTTTGTAGACCATTGTTTGTTTTTAATGGGGTTCGTATTGCTCATTCTTCAGTGTTCTGTGTGGTGTTTTGTAGACCATTGTTTGTTTTTAGTGGGGTTCGTATTGCTCATTCTTCAGTGTTCTGTGTGGTGTTTTGTAAACCATTGTTTGTTTTTAATGGGGTTCGTATTGCTCATTCTTCAGTGTTCTGTGTGGTGTTTTGTAGACCATTGTTTGTTTTTAGTGGGGTTCGTATTGCTCATTCTTCAGTGTTCTGTGTGGTGTTTTGTAGACCATTGTTTGTTTTTAGTGGGTTCGTATTGCTCATTCTTCAGTGTTCTGTGTGGTGTTTTGTAGACCATTGTTTGCTTTTAGTGGGGTTCGTATTGCTCATTCTTCAGTGTTCTGTGCAGTGTTTTGTAGACCATTGTTTGTTTTTAGTGGGTTCGTATTGCTCATTCTTCAGTGTTCTGTGCAGTGTTTTGTAGACCATTGTTTGTTTTTAGTGGGGTTCGTATTGCTCATTCTTCAGTGTTCTGTGTGGTGTTTTGTAGACCATTGTTTGTTTTTAATGGGGTTCGTATTGCTCATTCTTCAGTGTTCTGTACAGTGTTTTGTAGACCATTGTTTGTTTTTAGTGGGGTTCGTATTGCTCATTCTTCAGTGATCTGTGCAGTGTTTTGTAGATCATTGTTTGTTTTTAGTGGGTTCGTATTGCTCATTCTTCAGTGTTCTGTGCAGTGTTTTGTAGGCCATTGTTTATTTTTAGTGGGGTTCGTATTGCTCATTCTTCAGTGATCTGTGCAGTGTTTTGTAGACCATTGTTTGTTTTTAGTGTGGTTCCTATTGCTCCTTCTTCAGTGTTCTGTGCAGTGTTTTGTAGACCATTGTTTGTTTTTAGTGGGTTCGTATTGCTCATTCTTCAGTGTTCTGTGTGGTGTTTTGTAGACCATTGTTTGTTTTTAGTGGGTTCGTATTGCTCATTCTTCAGTGTTCTGTGTGGTGTTTTGTAGACCATTGTTTGTTTTTAGTGGGGTTCGTATTGCTCATTCTTCAGTGTTCTGTGCAGTGTTTTGTAGACCATTGTTTGTTTTTAGTGGGGTTCGTATTGCTCATTCTTCGGTGATCTGTGTAGTGTTTTGTAGACCATTGTTTGTTTTTAATGGGTTCGTATTGCTCATTCTTCAGTGTTCTGTGTGGTGTTTTGTAGACCATTGTTTGTTTTTAGTGGGTTCGTATTGCTCATTCTTCAGTGTTCTGTGCAGTGTTTTGTAGACAATTGTTTGTTTTTAGTGGGTTCGTATTGCTCATTCTTCAGTGTTCTGTGTGGTGTTTTGTAGACCATTGTTTGTTTTAGTGGGGTTCGTATTGCTCATTCTTCAGTGTTCTGTGTAGTGTTTTGTAGTCCATTATTTGTTTTTAGTGGGTTCGTATTGCTCATTCTTCAGTGTTCTGTGCAGTGTTTTGTAGACCATTGTTTGTTTTTAGTGGGGTTCGTATTGCTTATTCTTTAGTGTTCTGTGTGGTGTTTTGTAGACCATTGTTTGTTTTTAGTGGGTTCGTATTGCTCATTCTTCAGTGTTCTGTGCAGTGTTTTGTAGACCATTGTTTGTTTTTAGTGGGGTTCGTATTGCTCATTCTTTAGTGTTCTGTGCAGTGTTTTGTAGACCATTGTTTGTTTTTAGTGGGTTCGTATTGCTCATTCTTCAGTGTTCTCTGCAGTGTTTTGTAGACCATTGTTTGTTTTTAGTGGGTTCGTATTGCTCATTCTTCAGTGTTCTGTGCAGTGTTTTGTAGACCATTGTTTGTTTTTAGTGGGGTTCGTATTGCTCATTCTTCGGTGTTCTGTGTAGTGTTTTGTAGACCATTGTTTGTTTTTAGTGGGGTTCCTATTGCTCATTCTTCAGTGTTCTGTGCAGTGTTTTGTAGACCATTGTTTGTTTTTAGTGGGTTCGTATTGCTCATTCTTTAGTGTTCTGTGTGGTGTTTTGTAGACCATTGTTTGTTTTTAGTGGGTTCGTATTGCTTATTCTTCAGTGTTCTGTGTGGTGTTTTGTAGACCATTGTTTGTTTTTAATGGGGTTCGTATTGCTCATTCTTCAGTGTTCTGTGTGGTGTTTTGTAGACCATTTTTGTTTTTAGTGGGTTCGTATTGCTCATTCTTCAGTGTTCTGTGTGGTGTTTTGTAGACCATTGTTTGTTTTTAGTGGGGTTCGTATTGCTCATTCTTCAGTGTTCTGTGCAGTGTTTTGTAGACCATTGTTTGTTTTTAGTGGGGTTCGTATTGCTCATTCTTCAGTGTTCTGTGCAGTGTTTTGTAGACCATTGTTTGTTTTTAGTGGGTTCGTATTGCTCATTCTTCAGTGTTCTGTGTGGTGTTTTGTAGACCATTGCTTGTTTTTAGTGGGGTTCGTATTGCTCATTCTTCAGTGTTCTGTGCAGTGTTTTGTAGATCATTGTTTGTTTTTAATGGGGTTCGTATTGCTCATTCTTCAGTGTTCTGTGGAGTGTTTTGTAGACCATTGTTTGTTTTTAGTGGGTTCCTATTGCTCATTCTTCAGTGTTCTGTGCAGTGTTTGGTAGACCATTGTTTGTTTTTAGTGGGTTCGTATTGCTCATTCTTCAGTGTTCTGTGTGGTGTTTTGTAAACCATTGTTTGTTTTTAGTGGGGTTCGTATTGCTCATTCTTCAGTGTTCTGTGTGGTGTTTTGTAGACCATTGTTTGTTTTTAGTGGGTTCGTATTGCTCATTCTTCAGTGTTCTGTGTGGTGTTTTGTAGACCATTGTTTGTTTTTAATGGGGTTCGTATTGCTCATTCTTCAGTGTTTTGTGTGGTGTTTTGTAGACCATTGTTTGTTTTTAGTGGGGATCGTATTGCTCATTCTTCAGTGTTCTGTGTGGTGTTTTGTAGACCATTGTTTGTTTTTAGTGGGTTCGTATTGCTCATTCTTCAGTGTTCTGTGCAGTGTTTTGTAGACCATTGTTTGTTTTTAGTGGGTTCGTATTGCTCATTCTTCAGTGTTCTGTGTGGTGTTTTGTAGACCATTGTTTGTTTTTAGTGGGGTTCGTATTGCTCATTCTTCAGTGTTCTGTGTGGTGTTTTGTAGACCATTGTTTGTTTTTAGTGGGTTCGTATTGCTCATTCTTCAGTGTTCTGTGTGGTGTTTTGTAGACCATTGTTTGTTTTTAGTGGGTTCGAATTGCTCATTCTTCAGTGTTCTGTGCAGTGTTTTGTAGACCATTGTTTGTTTTTAGTGGGGTTCGTATTGCTCATTCTTCAGTGTTCTGTGTGGTGTTTTGTAGACCATTGTTTGTTTTTAGTGGGGTTCGTATTGCTCATTCTTCAGTGATCTGTGCAGTGTTTTGTAGATCATTGTTTGTTTTTAGTGGGTTCGTATTGCTCATTCTTCAGTATTCTGTGCAGTGTTTTGTAGACCATTGTTTATTTTTAGTGGGGTTCGTATTGCTCATTCTTCAGTGATCTGTGCAGTGTTTTGTAGACCATTGTTTGTTTTTAGTGGGGTTCCCATTGCTCCTTCAGTGTTCTGTGCAGTGTTTTGTAGACCATTGTTTGTTTTTAGTGGGTTCGTATTGCTCATTCTTCAGTGTTCTGTGTGGTGTTTTGTAGACCATTGTTTGTTTTTAGTGGGTTCGTATTGCTCATTCTTCAGTGTTCTGTGTGGTGTTTTGTAGACCATTGTTTGTTTTTAGTGGGTTCGTATTGCTCATTCTTCAGTGTTCTGTGCAGTGTTTTGTAGACCATTGTTTGTTTTTAGTGGGGTTCGTATTGCTCATTCTTCGGTGATCTGTGTAGTGTTTTGTAGACCATTGTTTGTTTTTAGTGGGTTCGTATTGCTCATTCTTCAGTGTTCTGTGCAGTGTTTTGTAGACCATTGTTTGTTTTTAGTGGGTTCGTATTGCTCATTCTTCAGTGTTCTGTGCAGTGTTTTGTAGACAATTGTTTGTTTTTAGTGGGTTCGTATTGCTCATTCTTCAGTGTTCTGTGTGGTGTTTTGTAGACCATTGTTTGTTTTTAGTGGGGTTCGTATTGCTCATTCTTCAGTGTTCTGTGCAGTGTTTTGTAGACCATTGTTTGTTTTTAGTGGGTTCGTATTGCTCATTCTTCAGTGTTCTGTGTAGTGTTTTGTAGACCATTGTTTGTTTTTAGTGGGTTCGTATTGCTCATTCTTCAGTGTTCTGTGTAGTGTTTTGTAGACCATTGTTTGTTTTTAGTGGGTTCGTATTGCTCATTCTTCAGTGTTCTGTGCAGTGTTTTGTAGACCATTGTTTGTTTTTAGTGGGGTTCGTATTGCTCATTCTTTAGTGTTCTGTGTGGTGTTTTGTAGACCATTGTTTGTTTTTAGTGGGTTCGTATTGCTCATTCTTCAGTGTTCTGTGCAGTGTTTTGTAGACCATTGTTTGTTTTTAGTGGGGTTCGTATTGCTCATTCTTTAGTGTTCTGTGCAGTGTTTTGTAGACCATTGTTTGTTTTTAGTGGGTTCGTATTGCTCATTCTTCAGTGTTCTGTGCAGTGTTTTGTAGACCATTGCTTGTTTTTAGTGGGTTCGTATTGCTCATTCTTCAGTGTTCTGTGCAGTGTTTTGTAGACCATTGTTTGTTTTTAGTGGGGTTCGTATTGCTCATTCTTCGGTGTTCTGTGTAGTGTTTTGTAGTCCATTGTTTGTTTTTAGTGGGGTTCCTATTGCTCATTCTTCAGTGTTCTGTGCAGTGTTTTGTAGACCATTGTTTGTTTTTAGTGGGTTCGTATTGCTCATTCTTTAGTGTTCTGTGTGGTGTTTTGTAGACCATTGTTTGTTTTTAGTGGGTTCGTATTGCTCATTCTTCAGTGTTCTGTGGTGTTTTTTGTAGACCATTGTTTGTTTTTAATGGGGTTCGTATTGCTCATTCTTCAGTGTTCTGTGCAGTGTTTTGTAGATCATTGTTTGTTTTTAGGGGGGTTCGTATTGCTCATTCTTCAGTGTTCTGTGCAGTGTTTTGTAGACCATTGTTTGTTTTTAGTGGGTTCGTATTGCTCATTCTTCAGTGTTCTGTGTAGTGTTTTGTAGACCATTGTTTGTTTTTAGTGGGTTCGTATTGCTCATTCTTCAGTGTTCTGTGCAGTGTTTTGTAGACCATTGTTTGTTTTTAGTGGGGTTCGTATTGCTCATTCTTCAGTGTTCTGTGCAGTGTTTTGTAGACCATTGTTTGTTTTTAGTGGGTTCGTATTGCTCATTCTTCAGTGTTCTGTGCAGTGTTTTGTAGACCATTGTTTGTTTTTAGTGGGGTTCGTATTGCTCATTCTTCAGTGTTCTGTGCAGTGTTTTGTAGACCATTGTTTGTTTTTAGTGGGTTCGTATTGCTCATTCTTCAGTGTTCTGTGCAGTGTTTTGTAGACCATTGTTTGTTTTTAGTGGGGTTCGTATTGCTCATTCTTCAGTGTTCTGTGCGGTGTTTTGTAGACCATTGTTTGTTTTAGTGGGTTCGTATTGCTCATTCTTCAGTGTTCTGTGTGGTGTTTTGTAGACCATTGTTTGTTTTTAGTGGGGTTCGTATTGCTCATTCTTCAGTGTTCTGTGTGGTGTTTTGTAGACCATTGTTTGTTTTTAGTGTGTTCGTATTGCTCATTCTTCAGTGTTCTGTGCAGTGTTTTGTAGACCATTGTTTGTTTTTAGTGGGGTTCGTATTGCTCATTCTTCAGGGATCTGTGCAGTGTTTTGTAGACCATTGTTTGGCCTTTTTTTTACTTTTTTTCTTTTGGCAGCCATTGTGTTGTACATGTATATCCTTCTCCGATATATGGATTCTAGTTACCCCTTTGGTCAATCGTAGCTACTCGGCCATTCTCGCTACCCTGCAAATAACCTCGTACGTACATAGTAGAAATTCTTCTTAAATTGTTTGCCGGAAGCTAAGTTAAGTTAAGCCGCATACAAATATAGTCCACGAAAATCCAATATGGAAGACATACTAAGTAACATCTAGTCATGCAAAACTAATTAAAACTTTAATTGAAATATAGAAAATTGCTTAAAATATAACTTTATCAAACTCTCATGTAACTGGCATGTTAAAAGTAGTGCGATTTATACGCCTAATGGATACGAGGTTATTTGCAGGGTAGCGAGAATGGCCGAGTAGTTACGATTGCCCATTTGGTATCTTCATATTCTTCTTACACAGCTGTGACATTGACCGAGCTATCTTTGATTGGTTCGATCACAATTTACAATGTTAAAACAACGTTATGGGTAATTGAGTGAGTGATTGTTGTTTAACGCCAATTCAACAATTGTTCAGCTATATCATGGCGAGAGCAAGTTAATTTTCAATGAGATGATAATGAGGTCCGCTTTGTTCTAGACCAACACGCTGAGTTGGATTTTTATATTGCTAGCTTACTGAAACAGCAGTCCGCGAGTAGAAATGTCGCTTAACTCGGACATATTATTCTGATTCCGAGCCAACCAGACCTTGCTCTTTCACCGTAATGCTGCGCTCTTAGCAGAGAAGCAACAAATACCAATTCTATAGTCTTTGATATGACCCGAGCGGAGCTCGAATCGATGATCTACAGCACTCGAGTCGAACACGCTACCCATTACACCATCGATGCGGTTAACTACGTTGTGTGCATACTGGGAAATGACATTTTTGTTGTAGCATGAGTTTAAAGGCATACAGGCTGTCAGCATTTCTTTTTATTAGTATTAAAAGTTGCCAATATTCGATGTTTTATACTAATAAAATGTTCTGAACAAGAAGCCAGGTTTAAAAAATATGCTATAATGTCGTAAAGAATTCGAATGTCTGTCGGTGGAATCGCCATTAACACACCTAATTATAAGTCGGTTTCTTTTCCGAAGTTTGTCGAATACTGATAACTGCTATAAATAATCAGGAAGCATGTAAATTCGTTAGAATTAATATAATTTAAGAAATATATCTATGAAATTGGATACCGGGGTAATCAGTTAATATTATATAATGGTATTTAGTAAGAATGACACTTAGAATCGGAAATACGTGATGAAATCAATAAAAACCAACCCAAACTCTACAAAGGGGCCCGATAAAGGGAAAATTGTAAACAAATTGTATTGCATATTATTGACTTGATTATATTTTTTTCGAAAAAAAACCAGACATGAAGTTCATTATTTTAGTCTCTAATTTAAAAGAGATATCACCTAGCGTTTTCTCTAAAAAGAATATATAAAATACTACGATGCAATTCTGCTGTCAAAATACGATTTGGCCGAAAAAAAGATACTAAATTATGCTTACGTGTTGAAAAATGGAGTAGGTCGGTATAACATCTTTTTTAATTTTTCCACAAAGCTTGCTGAATCCTCCTTTTTGTGTCGTTTTCGTGTAGAATCCGTCAATATATTTGCTTGTGCTATGTGCTTTTTCTTCAACAAACAATTTCGCACATGCGCAAATGCTTTACCGAATGAGTTCACTGTGCAGGTTGTATGAATGTATGAATATTGTGCGGGTAAACATTGGAGTCTTGACTGGATGGGAGAAAATGAAACAGCGACGTATTCTTTCGTTCTAGGCTATTTACGTATGATATTATGAAAAATTTCAACTGGAATTAGTATAAAACATCGAATATTGGTAGCTCAATGAGTTGGGTCGCTGCATCTAACAACTTATACAAGCCTATCACCAATACGACGTGGGTTCGCGCCTGGCTTTGTAAATTACAAAATGGGTGCACTCGACTCGCAGCCGCAAGTGACAAAGTTTACCAGTTGCTTGCCCATGGTCGGTGGTTCTCTCCGGGTACTCCGGCTTCCTCCACCACAAAAACTAGTCGCCATGACATAGCTGAAATATTGTTGAAAGTGGCGTTAAAACACCAAAAATCAATCAATCAATCAAATCGAACATTGGCAACTTTTAATATATAAAAAACAATCAATTCTGACAGCCTGTATGCCTTTAAGACATCAATGGTTGTTCACATTATACCATTCTTTTCAGTCTATTGTTATATCAACAAAAGAGCAGTTTTAATGCGGTCAAACACCGAAGAAACGTATTTTTAACGCCTATGGCTGTTCAAAACGTACAAAGCTGCTGTTTAATTGGATCAATTAATATTGAAGTTTCTCTACAGGAAATTCTTACACAGGAGCAAATTAGAATTACTCTTTTGATTTGAAAGATGAATTATTTTCAGAAAATAGTTCTAATCCATTCGACTCTCATTTGTCTAAAACTATAGGAATAGGAATCTAATATGGAAAGTCAGCTGATTAGCCAAGTTATTTTTAGATTAATATGGTTGTCCTTGAAGGTCTTTCTTTATTGACGACTTCTCTCCCTTGGCTCATACGAAGTGATAACACAGCTTGTGACAGATCAATCAGTCTACCCCTTTTTTTTTATTTGAGCTACATGTAGGACAAACTTGCTGGGTTTTGGCTTTCTAATTATGATTGGAGTTTTCGTGTACTATATTTTTGATATTTTGTCACGTAGAATACTATACGATTACGGTCTTTTAGTGAGGTAAATATGTGGATTTATTGACTTTTGAAAAAAATGATATTCACTGAGCCCGAAAGTCAATGAGATACCAATGGGGGTTATCAGAAGGGGTAATTCGAAGAAAGTCAAACAGTACAATGACCAAACGAAAAAGGGCAAATAATCATCTACAAAACACTGCACAGAAAACTCAACATTGAGCAAATCGAACTCCATAGAAAACGGGAGTGACCTCAGGTGTCCATGTGGGCCAATGCAGTGGACAAGCAAAAAATGACAAACAATTATCTACAAACATTACACTAATGATCGAGCAACACCAACCCCACAAAAAACGAAGGGTGAACTCATGTGCTCCTGAAGTGTTAGCAGTTCCTGCTCAACATGTGAAACCCGTCGTGTTACTGTTAAACGACACGAACATCATCTTACATGGAAATCGTGTTGGACATCAGTATACATAAATACAAATAGCATAAATAAAACATGAATCCCTACAAAAACAAATGGGAGTCGAGAAGAATGGAACATCATTTTCTCCGCTAAGCACGCAGCATTATAAAGGAGAAAGAACAAAGAGTGGTTGTCTCGGAATCAGAATAATGTGTCCGAGTGGAGCGACATGTCTATCCGCGGACTGTTGTTTCAGTGAGCTAGCACTATAAAAATCAAGCTAAGCGTGTTGGTCTAGAACAAAGGGGACCTCATCATCATCTCATTAAAAATTAACTTGTTCTCGCCATGATATAGCTGAAAAAATGGCTGAATTGGCGTTAAGCAACAACCATTCACCCTATGAGAATCCAGCCGGTCATTTAACTTAATGTTCTGCTATATGGATGATACTTTTTACTAAATAATTACAAGACTGGTGAATATGATGATCGCAGCTATCGCATTGAACTTGCACTAAATAACGGGCACCAAAGGTGTTTGGAGCTACGTCCGCTTCATGCCTTGACAGTGAGGGACAGTTATATAGGGGACATGGCGGCCATGATCGTATGGTAGTTGGATTTACAATTAACTATGCAAGCAGTGCCTATCACCACTGATGTTGTGAGTTCGAATCTCGATCAGGGCGAGGTGTACAACATTATGTGATAAAGTTTATCAGTGACTTGCGGCAGGTCGATGGTTTTCTCCGGGTCTTTCGTTTTCCTCCATCAAGCAAAACTGACCGCCACGATATAACAGAAATATTGTTGAAAGTGGCGATAAACACCATCAAAAAAACATATATATATATGTGTGTGTGTTATATTTGTTTTTCTGAAGGGCGACAAACTCGGGGGCTGCCCAGGGGGTCGCATTCTCTAGAAATATAGTCACATTAATATTATCAAAATGCAATTCTTCCTTTACAAAAAATATCAAAACGCACAGTAAGCATTGAACATATTTCTTTTTTCAGGGTGTAGCCATGGCAACTATCATTTTATTGTATGTTCAGTTTCTATAGCTACCGTATAGTACATGTCGTGTTTGGTATGACATCAAAATAATTTCTTGAAAATGGCAATTTCCTTTTCTAAATCTTTGATCTACCGTAATATGAGTAGACTATGGTGTCAACCAGGGATACTATAATTACGTAGGTAGAGTCAAATTATTATCACATTTACCTACACTTGTAAGCTAATATAGTTTTAATCAACTTTCTGTTATTTCTGTATAGGAAAGTTAAAGTACATTCAGGGGCGTAGGTAGAATATTGGAGAAACATAGGTACAATGAAGCCGTTTCGGCGAGGGCGCTCAAGGGTTTCCATAGTGCGAAGCTCTCCCCCCCCCTCCCCCCTCCCAAAAGCTCACAGGTTAACTTATACAACAGAAAGGGTGACATTTTTTTATCATTTTGGAAGTGCTAAGAACAACATTAAATTCAGATTATTTTTTCCATTTTTGACAATACCACTACGGATTATCTACTCTAGCGTCCTTGACTACCCAGACATACCTCTCACGGACGGACGGATGGTCACGTTACTTTATACCCTTCGAAACTTTAATGCCGAAAGGGATAACAAAATACATGTATGTTTAAGGTTACTCTCTGAACCTTTACTCATCATGTCAGTGATAAGTTGGACAGTCATTCATCGCCAATAGTCGACCTTAAGTAGAATTTCACGCGTCTAATTGCATTGAAAGATCTCCCACTTGCTGCCGATGACACCGACATTGTCAGTAAGATACTGATGATGCTGTATATAGCCGGGTATAAGTCACGGTTTGTTGCATGTAGAGTGTCTAATAGTCTCTGGCTTATCATCCACAAGAACTCACCTGATTTTCCAACGCTCAACCTCAGGTAAGAACAACCCATTATGGATTGCAGTCCTTTAGATTTGCAGGTGCAAAACTCTGGAATGAGCTACCAAACTGTTTTCGAAAAGAAACATCTTTAAATCAATTTCAAAATCTTATCAACACATGGAATGGTATTTCATGTAATACTATTGTTATTATTGTATTTATTGTTTTTATTTATTTTCTGTATACAAGATACAAGATACTTTATTTTCCAAATCAGGGCCCCTGGAGGGCATGATACAACATTTATAATTAGCACATACACAATAAATAAAGTAGAATATAATAATTATTTTATTACCATCAACCATGCCTGTCACAGATTAAAATAAAGGGAAGTAATTTAAGCAAGATTGTCTTAGAATTTTATATTCAGTTTGAGTACAGTATATATAGTTATATATACATACATATATATATATAATAATTATAAATAATAAGTGTAAACAAGTGTTTTATAATTCAGTTTGAGTATATAGTATATATACTCATTAAGATAATAATAAATAATAAAAGTATACAAGTATATATTGTATCTCTATACCAATGTATTACGATGGTTTATGAGAATGAAGATTGTTGTTGTTGACACCAGTATCGGCTTCACTAATAAACTAAAAAACAATATCACTTTATAGTTGGAACCACACGTGTATAACAACAACAACAAATATATCGCAGGGGCTAACTAGCCCAAATTTATCACCTCTACACCAGGTAAATATGGCCGAGTAGTTACGATTGGATCATTCGGCATCTTTTGATGCAGCATCCTGGAATTCGTCAACAAATAGCGTTCTCTCATCCATTCTTTCTCACATATATCAACACGAAAATGAGTTAAAACATTATTTTATTAAATATAAAGCATGTATAGTACATTTTTTGGAGATTGCAGCTCATTAAAAAAAACGGTCGTATCTTAGGCAGGGGGACTTTTAACTCTCTCAATAAAAGTAGATTTTGTACCACATTTTTTAATTCATCATATACCAATATATCAACAATAAAATTAACATGTTTTATTTCAGATGCTTTTTTGTAGAAAACACTTACACTTACACATAATATGACTAAGAAAGGGGGTGGTGAGCCCATAAAAGTAGATTAACCCCGCCACTTTTTATGGAAGTATCCTGTACCAAGCCAGGAAGATGTGCGGTCATGTATTTGTTTGCTAGGGGTATCTCTTTCTACGACTTTTCTATTGAATGTTTGGAAATGTTTCGACATGTGGTATTTTTTGTTTTTCATTTTAATACACTTTATATCACTATCCTTGTAACCGTTTGTCGTATTTGTTATCTGTACATTAACATGTCGTGCAAAGGTCAAGTCGTCTTTACAAAATCAGTGATTAAAATAAAAACAAACATTACAGTCTCGTCCATACTTTGATGAAAATATAATAAATGTGTGAAAACAAATTTGACGAGTGGAATTCGTGCAAAAGGGGTCAAGGGTTACCTGATATGAACGTTTTCTTACAAATAGTAAATCAATGATAAGCTTATCTAGGTAATCCTATAGAATAGCCAGTGGCGGATTTAGAGGGGGCGTGCGGGGCGTGCGCCCCCCCCCCCCCCCCCTAAAATACGCAAAGCATATGTTATACAACGTTAATTAAGCAGTTCAATAAATATCTTTTCATGAATGGTTAACTCGTGACCTGTAGTAAAATATTCTTACACACTGTAAATACACGTTGGATGTGTTCGCTGATTCATATATGTATTCGCCGTCAGTAGTTCAAAGATTATTCCATTCTGATTGGTTCCGAGGTACCAGACATCAACTATTTTCTCACGCTAAGTATCCCCTCGCCAACGAAGTTGCGAAGGGATATAGTAACGCTACTGTCCGTCCGTCCGTCCGTCACATCCTTGTGAACACTCTAGGATCAACATCCTTCAATGGATTTTGACCAAACTTGGTACATATTTAGTCCTTAAGAGAATCTTGAAACCTATTGATTTTCAAGGTCATGTGTCAAAGTTCAAGGTCACCGGGTCAAATTTGTACCGCATAACATCCTTGTGAACACTCTAGAATCAACATTCTTCAATGGATTTTGACTAAACTTGGTACATACTTAGTCCTTAGGAGAATCTGGAACTCTACTGATTTTCAAGGTCATAGGTCAAAGGTCAAGGTTACTGAGTAAAATTTTTACCGTGTAACATCCTTATGTACCATACATAGTCCTTAGGAGAGTCTGGAACCCTATTGATTTTCAAGGTCAAAGGTCAAGGTCACCGGGTCAATTTTTACCGCATAACATCCTTGTGAACACTCTAGAATCAAGATCCTTGAATGGATTTTGACCAAACTTGGTACATACTTAGTCATTAGGAGACTCTGGAACCCTATTGATTTTCAAGGTCATAGGTCAAAGGTCAATGTCACCGGGTCAAGTTTGTACCGCGTAACATCCTTTTGAACACTCTAGAATCAACATCCTTCAATGGATTTTGACCAAACTTGCTACATATTTAGACCTTAAGAGAATCTGGAACCCTATTGATTTTCAAGGTCAAAGGTCAAGGTCACAGGGTCTAATTTCTAGGCGAGGGGATAGGCCACGCTTTGCGTTGCCCGTGTTAAATATTATTTCTGCAGTCAATTTTACAACTACATGTACACGTGCTATTTAGAAATTATAAAATGGACGAAAATTCTAGGCCAAGAAAACAAGCAAGAGTGGATACATTTCTGATTCCTCGACGAGACGAGAAAAGTCAAAGGTAAACTTAAAAGTAAATTCAATCAATACTTCGAATAATTAATTTAACAATTGATCTCATTTATAAAACATACAACGAAAACCTATAAGGAGAGAATCAGTTGATGAAACTGAGACAGTCTGAAGAAACTTGAGTGTCCCAAGAAAATGGTCACTTCTCTTTAAATAATGGTTCAAATAGTTCTTGAATTCGAAATTTTGCAATTTCATATGAAAAAAAAATATAAGTTTGATTTGTATACAAATACCCGAAAATGTTAAGTAAAGATCAGTAAAAATACGCGTTGGTATATTGTACATTAAAATACGAAAGTAACATATTAATAAAAAAAAAATTAGCGGCAATTTATTTGTAACAATCTCTGCATCTGCCCGAGGTATCTGCACAAGAAAGTGTGAACAAATCCTTTGTCCGGGTACGTTTATATTATTCATATCTACCAATGGATGTCTGTACAATTTGTTTACACATTTTTAGCAAAAAATTCTGACTACAATTTATTTGTAATAAATTAATATCTACAACTGCACATGAAAGTGTGAAAATAATCTCGACAAAATGGTTTATGCATATCTCACACCTGATTTCCGTAAACATATTTCTCGAGAACTTTGATACATTTTTTTTGTTTGATCTTTTAGTGTAATGAGGTTTTTACGCCCGTTGCTCAAACACTTGACGCAACTGGTAAACTTTATCATTTGCGACTGCGAGTCGAGTGCACCCTTTTTTGTAATTTACAAAGCTGGGCGCGAACCCACGCCGTATTGGTGATAGGCTTGCATGAGCTATTAGATCCAAAGACCTAACTCATTGAGCCATCCGGACCCCAGGAATGCGTTAAAACTAAACCAATAGTTCTTTGAAGGGTTAGAATATCGTGATCGATCAGTCATGTGTTGAACAATTCGCATCACGGTTGTTCAAAAAAAAAGTTTTACTTCAGGTTCTTATAATCTGACAAAAACATACTGTTAACAATTATCCGACAAAATTAAGACTCAAAGTAAAGTGTTTTTGGTCTGATAAAAATGGTGTGTTTGTTTCAAAATTGTCGTTCAAATAAATGTCTGTAATTCCTCAAACCCCCAGAACTTAGGGGGGTTTCGCCCACCTGGACCCTCTCCTACTCACGCCCCCCCCCCCCCCCCCCCCCCTCTAATCCCAAATCCTGGATCCGCCCCTGATAGCAGCGTAAATTCGCAATTTTCAAATGGACGGCGTAAATTATCTTTTAAATATTTAAGTGCAATTCATAAATTATACAATGACGGGTCGTTCTAGAGCTTGAACACAAATAGTACCTCCTCAAGACGAACTTGATAATCAGGTTATTCATACCGAGAAATGGACTCTTTATGGTCTTGGTAGCGCAATGACAGATTCTGATAACATTTTTTAATGGCTAGCAGCACATCGATTAATAAAGACATACTTTCCGAATTTCGACCGAGGAACTTCTAGCTGCAATAATGTAGCTCCTGTGACAAACTTGTGTCTCGGCAGAGCTACAACGCGGTCCCATTCGTCACAATGGAGCAAAAAAAAGTTGCAGTTGAAACATAAAAACTCACTATTTACGCTTCAAACATTTCATTATAACAATTACTGATGATCCCAGTCCTTGTTAAATCGGTTTGGCTGAGAAATATATGCTTTTCAAAGTTAGCAACAACCTTGTTCAAATTTATAGATCGTTTTCCATAACCGGAAACTACGGAAGGCGGAGCTTTTCTAAATATGGTATTTCTTATTACAACCTGATGTAAACATTCCAATCGTAACTACTCGGCCATTCTCGTTACCCTGTTATTTGCAGGGTAGCGAGAATGGCCGAGTAGTTACGATTGGTAAACATTCACGCCTAAATCGCCAAATATGGTATCGACATCCAAATAGTGAGGCCGGAAATGACGAAATTCAAAATTTTCAAAGAGAAGATTTTATTTTGTGGGAATTACATTCTAAAATACTGGTAGGTGATAAAAACTTGTTATAATAATGGACAAAAGGAAAGGTTATGTCTTATTATTGATAAATGCAGGCGTCAGAAGCTCTGTAAGCGAGCGCAAAAAATCTCGGCGGCTGCTCCATTACGTGTAATGGCATCCCGTTATAACCCTTGCGAGTAATCGAGCATTTAGGGTTTTATTATTAGAACTAAGGAACTTCCACCGGAATGATGACAAGTTCAATGCACTCACTGACTTATATGTTGTATAACTTGATATCTTATCTATTCGTATCATACTAGATTTGTACGTTCATACCATGTAGTCTAAAATAGAACGAGTGAATGGTTGTGATTTCACACCAAGTGGTGTTAAATACCATAAAACTAACCCTGAACATAAAACAGATTTATCTTAGTTACTTTAAATTAAATTCTCAAGGGGGTCGTCGTGGTCGTGATCGCATAGTAGTTGGATGTACAACTACCTGTGTAATGCCTATCACCACTTAAGTTCATAAGTGAGTTCGAATCCTGCTCATGGCGAGGTGTACCGGTGTACTCGATACAACATTATCTGATTAAGTTTGACAGTTACTTGCGACAGGTCGGTGGTTTTTTTGGGTACTGCGGTTTCCTCCACCAATAAAACTGACCGCTACTATATAAATGAAATATTGTTGAAAGTGGCGTTAAATACCATAACTCTCACCTTTTAAATTATCAAAATGTTTATTGATATTTGCATAATTCTTATTGAAGGAAAGCTGAACATGATAGTGATTTATTTCATCACAAGTAACATAGATGAATCTGAGTTATTTCCCTTTATACGTAATGCTGTGATACATGTTCTTTGAATTTATATTCCATGAATGGGGGTCACCTATCCCATTCCCGATAGGTGGCGCATGTGTACTATCAGTTATTCGATTCCAAGATGGCGGACGGCGATCAGCTGGGGGGTCAGTGCCGATGCTCGTATATGATATACTACGCCGGAATGCATCGACAAACGTTCGAAAAACTTACTTGATTGAAAGGTACATATTACACTGAAAACCCAAGCATACGATTTATGTTCGTTACTTTTCAATATTATTGTATTTGTTGAATGTCCAAGTTGCCCCGACTGAAAATAAAACATCATTAAAATTATGATGACGGATCAGTTTGAATGTGCTTTCGTGACACGATTCAGAGACAAGACCAGGAGAATTTGTCATATTTATGCTATCCATTACAATTGAAAAAGAAGATTTTGAAGTTAACTGCCTTTATAAAACCAGATGGGATTCATATCCAGGCATAGCCATAGGTTAGGGAAAAAAAAATCCTTTTTATTAAAAAAACTTGCCCAACTTTTTACACACCTTTTCTTTTTATTAAATATTCAAAAACAACACACTGAAAGCATCATATACATGTCATCATTCAGAATGTGAAAAAACGGGGCATATTTTCAATAGAAAGAAATTATGGGGCTTTCAATAGGGATACCCTCATATGTTTTTTAAGAAACATTTTACATTAAAAAAAAAAAAAAATCACAATTTTTTTTATCTTTGAAATATAAATACACAATCATGTGTAATTACCTCAATAAATATACTAATTTAAATGATGCTCATTACATTCGGTATACATCTTTATGAAATTTGTACAAAAAATGTATTCCTTATTTGTCTGGTATATTTTCAACTGCAGCAATAAAAAAAAAAAGTCACTATGGTTCCAAAGCATACACTTGTCCAAATATCCTTATACCCTTGGCTAAATGGACAATATATGCTTCCATACTAAAGTAAAAAAGTTTTTTTTCTTAAATTTAATGCCAAAAAGGGGGCAAAACTATCCCTCCCTCAATTTTTAAAAGTAGGGAGGGCAATTGTCCCCAGCTCTTTCACCCATGAAGTGGTATTAGTGAAGTTCGAACTGCAGACTCATATGGAGCATCTGAGTTCATGTCAGTCCGGATTTTTAGTTGTTTGTGCATCTCAGTCTTCAGTTTTCTGGGTATTCCTAATTTTTTGTCAGCCATTAAATATTTGTCTTTTTGTCATGTTATATTTGTATACTTATATCATATATTGACCCTTTAAGTTTAAGACTATTTAAGCGAAGGGGCTAGTCGCTACTAACAGTAGCTAGAGAGAAAAAAGGTTTAATGAATCACGAAAACATTAACAACTTTTTAATGAATATTATTACCTGATGGTGAAGATTAAAATACATGTACATCTGTAGTTAATAATATGTCTTAAATACAGTCCTTTGTACAAGATGCTTTTGAAGTACTTGTTTGAGTGGTTTATTTATCTGTATGTGTACTTTGTGTAATATTACAATCATTATGGCTTCTATAGTACAAGGTAGTACATTTCAATAAAGTTGAAAAGATGTCAGTTCAAATCTGACTGGAAGCTAATCTATGATCTTTTTAATGTGTGTTTGATGATATTGACTGTATTAACTAACTTCAACTAAGCAACTTGGGCACAAGTCCCTTGCTTAATGAAAGTTTTGAAGGACTGCTCCTTTTTCAGTGTGATTTTTATACGACCACAGAAATTTTGTTGTGGTGGTATTATGTTATTGGTCTCAATGGTCTGTAGACAAAATGGTTTCCTATCTCATCGGTGGTGTAATGGTTAGCATTCTCGCCTTGAGTGTGTTAGATCCATGGGATAGAGCCCCAGTCTGGTCAAACCAAAGACTATAAAATTGGTATTTGTTGCTTCTCTACTATTAAAGCATGCAAGTAAGAACAAAGACTGGCCGGCTAGGAATCGGAATATTAATTAATGTGCCCGAGTGGAGTGACATGTCTTCCCACTCACTTGTTTTCTTTATTAGACACCAACAATTTTATTAGTGAAGGAGGGAGGGGGGTATGGGATTTTTTATGTCTGTCAGTAGAGAATCCATTTTTTTTTTCAAGCATCAGGTAGATCAAAAATATTTTTTATACATACATGAGGTAAAAGATACATGCATACGAGACCTAAAAAATAATTGTGTGTTTAGTGTTACCGGTAACCCTGTGAAAAAGGTTAGATAAAGGTGACCAGGATTTTTTTTTTTTTTTTGCATTGGATATATTGGGCATGCAGATGTTCTAAGACTGTGCTTGTTGAGAAAAACTGATAAAATAGCTAGGATTATAGGCACTAAATTTTAGGTAGGGTCGAGTTAACCTAAACAAGCAATATTTTTTTAGGGCTGAGGAGGTGTATTCAGGTCTACTTTAAAATTTGGACATAGTGGAAAATAAACGATTTTTATTCCCTCAGTAGTTAAATGGTTAGTGTTTTATGTCTTATTAAATATATTGAACACTATGCTTAGAGGAGCCATTCCTTAAGTAAAAGTAATATAAACTGTTTATTCAATCAACACTGGAAGACATCTAACATAATAATCCCGACACTCTGAGAAGCCGATGTCCTTGATTGGGCTTGAAATGTCATTATGTGCCGAGCAAACCACGTCGTATTTCCCTGGCGTCCACGGACCTCTCGTTGCATGGTCAGTCTTCTTGATAGCTACCCTCATCTTGTTAAACACACCATTTGTGGCATTTTACACGAATACATATACATTTTTTGTAAATCAATATCGTAGTTTACATTAGTTACGTTATTGATGCTAGCCGAGGAGTTCCGAAAGTAATAACTGATGGAACACATGCGCCACCTATTAGCGTAAAAATCGTAGGTGAACCCCATTGTATTTGTGTATTGTATGGTTTGTTCTATTGGCTCTTAAAAACATCATAGCCAGAAATGATAGGTGATTTGCTCATTTGCATATTCAAAATGGCGGCTCAAAGAGAATTTGGATTTTAACATATAGTTGAACGGGAAACTTTCTGTTAGCTTTGACCGGACAATTTGCCAGGATAAAAAATCAAACTATGCACCGGTTTGAACAATATCTCAAACTATTACAGCTGTACCATGAAAACTCAAGGTTCCCACCCAGTTTCAAATTTTGAAGCGTAAGCACCATTCAAAAGCATTGAGAAGAAGTGAACAAATGCATCCTGCACGGTTTTCAAGACCTAAAAGCACTTTTCTTACAATCCCCATTCTAGTTGCCGGGACAAATTCGGTCAGTTCCGGTAACATTGTTGAGGAATCTTTCTTCGATAAATATTTTGCTGAAAAATTAAAGGTTCCCACAATAATTTAAAAGAGGGCTTCACAAGTTTTTTTTACCTTTCTAGTAGAGATTCAATAGGGGTTCAAACAAAAAAAATCTACTATTTCGTAAAACTGCTTCTGCTAGACATAGCATTATTTGAGTAAGCACCGCATTCTATTGTAAATGTAAATAAACAATTAAAAAAAGGCTCCACAAGAGTATTTTTTTATTACGACAAAACAACAGAAGAAGTACATGTACATAACTATAATACAATTGGTAACAATACTGCCGATATATAAAGTTCCAAAAATTTAACAATATATATACTAAACGATTTCAATGACATACTAATACTTATGTGGGGCAGAAATTGAAAAAAAATGCACAATATATTTTTTATTTACATGCTTTTATTTCGTGGAAAAAAAAGGGGGGGGGGGGCAGTGCATTAAATATATGTTCGATCTTTTACACACATTATCGGATTCCTAATAAACATATGATGACAATTAATTTTGATACGATCACAAATAATTATGAAGTTATTTATGTGATCAAAACTGATGAAATATTATTTTAAAAAAATAGATACGAGTTTTCATCAGCGTCTTCCAAATATGGTTCAACGTTTAATTTGCTGACGTCATACATGACGCCATTTGGTTTATGAATATTCATGAGCAAAATCACCCATGATTTCTGGCTATGTGGACCGGTAATTATAAATGGCAGAAAACCTCAGACCTCATCATCACCTCATTAAAAACTAGCTTGTTCTCGCCATGATATCTCGCCATGCTATAGCTGGAAATAGCTGAGTTGGTGTTAAACAATAACCACTCACTGTATAACTCGTTACTGATCAAGCAACTATGACAATTCAATCATGCGTAAACGTTCATTTCCGAATTACTATGTCATTCTGTTACTTTTGGATTGTTTCGGTATTCAAGAGTATTTATTATTTTCTCCCTCGTTTCACTCCTCCGAAAATAATTGTTTCCTTAACTAAAATAATGTAATATAAATAAGACTAAGCACAGTGTAGGGTTGTGCGTTCGTTACAAGCTCACATAGCATTTATTATAAACATAACAAATTCCTCCATAGTCTGTCATTTCTACAACTTAAAAAATTCAGAATATATGAATATATAAGAGTAGTTGAAATTCTATTGGCATTAATCTGGGAGGGTGACCGGGGGACTATACAATCCAGAGCACGGACTTTTGTCGTATTACAACTTGCAACGAACGTCGCATTAATCGAGTACACTTAAAATCTTCTTTATATACTAACTGCCAAATCGTCCGTGCGGAAAGGAATTCAATACTACAGCCTTTGCTAATTTGTATATATATAGCGTTTATGTAAACATTATACTGTGAAGAAATTGAATACGTATAAGATACAGTACTATTGCAACAAAAGAAGCGGCTCGAAACTTTGGGTTAGGGTCATGGTGTTTAACGCCACTTTAAAACAATATGTCAATTATATGGTGGCGATCAGTTTTATTGGGAATAATCCTGCCAACCTGAAAACCAAATATTAAAGGGATTCCAAAACAGTAATCTCGTTGAGATTAGGATTCCAAAGAAATTTTCTGTCTGTTCTTCATCCTAATCTCATCCTAGGATGAAGACTGAACAGACAGAAAATTTCTTCGGAATCCTAATCTCAACGAGACTACCAAAACAGGTGTAATTAAATATGTAAATACATTTATACTATTTCTAAATACTATATACATAAATTTGTTCAGAAGAATGAGCAAAAAAGTATTAATAGTCCTTCAAACAAGGGAGATAAGTGAACGTCGTCGTCATCAGTGTCTATCGATCACCTGATATTGGGTGGAAGTGTGCACACGGCAGTCAACTTGTCAGTCATGTGGTACGAGACATGTCTTCACGGTAAATAACACAAAGGTAACGGAATTTACTTATTATAAACATCATTTATTTATGATAAATTTTGCTTTGTCAACTTTTACCAGATATTTAATGCTTACAACATTGTACGCAATGGAAAACGAAAGTGAAAACAAATAATAAGCAAATAGTTGTGTTTAAAAATGTTACACATAATATATCAGATTATTTCCGTCTTACATCAGTCAGTATATTTTCAACTTTATATAATAAAATCTTATGACAAGAAGAGAAAATACAAATAACCCACAGGTACTTGTGAACAGGACCCTCCTGTCCACAAGTACCTGTGAAATAACCTTGATCAATATTTTGTCCTAGATATAAGACATACTATTAACGATACAATGATCGGAATGTCGATGTGTGGGTTTTCCCCATAATTGATTTAAAAGGTAGATTTAATAGCTATGTGTTTTTTGTTTTGTTTTTTTTTCTTTCAGTTTAAGTCATTTAAGCCACGGACCACCCCCCTTTTTCTAACTTTCTGTTTACAAATTTATTTTCAATAAAATTTCTTTATTTCTTTATTATTTCATCTCTTTTTCCTTATTTTAACTTGTTCGTGTCAATATTCATACAATCTTATGTTAACATCAAATTGCATGTGCAGTGTGGGAAATTACCACTCGCCAACTCGCCAATGGCGAGTGGAAATTTCGGGTGGCGAGTAACATCCACTTTATACTCGCCGGTCTGGCGAGTAGGAACTTGAAAACGCTAACCACGATAACTGGTTTACAGCTTTAAAATATCAGCTCCCAAACAGTTAAATTTTTTGTTAACTGTGTCATTTATCCAACATTTTATTAATCATTGTACTCGAAAAGAAAACATTCCGCCATGAGTCATGACACTTCATTACTGTCAACAGAAAAATCAAGTATACAATCCCGACCCCGCATACTTTTGCCAAGGTCGATTTCACGATTAAATGAAATATTGTTTCATTACCAATAGATTTGATGACTTAAAATTAATGTAAATAAAATAATTTGGCTTTGAAATATTTCAAATGAATTCGTAGCGAAAACCTACGCGAAAACATAAAGTTAAATATGTGTCGGAACCGAGTTTGACATACATGTTTTATACCGTGCATTAAAATTTAAAAGACGAAGACAACGAAATTGAGGAAGAAGAGATCGACGCAGCTCTTAAGAGAGTGTTGATCCTTCTTGACCAAGTTAATGACTTGTCAAAATCTGCAAAATAAATTGTTGAACATTACTGTATTGTTTATTTGGTATTTGTTGGCGAGTTTTAAAAAAAGCTCTTTTTCATCTTGGCGAGTAATAGTTTCAGTCCACTCGCCATTTTTGCGAGTGTTTGAAAATAATGGTTTCCCACACCGATGTGTCGACCTGGATTATTAGTATCTACTTAGGGTTGACACATGCAATTTGATGTTAACATAAGATTGTATGAATATTGACACGAACAAGTTGGAATAAGGAAAAAGAGATGAAATAATAAAGAAATAAAGAAATTTTATTGAAAATACATTTGTAAACAGAAAGTTAGAAAAAGTGGGGTGGTACGTGCCACAAGTGCCTGTGATTTAAGGGTGATATTTATTATAATCATACATCACATTTTCTCAAATCAAGTCATGTTTGAACTCTTTTGAAATGTAGAATACAATAGAAATAATTTTCTATAATGGTGAAATTACTAATACATGATTTCTTTTAATTAAGTTTGAGTAAAATATATAATAATAAAATTTGAGTAAGATATATAATAAAGATTGAGTGAAATATTACAAATAAAGTTTGACCGCATCGGTGGTGTAATGGTTAGCATGGTCACCTCGAGTGCAGTAGATCGTTGGTTCGAGCCACAGTCAGATCAAAGCACAGAATATAAAATTGGTGTGTTGCTTCTCCGCTAAAACACGCAGCAAAGACTGGGTGGCTCAGAATCAGAATAATGTGTCCGAGTGGGGCGACATGTCTATCCATGGACTGTTGTTTTAGTGAGCTAGCATTGTAAAAATCTAACAAAGGTGTTGGTCTAGTACAAAGCGGATCTCATCATCATCTCATTGAAAATTAACTTGTTCTCGCCATGATATAGCTGTTTGGGCTTAATCAACATTCACTTACTCACTCAAATAACATCCTGTTTGTGGTCATGGATCATGTCTGTCAGGGTTAATATTATCAACTGACCAATCCGTGATAAAACGGACTTTTAAAATGGAGTAAAACCAAGTGATGCTGTCCTAATGGCAATACTATTGGTCGATATAATTTTTAGATGTCTTCCTTTTGATTTGACGTTCAAAGATGAATAAAAAGTAAAAGGTCATGACCCCAAACAGAATGTTATTAAATGTTTATAGCATATCGCTCAAGAAAAGATGCCAATAAAAGCTCAACTAAAACATCTAATTTATAAAGATTGACATAGCATAAAATACGTATCAAGGGGAATGTTCCACTAAAGAAACTGAATCTTAAACAGCAGTTCAGTTTTAATAAAAGGTAGGTTACTAATTTTGTCAGATGCATTTTGCAGATTTTTGTAGAAAATCTTCTACTAAACCACTGTCAATTATTTCAAAGAAGACCTGTCTAAAATTCACCCGGCAAAAAAACCTTGATCTCCATTCATGATGATCGTTGCTACTTTAAACAGAAATTTCTTCAAATTGTCAAAATTGCTACTTTTAAAGTAAAATGAGTTTTCCATGAAATTTTAACCTTAAAGTCAAAGATCCTTTGCTGAATATGCAAATAAGGGTTAAAAATACTTGAGAAATATTCTCCTGCGAACTCGCTGGTTCAATGTGAGCAAAATCTTTCTTTAGTAAAGACAATGTAATATACTGCTATTAGTATTTGGTTTTCTATAGAAATAACTGAGGTGCACCTCGTTTGGGCGAGATGAAGCTTGTTATGGCAATGATTTTCCGTCAATTCTTATACTTATCTGGACCTATGTCTGTGGCCTTGAACAAAACAATATGTTTATTTATAGAAAAGCATAGCAATATCAGTCATTCGATACAAATACAAAAAAAACGCCCAACAAAAATTATAATATTTAATTGATTGATTTCGTTTGGAGGGATTATATTTTAATTTTCAAAACAATGAAGGTGAGGGTTAAATCACATTTCCATGTCTCTGCGATGAGGAAATTAGAAAAAATGTTTAAAAACTACAGGAGATAGTTTGACGAATGGAAGGAAATCTATGTATCATCGTTTCCAAAATATATGTCACCATTACAAGGACATGTCAGGGTGCAGCCACAAAAATTAAAATAAACGTGCGTACATATTCGTTTGAAAAAAAATATAATTAAAATACACGTGCATAAACTCCCGATAAACAAAAAACATACCCCCCCCAAAAAAAATCACACAGGTCACTGTAACTGGATGACAGGTTTAATAAATCACACAAAAAAACCATTTAGTCCATTGAGGTCATTATAATAATGACATTATTTTCAAAAACATACAGGTCACCAAAGAAATGTCATTGAAGAGTAGATACTTTTAACATTTTGTCATGTATTTACGCTTGTGGAGTCCTGGAGAAAGACTAGTCATGAATCTCTGTTATAATTGCTTTTTGGTTTAATTAAATGAGTCTGAAAAAAATTATAATGAGATTATTAAGAGGCCGACCATTAATAACATTTAGGGAGTGTCTGTTTTTCCACGGGCAGCAAAAAAAATACGTTAATTTTATTAAAATTTTACCAAAGTTTATTGTTAAAACTGGATTGTCAGATTATTTAATTTTTCCATCTATACAATTTAGGACATAATTATTTTGTTCAAGCAAAGAACATGCCCCTCCCCTAAAAGTTAAATGGTCGTTCTTTATGCAAAAATTACGTTAATTGTAATGTTTTTTGTTTTGTTTATTTTTTTTAAAAAGAGATAAGAGTCATCAAGTGATAATCAAATTGTATGAATAAATGATTTGATTTGATTTATTTTTGGTCATACGTAACTATTATCAGCACCGATACTGCGCATGCGTTAATTGATACCATATACAATACAATACAATACAATAAGCTTTATTTAAAGTCGGAAAGAATCAAACAATTGTAACACAAGCTCTAGTGAGCTTTTAAATCTGACATAAGAATATGCATATACAAACAATAAAACAAAACATGCACACAATATTCGTAAAAAAAAACACTGTCATATTTAAATCTTTCCATGAAATTTAAAACCAAACTAAAATGTGAAAGCAATTAAATTATCACACTGATAAAAAATATATTAGATTATTATATAATATATAATGAAATATTAAATAATCGTTGGCTGTAATTAATTAAAGCTGTATTTTCAATCCGCATATATTTGAAAATTACAATTTCATAGCTTTCGAACGGTATAAAATATTTCATGAAAGAATATTTCTTTGTCTGTTCCATTTTGATTTTAAAGCAATGAGGGTCCGATCGGTGAAAAAACTTAAACTAGCTGAAAACGCATTTACACGTTAAAATTACTTTTTTAAACTTAACTTGTAAATTTCAATCTGCATATATTCATATTGTATACAAAACAATCTGACGAATGATGTATTTTTCATATTTAAGAAAAAATTGAAAATCTGTTCCATTTTGCTCCAAAAATCAGGTTATGGAATCTAAGTCAATATAACAGAAAAAATTCTAAGTCCGTAACACACGGCGGGTAGTATCGAGAATTAGCTTATGCACATGTACATTCGTATTATATACTACACATGATTTAATGTTATCATACATATTTAATATCAAGCGATACATTTTACCATTGATATTGTTCAATAAAAGTTTGTACCATAAGCTTAACGCCAGACTTTGTCGAACGCTTTTTCGAAGTCCACGAAAGCACGAAATAATTTTTTATTTTTACTTTTGAGACATTCGAAGAAGGATTAAAGGATAAATATACTATCAATAGTGGAGTATTGTTTACGGAATCCACACTGGCTTTCGTTTAACACCTTAAATTCTTCTGAGAATGTATTTAGCAGGGGTTTCAAAGTGGGCCGGTACCCGGTACTTTTACCCGTCTGAGATCGTGTATAGTACCTGCAGAAATTACTGAACCCCCCCAAAACTAGCGGTGGTGAAAACCACAAGTACGATGGTCGATAGGCTTGTAGAATATTTTTCATAAACAATTAATGATCACGTCAATTGCTGAATTCTCGCATTCAAATCGAACAACTTCGTCACGACCAAGTTGATGGGATATTCCCTGTTTTAAAAATAACTTTACCTTAGAATCGTAAATAGCAGTTTGCGCCCCAATATCTTTTCATCCTTGTGTAAAACTCGGACCGGAACAAAGCTGACATAATTTCAAAATAAAAAAATGACCGATTACAAATTATGTTCAAACACAATTTAGTGTAATCTTCAGTAATGTAAGTATGATTATTATGAATATATGACTACACAATATTTTGTGCGATTTGCTTTATCCATTTAAAACCCAGGTTCGAATCATTCTGGGGCGTACTGTCTTGTTGCTTATCTCCGTCCATATTGCTTAACTTCCGGTATACAAAAATACAAACCTATGGTTAATTTATTTACATATTTTGACGCGGTTGTTCACAGAAATGAAAGTGTGCTGAAATTTTTTTTTAAAAGGGGTTCAAGGAGATAAGGGATAGAAAATTACTAGAAATCTTGAAAAAGGACCGGACATGGCTCAAATACGAATTACATTGTAATATCAAAACGTCGGCCCCACTAAGGCCACTTTTTTTCCAAAATAATTTAACTTTTGTGATTCAAATGTTAATAAATGTCTTCCAGCGAATCGTTTTTGTTCGAACATTTTTTTTGCACATAAGTCGTGAAAGTAACAATATATATATTGTTTTTGTTTAATTATATTTGTATTGATCTATTAAAATTATAAATTTTATTAAAGATTGATGATTGCAAATTAAATTTATATGTTTCATTAATTATGACACTTGATCCGTGCCAATGGTCTTTGATGAGTTTAATTACTGGTAATAAAGTAAAAAAAAAACACACAAGCCAAGGTATTGTGAAAAAGAAAAGGACAAAGCCAACAAAAGAATTTTGAGAAGTTCAAGCTTTGATAACAATGGTTTGGCCAAGCCTAGCTGCGGAACCGTAGCTCTTTATGGTCCTTTTGGGTTTTTTAAGATATGACAGACTATCTATGAATAATCTTGGCTGAAGTCTGTAAACTGAAATATTCAATAAAGAAATTTGGGGGAAAAATCCAGGCTTTATGCATGGTCTTCACTCTTGGTGAAATCTGAACTCTAAAGTTAATGGGATTTTTCTTTCAAAAACAATTAATGTTTTGCAGTCTCTGAAGTACATTTTTTGGTCCACAAAATGCTAGATTTCAGGAGCTTCCGCCCCCCTGGACCTCTTACGGCCCTCTGCCTAATTTTTCAGGTACCTCCTAAAATTTAAGAAGTACCTCCTATTATAAAAAACTTTGAAACCCCTGATTTAGTCTATCGTTCAATATAGATGTGAAGAGTTTACCTAGGCAGCTTGATATGGTTATTGGTCGAAAATTGTTTGGGTCATATTTATTTCCTTTGTTTTTGAATATAGGTTTAATGCTTCCAATTAACCATATATCAGGGATAATACCTGTATCAAAAATAACGTTAAATAACTTCTCGTATATGTTAATAAACTGGGTCGCGGTAGCTTTAATATACTCGTTTGTAATATAATCTTCTCCGCTAGTTTTATTACATTTGAGCTTTTTTATACAATTCAAAATCTCATTTTTTAGCTCACCTGACCCAAAGGGTCATGTGAGCTATTGCCATCACTTGGCGTCCGTCATCGTCGTACGTCGTAAACTTTTTCAAAAATCTTCTCCTCTGAAAGTACTAGACCAATGGAAACCAAACTTGGTCTGAATCATCACTAGGGTTTCTAGTTTCAAAATTGTGTCCGGTGATGCCATGCACCAACCAACATGGCCGCTGTTACTAAAAATAGAACATATGGTAAAATTGCAGGTTTTTGGTAATAACTCAAAAACCGTTAATAATATCAAAAATCTGTCATGGAGTAAAAATGATCAGCAAATCAAGATCTAACTACCCTGCAATTTTGAAGTAAATCTGATTACCAATCTTGGAGTTATTGCCCTTTTTTCATCAAATTTGTAAAATTTTAATACTTTTCGTCTTATATTTCAAAAACTATAAGAGATAAAAGGTTAACTTTAAATTGCAAAAATGTGCGGCGTATCAAGATCTACCCACCCTGCAGTAAATCCCATTACCCATTTTGGAGTTATTTCCCTTTTTTCATCAAATTTTCAAAATTTTAATACTTTTCGTCCTTTATTTCAAAAACTATAAGAGACAGGTGGTAAGTTGAAACTGCAAACATGTTCAGCATGTCAAGATCTACCTACCCTGCAATTTTGAAGTAAATCCCATTAACCATTTTGACCGATTATGCAAATTAGAAAAAAGAGGGGATGAAATTAAAAAAAAATCTTCTCCTTAGAAACCACTGGGCCAATTGCAACCAAACTTTTGCGGAATGATCCTTGGATGGCCCCCTTCCAAAATTGTGTCCGGTGATCTCGACTTCCAACCAAGATGAAGTCAATCTCAACCAAACTTTGCTGAAATAATCCTTGGGTGGTCCCCTATTAAAATTGTGTCCGTCAGTGCCGTCCTGTATCCAAAATGGCCACCATTACTAAAAATAGAAATTTCTTCAAATGACCAAAACTGCTCTATTTTAAGCCAGAAAGTGCCCAAATTTGAACTGTATAAGCATAATGATGAGCTTTTTAACATATATTACAGGATTTTTTATGAACTTTGAACTTTTGCCTATTTTGACCGATTATGCAAATTAGAAAAAAGGGGGGATGAAATTAAAACAAAATCTTCTCCTCTGAAACTACTGAGCCAATCTCAACCAAACTTTGCTGAAATGATCCTTGGGTGGTCCCCTTTCAAAATTGTGTCCGTTGATCCCGACTTCCAACCAAGATGGCCACCAAGCTCAAAATAGTAAAAAGGGGGGGTGAAATTTTAATTGTCCATTGCTGCTTTAGTGTAAGTCAAAATGAGCTCAAATTTTAACTGCAACTACATGGCAAGGAATAGTTTAACATTATTCCGGGTTTTTCTGTGAAATTTTTCTTTCAGCTGATATATACCGATTATGCAAATTAGGCATATTTTGATAAAAGATCACATTTAAATCTTCTCCTCTGAAACCGCTGAACCAAATTAAACCAAACCTGGCAGGGATGGTCCTTGGGTGGGTCTCTCTCAAAATTGTTTCCGTCAGTGCCGTCCTGTATCCAAGATGGCCACCGTTACTAAAAATAGAAATTTCTTCAAATGGCCAAAACTGCTCTATTTTAAGCCAGAATGTGCCCAAATTTGAACTGTATAAGCATAATGATGAGCTTTTTAGCATATATTACAAGATTTTTTATGAACTTTGAACTTTGCCAATTTTGACCGATTATGCAAATTAGAAAAAAGGGGGGATGAAATTTAAAAAAAATCTTCTCCTCGGAAACTACGGAGCCAATCTCAACCAAACTTTGCTGAAATGATTCTTGGATGGCCCCCTTCCAAAATTGTGTCCGTTGATCCCGACTTCCAACCAAGATGGCTGCCAAGCTCAAAATAGTAAATAGGGGGATGAAATTTTAATTGTCCATTGCTGCTTTAGTGTAAGTCAAAATGAGCTCAAATTTTAACTGCAGCTACATGACAAGGAGTAGTTTAACATACATTCCGTGTTTTTCTGTGAAATTTTTCTTTCAGCCGATTTATACCGATTATGCAAATTAGGCATATTTTGATAAAAGATCACATTTAAATCTCCTCCTCTGAAACCGCTGAACCAAATTAAACCAAACCTGGCAGGGATGGTCCCTGGGTGGGTCCCTTTCAAAATTTTGTCCGACAGTCCCGCCCTCTATTCAAGATGGCTGTTGATACTAAAAATTGAAATTTCTTCAATTGTCCATTGCTGCTTTAGTATAAGTCAAAATGAGCTCAAATTTTAACTGCAGCTAGATGACAAGGAGTAGTTTAACATATATTCCGGGTTTTTCTGTGAAATTTTTCTTTCAGCCGATTTATACCGATTACGCAAATTAGGCATATTTTGATAAAAGATCACATTTAAATCTTCTTCTCTGAAACCGCTGAACTGAATTAAACCAAACCTGGCAGGGATGGTTCCTGGGTGGGTCCCTTACAAAATTGTGTCCAAGAGCCCCACCCTCCATTCAAGATGGCTGCTGTTGCTAGTAAATGTTTGCACCTGGTTTTGTTAATTTTTGATTTCACTGTTATTTTCATGCAATATATGTAGTTAATTTTTTTTTTTATTTATTATTATTATTATTTTTTTTTAATGTCTGTTTGCGTAGCGCCGACGTGTAGTCATCAGAGTTTTGATGGATCGTCGTACTATGTAGATGTAGATGGTCTCCTATCCCCAAAAGAAAGGATAGGCGACTAAAATTTACATGTCCACTGGTTTTATTCTAGCAATTCAAGAAAAAACATTTCTATATCCTTTTGATGAATCATGAACAGAACTCGTGTAATTTTTTTCTAGGCATAAAAATAAAATTCAATATAAAGATAAAAAAAATGTATAAATATTTAAAGAAAATGTATATAGTCATCTGTCAAAAGTATTGGGAAATGTAAAAAAAAAATCCCTATATAATCAACCAAAACAATGTTTTTTTCAAAAAAATATTGTGAAGTAATTTCTGGATAGATTTTAACAAATTTTACACCAAAACATTCAGAATTGTCAATATTTTGATTGTTTATTTACTCATTATGTTGTTATGAGTTATTTTTATTTGTACATAATTTAAACACAACAAATAAAAATTGATTTTGATTTTCCTATATATTTCAACTAAAAATAAATCCTAAAAATTAACAATCATGGAAAAATTATGTACAAATAAAAACCACTCGTATAAAGATTTGAGCAAATAAACAAACAAAATATAGACAATTCCGAATGTTTTGGTGTAAAATTTGTTACAATCTATCCAGAAATGATTTCACAATAAATTTTTGAAAAAAATATGGTTTTGGTTGATTATATAGGGATATTTTTTACATTTCCCAATACTTTTGACAGATGACTGTACACATTAGTTTTCAAGTGTATTTCTTTTCCATAAACTGTTAACAGAGTAAAAAGTCCATAAATTTTTATGAAAATTGAAAAAATCCTAAGTACAATGAATTATTAATTTAATAGAAAATGAGATTAAAAAAAAGTATGTGCCAGTCTCCAGGATATGGCAAAACCCAGCTTAATGAACCTCCAATTTCTGATTTTAGTTTTATTAAATGGTCATAATATTTCCTGTCCCCAACAACAACTAGATACTGAAGCTTTATCCCAATCTGAAACTTTTTGTGAAGAATATTCAAAGTTTTGAAAACTGTGGCTTTTGAATCTGCTGTCTCATCTAAAACTTCAATTGAACAAAACTCGGATTTTTCAGTGTCAGTTTCAGAAAATGAAAGAAAAGTCTTTAAGACCTGGGAGATCTACATGTATATCATTTTCCTGTACCAAATATTTCAGAAAACTGTAAGCTGACAATTTCTTCTCGAAACTTTGCTCCCATGCAAAGGTTTTCATCACCCGTTTCCTTGAAATCTTCCAAATATAAATGGGGGAATTTATTGCCTCCAATTTTGTCTTCTGGTTCTTTCAGTGATTTAATTAAAGCTGTTTTGTCAACTAAATCTTCAATTTTTTTTTACAAATCTGGCAACAATAAAGCTTTGTTGGATAAAAAGTCAGGACTACAAATTCTAAAACAGGATAAAACAGTAAAGGTCAAGATTGTCAGAGGGTCTACATTGCAATATTCCACCTGATCAAACTGTGAAAACATTCAGTTAACTGGTAGTCATCAGGTTTTAAAAGTTCATTTAGAGAATCATTAGACCTCTCAAATTTGTTAAAATTTTTATAACATTTATAAAGGCATAAAATGGTTTTACCTGCAGACAATGAACACAGGGCCCAGGGTTCCTGCCACTGTGAGCTTCAGAACAGTTAAGTTTTGGGGGGCATTACTACTACTAGTCAACTATGGTAAAATCACAGTCTTGCAAAATACAGTTGTTTAATCAATTAAATATCATATATGTAGTTACATACAGATAACAAATTTAGCCTACTTTCTATTTATAACACCCACACTGGCTGGTTTTTGTTTTCAGAGTCACATTCATTCAATCATTGTATACCTGTTACACATAAATTCATAATTCACTTGCAGAAGAAAATCAGGTAAAGCTTAAAAGTCAGCATTCCTAAATATATTTGATAAACTAATTGCCTTTGAAATAATCGCCACATTAGATATGTACAAGATTAACTGACAGCAAACGGGAAAGGAGTCTAAACAAAGTGTATTGACGGGGGGGGGGGGGGGGGGGGCGTAATCCGATGTAAACAATGCAGTTTTCTTGTAAAATTTCGGTTAAAATATAAAGATATTAATAAATCTAATAAAAGGCAGACATATACACACTACATGGGTTTGTTTTGGGGGAGAAATGTTCACCAAAATGGGCAAATTTTACACTAAAACAAGGCGAAAATTAAAATAAACATGCCTCGTCGAATTGAGTTGAGGGGGCATTTACTATTTATCACTCATGTATCATCAATTTCATGTCCTAATATAGAATTGTGTCAGCTTTTTCATTGGCCGAAAAATGTAAACAAACCGAACCTCGTGTTTTTACACATTCTAGAATGCACGATTCGAAACACGTTTTTGACTAATATAAACCTCGGTCGCTACATAGCCAGTCATTGCAAAAAATATATATATATTTTATAGAAATCACGTTTCTATCACAATTTTGTCTATTTAATACTTTATTTCACGTTTATCCTACAACGGCGCGAATGAAAAATTTCATATTATCCCATTTTATTTTCAACAACAGTCATGTGTGGATTTTATTTTTCATCAACAGTCGCTTGACTATTATTAATTGGTAATAATACTAATGTGATTTCTATGTGATAAAGTTTGTCAGTGACTTGCGATAGGTCGGTGGTTTTTTCAGGGAACACCGGTTTCCTCCACCACGTGCCGAATAAAACTGACCGTCACGAAACAAGAAGTGTACTGTTTCATTTCAAGGGTAATACAAGCTATTTAACAACCTCTACACTAAATACAAAATATATTTGGGCGGTGTTGATTAAATTACATGATAGTGCTACATATGATGATAGAAGAAAATCATATGAATTGTTAAAGCACCACACATTAAAATGCAACTTATCTCTTTGAAGGTTTACGTTTTAAGGAATCAATCTTATCGGGACAAATCCGAGAATTGGAAGCAATAATTAAACTGTTGAACTTTCTTGCATAACTTAGGTTCTTGAAATCCGGACACGTATTATACGAGTGATTGTTGTTGTTTAACGCCAATTCAGCAATTTTTCAACTATATCATGGCGAGAACAAGTTAATTTTCAATGAGATGATGATGAGGTCCGCTTTGTACTAGAACAACACTCTGAGTTAGATTTTTATAGTGCTAGATCACTAAAACAACAGTCCGAGGATAGACATGTCGCCCCACTCGGACACATTATCCTGATTCCGAGTCGACCAGTATTTGCTTTTTCTCCTTAATGCTGCGTACTTACCAGAGAAGCAACAACTATCAATTTGTATAGTCTTTGGTATGACCCGATCGGGGCTCGAACCCACGATCTACCGCAATCGAGGCGAGCACTCAAACCATTACGCCTCCGATGCGGTTCGCATTATACGAAGCTGCATGGACGCGCACGAGACACACATTCATGTCATTAAGGGGACGACCATTTAACTTTTAGGATGTTTTTTTCTGAAGAAAAAAAATTATATTAATTATGTGGTGAAATTTTAAAGAAACAAAATAAATTTACACGACGAAAGATGCAAAAATATCATTAATCCGGCCCTACAGTTCTCAACGAAAAATTTATGATAAAAATTTGAAGGGAAATTACTGATTTTTTTTATGTCCAAAAAATAAAAATCTGATTTTTGTTTCCTGTGAAAAAATATATCGCTGTGGGGGAAATGTTTTGTAGATCAGTGATTGTCCTTTTTCTTTTGGCCATTGTATTGCCTGCCCTTGCGCTTGGAGATCTTAAAACTCTTCTTGCATTGTTTTTGAAGCAAAAGCGAGTACGCACATTTACATGGTTAGACCCCATACAGTGAAACAAAAATACGTGTACAATTTTCAATCGGGTTCAATTTAGTCTGAAAACTCATGTGCAATTTTATGTCATTAGATAACAAATGAAGTTAAAAAAAAACTCGTGTGCAATTTTACGTCATTAGACACCAAATGAAGTTTAAAAAAAACCCACGTACATGGAATTTTACATTGCCATTGCAGACATTGGGCCCTATAGGCTATGGTTGTTACCGGTCACTGTGAAATAAACTAGAAAAAAAAGTATTGGAAATATCAAATTAAAATCTATTATGTTCACTTCCGCCCTCTCTATAGGCCGTGCCTACCGTCATATTACGCAACGTTTCAGATCAAGGACACCACGTAGGTAATGATATTGCTATTTGATTACATTTGTTACAAGCGTTTATCGGAAAACAAACGTTTTCCTAACCACCGTTGGTACAGCGACGCCACCTGGGGGAAAATGGCTGAATGTTCTCCATTGACGTCCAGGGATCGACTTAAGAAAAAAAAATTAACTGGCCTAATGGGCCAGTAAAATTTTTGAACAACTGACCCCTTCAAAATTCCACTGGCCCGAGAAATATCGGTCCACGAAGTGGACCGATATAAAAGGGGGGATTTGCCACCCCCCACCCCCCAAGAAACATGAATCTAAAGATCGAGCAATATGAACCCCATTAAAACCTTGGGTGAACTCATTTTCTCCGGAAGGATAAGCAGTTCCTGCTCCACTAGTGGCATCCGCAAATAATTAAATTGACTGTCAGTGATTTAAACATGTACATATAGTTTTTGTATTCTATGAATGAATGTTGTACTTGCTTTAAACAAGGGTAAAGTTCATGACATTTTCCCATACATGCAGTGTTTTTAATGCATTACAATTAACAGGTATGGTTAGAAGATACAGTGTACGAGTAAAAACGCATGTATTATCAGATCAGAGTGTACATTTACGCATACATATTGCTGTGTAAGCAAACTTTCCAAATTCGGAGCGTACTTGTATGCTGTTGACGATAATACATCGTGTACATAAACAATACATTTTTGACTTTGAGAAATTCCCCGTAATTACTTCTCTTTATACTTTTCGAAAGAGAAAGTGAATACATCCGAGGGGTACCGAATGTTTGCCTTTCTAAACATCGATGTCAAAAGAGATCTGATTGGATGTTTATGATAAATCATCCAATCGCGGTCAATATTACAAATAAATGCGGTTTAGTTAAGAACTAAAACGAAAGTGAATTTGGGAACATGTTGTTCGTTGAAAATGAGCAAGAACATGAATAAGCGCGCTACGGAAAATTATATACTTTTTTGAAAGTTCCTGACAGTTTCATCTGTGTCTAGTGACAGTATAGTTAAAGGAATCATTGATGACATTATCAACACGGCTGTGAAAACTGCCGAAGTCGACGAGCAAAAAACAAAATATTTACAACATTTTATTAATAAACATGACACAATCGTGTCAAATTAAACAGAGATATACATTTCACTTGCATCCTGTGTTTATTGAATAACACTTGTGTTAAACATAATTTTAAAAGTGTACATGTAAGCAATCTTTTCTGAAGTAAAGAGTACAACAGTGCAAAGGAAATATGCAAATACGCATCATTTTCAAAAGTAGGGGTAATTACCCTTTGGACTTGAAAATTATCTGGAGCTCTGAATCTACATATAGATAGTCAAACTTGTCTCAGCGACCCCCTCTGTATAACGGCTTCCTTTGTTAGCCAATCTTATTTATTCCTCCTCAGCTTTTCCCCCTGCATTCGACCTTTATATAACGACCCACTGTCTAACGCGACTAACGACCGTGTTCTTTGGGTAAAAATCCTTCATATAACGACTATTAGAAGATTATTATCAAACCGGAAGTTAGATAATAAATAAACAAACACAGTCCCGACTTTGGAAAATTTTCCGTTTTGCCCATTTTCCGTTTTGCCCAGCTGATGCAGCGATTGTTGCCAATATCCCTCTTGCTGATATCGGCATGATCTACTGACTGAGTCCATACCTATTACTGGTTAATAATAATAGATTTTTCATATTAAATGAAGTCACGATTAGCGTTATTGTGTATCCGCCATTTTTTTTTACAGGTAAGATGTTCACGTGATGATTTTGTCAATTTGTCAATTTGCATCCTGTGTTTATTGAATTTTGTCAATTTTGTCAATTTGTCAATTTGTTTTAACAACGGAAGAATTGCTGTATTCGGAGAGTGCGTGAAGGAAAGAACATTGTATATATTACGATTGCGCTTTTATCTTTTAGTGCTGTGTGTATATACGTTTTTACTAATATGAATAATTAAACAACAGAATGGACTTTTAACAACGCTATCAATTATAATACTACTGAAACGACTATTTTACAACACACGTTTTATACTTTTTAGTAATGGATGTAAATACGTTTTTATGCCACTAACCAAATTTATACAACATGGAAATGATGAACTTTTAACTACTACGTATATTTGATCTTAACTGTAAATACGTATCTTTTTAAGTATGTGCCCGTTAAGTTAGGTTTTATAATTGTATCCTTAATTGGAGTGCTCCGAATCCCGGAGGAATTTTACCTGTACAAAGACAAAGACAAAGATGATTTATTATTGTTGTTTGGTTTATTTGGGTTTATTTCTTATTTATATTAAATATTTAAAATTGCTTACTATAGAAAATACCGTTTTAATCTTTCAGTTTTATAAATAAATAATCGTGAGTTTGAAAATTATTGAATTATGAAGTACTGGTTCCCAGCATATATTTCTGTCAATATTCGTTTAACGTGCGGTAACAGATTAAGGTAAACACATGCTGATTGTGTGATTAGGCTATTTATAGCTTTCGGCGAGTGATCGAAGTTGAATTTTAACGTTTTGTCAGGAAATTTCATTAGTCTGTTATCAGTCGATATTGAATGACACGGAAGAAATGAAAGTTGCTGGCCCAAGTGGCCCGATAATATCAACTGGCGCAGCGAGCCGATCTTTGCTCAGTTTGACTGGCCCGACCGTAAATATACTGGCCACGTGCCAGCGGTTACGTCGACCCCTGACGTTACGCGCGATGTTGGTGACACTTGACGTTACTCATAATTAACATTGAAAAGAACATTTCGCGTCTTCTTTTTCATTTCTTCTTCTTCCTTATTTGTGTTTACATACCGTGGGTTTGGTTAGGATGTAGTCCGAGATTCCTCTGTCGTTTAACGGCTTTTATAAAGTTGCTGTAGCCGTTCAACGTCAGAGGGTAATATATACGGATTACAGCGGATTTGCCTCTCCAGCTCTAGGGTCGGCACATTTCCACGTTTCGTGGCTATCGGATTTTATTTTCTATCAGAAACCCTTATATAAATCGCTTCACCAATCATTTTTCTATTCATTCATAACCATCTTACCCTCAGAAAGTGGTGTTACACTCCATTACAGCACGATTTTGCCTTAGATCCTATTATTCCGCCATTTAACTTCCATTTTCGAATCTACACACGTGATCTCGCGATACTAACTGAATGATGACAGCAACGCATTGCATGATGGGAGCTAATTAATGCAGCGTGCCAAATTATTTGGAGCATTATTTGCATACGTAAACAACATTCAAATCACATGGAAGACGATACATTTAAGCGTATTCTGCAGGACAAACAGTCCATCTACAGATCAAAGCAGAGCAGAAGGAAATAATACAGAATGTGTTGGAAAGAAAAGATTCAATGGCAGAGTGTTACCAACGGGCTTCGGAAAGAGCATGTGTTACGTTCCCCCTTTTTGGACAAGGTACTACAACATTTTTTGTTCTTATGGTTATCTGTAATTCACTAAATTTGCTGTTAAAATCATTACCAATCAATATAATCAACTGTATTAAATTTTATGGTAATTGTTCTGCCTTAACAGACACCTATGATTGACAATAAAAATATTTGTTTGTTTGTTTATATGCAAATCATCTCCCATGATACATTGCGGTAATCGTAGTTTTCTCGTAGTCACGTGACAAATGTTTGAAAAATGGAAGTCAAATGGCGGAATAATAGGATCTAAGGCAAAATCGTGCTGTAATGGAGTGTAACACCACTTTCTGAGGGTAAGATGGTTATGAATGAATAGAAAAATGATTGGTGAAGCGATTTATATGAGGGTTTCTGATAGAAAATAAAATCCGATAGCCACGAAACGTGGAAATGTGCCGACCCTAGAGCTGGAGAGGCAAATCCGTTGTAATCCGTATATATTACCCTCTGACGTTGAACGGCTACAGCAACTTTATAAAAGCCGTTAAACGACAGAGGAATCTCGGACTAGTTAGGATGGAGGTGGTGTAGGTGTGTTTTGATGTATTGTTCTTTATTTCGGAATTTCACTTTTTGTTTTTATAGATTTTTATTTTATTTTGGTTTGTCTTGTATATATTTGTGTTGTTGGTGTTTTCCTTTAGGTGTTTATTTCAATGTATGTTTGTTTGCTTATTTATTTCGTTTGTATTCCCTTTTAGTATTTATTTATTGTTTATGTTATGTGACTGTACTTTATCATTTTTAGCTCACCTGGCCATAGGCCATGTGAGCTTTTGTCATGGGTAAGCGTCCGTCGTCCGTCCGTTAGCTTTTCACATTTAAATCTTCTTCTCTGAAACCGCTGAACAGAAATCAGCCAAACTTGCCAGAAATGTTCACTGGATGGTCCTCTACCAGATTTGTGTTTTTGGTGCTGATTTGAAATCCAACATGGCTGCCAGGGTCCATAATGTGTTTTCATTGGCTGAAATTTTAAAAATCTTCTTGTCAGAAACCACTAAGTCAATTGAATTGTGACTTTGCAGGAATGATCATTGGGTGGTCCTGTACTAAAATTGTGAATCGTTTGCCGATCGGAAATTCAAGATGGCCGCCATGACTCGACTTAGTTTAACATTGGACCCTATGGGAATTTCACATTTTCATCTTTTTTTCTGAAACCACAAAACAGATTTGAATCAAACTTGGCAGAAATGTTCATTGGATGGTCATATACAAGATTTTTGTTTTTGGCGCTGATCGGAAATCCAACATGGCTGCCAGGGCCCATAATGTGTTCTCATTGGCTGAAATTTTTTAAATCTTCTTGTCAGAAACCACTAAGTCAATTGAATTGTGACTTTGCAGGAATGATCATTGGGTGGTCCTGTACTAAACTTGTGAATCGTTTGCCAATCGGAAATTCAAGATGGCCACCATGACTCGACTTAGTTTAACATTGGACCCTATGGGAATTTCACATTTTCATCTTTTTTTCTGAAACCACAAAACAGATTTGAACCAAACTTGGCAGAAATGTTCATTGGATGGTCATATACAAGATTTGTGTTTTTGGTGCTGATCGGAAATCCAACATGGCTGCCAGGGCCTATAATGTGTTCTGATTGGTCGAAATTTTAAAAATCTTCTTGTTAGAAACCACTAAGCCAATTGAATTGTGGCTTTGCAGTGTGGGAAACCATTTTTTTCAAGCACTCGCCAAAATGGCGAGTGGACTGAAATAAGTACTCGCCAAAAGGAAATAGAGCTCGCCATGTTTGGCGAGTGACATTTTTTTTTAACTCTCCAAGAATTTGCAACAAATACCAAATAAACAATACAGTAATGTTCAACAATTTATTTTGCAGATTTTGACAAGTCATTAACTTAGTCAAGAAGGATCAACACTCTCTTGAGAGCTGCGTTGATCTCTTCTTCCTCAATTTTAAGTTTTAATGCTCGGTATAAAACATGAATGTCAAACCCGGTTCCGACACATATTTAACTTTATGTTTTCGCGTAGGTTTTCGCTACGAATTCGTTTGAAATATTTCAAAACCAAATTATTATATTTGCATTAATTTTAAAAGTCATCACATCTATTTGTAATGAAACAATATTTCATTTAATCGTGAAATCGACCTTGGCCAAATTATGTGGTGTCAGGATTGTATACTTAATTTTTCTGTTGACCGAAATGAAGTGTCATGAATCATGGCGGAATGTTTTCTTATCGAGTACAATGATTAATAAAATGTTGGATAAATGACACAGTTAACAGAAAATTTAACTGTTTGGCAGCTATGATATTTTAAAGCTGTAACCAGTTATCGTGGCAAGCGTTTTCAAGTTCCTACTCGCCTTACGACTGTTACTCGCCAGACCGGCGAGTATAAAGTGGATCTTACTCGCCACCCGAAATTTCCACTCGCCTTTGGCGAGTTGGCGAGCGGTCGTTTCCCACACTGCTTTGCAGGAATGATCATTGGGTGGTCCTGTACTAAAAGTGTGAATCGTTTGCTGATCGGAAATTCAAGATGGCCACCATCAGCGAACATAGTTTTAACATAGGACCCTATGGGAAATATATTTAAAAATCTTCTTCTCTGAAACCAGTAAGCCAATTTAAAGCAAACATGGCATGGATGGTCCTTAAGTGGTCAATTTTCAAAATTGTGTCCAGTGACCCTGACCTCCATCCAAGATGGCCACCTTCAGCAGACATACTGTAGTTTTAACATAGGACCCTATGGGAACAATGTTTTAGAATCTTCTCCTCTGAAACTAATAAGCCAATATAGCAAACATGTCATCGATGGTCCTTAGGTGGTCAACTTCCAAAATTGTGTTCAGTGATCCCGATCTCGGTTCAAAATGGCTGCCGTCAGCAGACATAGTTTTAACATAGGACCCTATGGGAAAATTGTTTAAAAGTCTTCTCTTCTGAAACCAGTCAGCCAATTTAAAGCAAACATGGCATGGATGGTCCTTGGGTAGTATACTTTCAAAATTGTGTCCGGTGACCACGACCTCCATCCAAGATGGCTGCCATGAGCAGACATAGTTTTAACATAGAACCCTATGGCAGTATGGGATTTGAATAGTAACTTAGATGTATTCAGCATGCAGACATTCTTAAGAGGACTTATTTATGTCAGGTGAGCGATACAGGCTCACCTGAGCCTCTAGTTTCTTTGAAAGTATATCTTGCTCTAAAACGAGATTATCATATTCTGTTTGTTTATTGATTGATTGTATACGATGTATTCTTGAAAATTTCTCGTAATATCTTATGTATAATCTAGTGAAATTATAATTAAAATAATTCAGTTCACATTTTCAATTTCCATATATATAAATTTCGCGATTTTTTTTTAACTATTATATAATTATAGTTTCTACAATGCCCACATTATTTTTTGCAATGGTTGTTCAAAAATGACACACACCAGAGGCGGATCCAGGATTTCAAGTTAGGGGGAGCGCACTTAAAAAAATTGCGCCGAACGGAGGGAGGCGCGAAAATGTTTGTGGTATTTCGTGTGAAAAATCACGATTTTACGCAAAAAAAATCATTTTTTTCCAATTTTAGGGGAGAGGGGGGGGGGGGGGGGGGGGGGCGCCGGGTGCGCCCCTCCTGGATTCGCTGCTGCACACAACAATTAAGGTCATGAATTCATTTTTAATTAGGGTCGCTTGAGTAAGCAGAAACGCATCGTTGTTTTTGAAGATAATAACATTTGATAAGTATACTTTTTTTAGTGAAAATTTTGTAAAACATAGCTGAAATAAAGCATGGTATTTGGCATGCAAATGTTTTTCCTTCAGCGTTACATTCTTTTCTTTCCATAAACTTACCGATTTTTTCCTTCAAGCACTGCTTTAATCAGAAATCGTTAATGGGGTCATAGAACACGCTGACTCTGCTTCTGATCCCACAAAAAAAATGGTCCGAAAAACGTATTTTTAGGTTTTACTGGGAAAATTGTAAAAGACATACGGATATTTTGTAACGCGTTACATGAGAAAATTGTGTGTTAACGACGTTTTCTTCCAATAAATTCGTTTTCAAAAGCAAAAATAAACCTAATAAAACAAATATTCGTATAATTCCCTATACAAGCATGTATCGGAAATAAAAATCCATCAATCTTAAAAACAATCTACATTCGTTTTACTTATTTCATGTTCTATTTAGTCAAAGTATCACCAATAGCGCGCGTAACGTCCATTACAAAAAAATCAGAAAATTCTATGGATTAGAAATTGATATGTTCATCACAGGCGCTCGTGGCACGGACCAACCCCCTTTTTCTAACTTTCTGTTTACAAATTTATTTTCAATAAAATTTCTAATAGGGTCGACACATGTTAACATAAGATTGTATGAATATTGACACGAACAAGTTAAAATAAGGAAAAAGAGATGAAATAATAAAGAAATAAAGAAATTTTATTGAAAATAAATTTGTAAACAGAAAGTTAGAAAAGGGGGGTGGTCCGTGCCACGAGCGCCTGTGATGTTCAACAGATAAATGCATCCACTAACGTTTTTTCCTTCATTGTCTATAAATGTTGCCCCAAAATGCGATTTTCCCTTCAATTTTCAAATTAAAATTTTGATCTTGGAAGGGCATATTACAAGGAAGTTTACTTTAAAAAATCAAAAAAAATCTATGGATAAAAGACACCCTATCTACATGGCATGCATGGCCTACGTGACCAAAATCACTTGTGCACACGTCTGAGACGTGACGTCTGCAATTATCGATTAACGCTTCAATTTCCATTAACCAGAACTTGGCAGAAGCAGACGTGAAATTTGAATTGGTAAAATTTTGTTATATTTTCTTCATTTTATATGCAATTAACGACATTTTGCTGAAAACAGTTAAGAATAACATTGTTGCATGTTTGTGCAATGTATTTTATACGAATTTATCTCTGGAACACAACAATACAATACAGATATTTTATTTCCGATTAAGGAGCCCTTTCGGGCAGAACAATTAACAAAGAATTTAATACAATGATTATGGATTGATTACATTGATTGGAAGATGACAACATTTTATGAAACAAGGCATCACTTGACTTGTGTAGTCCTATCACATAGTACCGCGGGTGGCGATATTTACTGTTTGTTTTCTATTTGCTGCCTCCGCATGAAAAACAAATGATTGATTTGATTTTTGGTGCTAAACGCCACCTTCAGCAATATTTCAGCTATATCATGGCGACCAGTTTTAGTGGTGGAAGAAGCCGGAGAGAACCACCGACCATGGGCAAGCAACTGGTAAGCTTTATCACTTGCGACTGCGAGTAATAAAAAATGAAAAAATCCCAATGAAAACGTAAAATATGAACCTGGAATGTGAAGTCGTATGTTATATAGGACTATTGGAGTATTGACTTTGTGTTGTTCGCATGCAAACGTCCACGTGGATCACAGGGACTTGCTCCCGGCCTTTCGTTACCAATAATTTTAACCCTGCTATCAATGATTATTGATAACGAAAAGGCCGGGAGCAAGTACACGCATAATCTTGATAATTAATGTAATATGTATTTACTTTGTATTGATTTGAACACTCTCACTCTGTAACATTTATTAGTTTAGAGAATAAAGTTATATACACAAACACAGTCATCTGTCAAAAGTATTCGGAAATGTAAAAAAAATCCCTATATAATCAACCAAAACCATATTTTTAATTTTTTTTTATTGTGAAGTCATTTCTGGATAAATTTAACATATTTTACACCAAAACATTCGGAATTGTCTATATTTTGATTGTTTATTACTCATTATGTTTATATGAGTGGTTTTTATTTGTACATGATTTTTAATTTTTAGGATTTATTTTTAGTTGAAATATATAGGAAAATCAAAGTCAATTTTTATTTGTTGTGTTTAAATTATGTACAAATAAATATCACTCATAACTACATAATGAGTAAATAAACAATCAAAATATTGACAATTCCGAATGTTTTGGTGTAAAATTTGTTAAAATCTATCCAGAAATGACTTCATAATAATTTTTTGAAAAAATATGGTTTTAATATTTACGGGATGTCTGTCTTCTTTTCCCAAACCAGAAATTTTTTTGACACGAAACAAGAATTTATTTTTATATGAACAAATTTAAATGTTATTTTTATTCAAATTTAAAAAAAAAAGTTGTATCTTTCAGGTCACTATATTTTTTCTATTAAATTCAAGGCTTTTTTTTTTAACAAACAAAAATATACCCCACCCTCCAAAAGTTAAATGGTCAAATATCGAATATGGTATTAAATTTATTTTTTTTCCCGAGAGAGGTAAGAGACAAGAATAAAGAGTCATCAATTTATGCACAAAATTCCTGAATTGTGGACTTTTATTTGATCCTTTTGTACTTGACAAAATGTGGTTACTGTTCAAATAAGAGTTTGAAGATACCAAAGGGGTAATCAGAATCAGTATATCGAAGAAGAACAGACAACACAATGGCCAGAAAGAAAAAGGACAAACAACGATCTATAAAACATACACATAAACGTACAGATAAAATATATGTATTGCTTTTTATTGCACATTTTCATTAGCTTCAACCCCAGGACTACACACCAAATCTCACAATCCCAAGCAATGCAAGTTTGAACCCATTTGAGACCCTGAAGCCCATTGCACACCTCACTAGATTTGCTTAGTGCTCTGCCTTTAAATCATGGGCATAGTAGGGCATCCCCAGCACTTTGGTAAGTGGGTGAGGAAAAAGGGGGAGGGGACTACTTCACTTGTTATTGCAGAAATTTAATTAGCAACTGTATTGTCAGCATGAAAGCAAAAACAAAATGTTGCCAGCCTCTGTGTTTTTTTTTTTTTTATTTATTTACGTGTTATTTTTGCAAGCTTTCACCCCTCGTGTCAACTCCAAATGACCCCCCCCCCCCCCCCACACACACCTTCCGATTCATTTTCTAAAGCTTAATCTTCGCATCGGTAACCCTTTGCTACTCCACTACAAATGCATAATGCACAGAAAACATCGGATTGGATGAATAGCAGTCGAGCTATTAGAGATTTAAAAAGTCGATATTTCAAGATTATAATGTTGATTTTTTTTTATTACAAATGTTAAGATTTTTTTTTATAAATAATCAATGTCATAATATTTCTACTTGTAGATCAATCATGGAAACAATTTGTGATCCATGTTCAGAAAAAAACAAAAGGCTTGTTGCTGAAAAATATTGTTCGGACTGTGAAGAAAAGTTATGCACAGAATGCGCTGAATGGCATATGCGGTGTAAGGCATTTAAATCTCATCATGTAATTGATTTGTCTTCTGTGGGATCAAGAATACCACCATCTTCTAAAATAAACTGTGAAATACACACAGACGTCCAGATTGATTATTTCTGTAGTCAACATGATGTTGTATGCTGTAGAGCTTGTATTCCTGATAGTCATAGTTCTTGCAAGTCTGTTTTACCTTTAGACTCTGCTTCAAAGGACGTCAGAAATTCATCTTTACTTTCCGATACGTTAGAAGAACAAGATTATATGACTGAAACATTACAGAAAATAGAAGTAAATAGAGACGAGAATAAAAAATTACTGAAACAGAAGAAGTCATTGATAATAAAACAAATCAGTGCAGCTAAATCAAAAGTTCTAAAATATCTAGATGACATTGAAGAAAGATTAATTACTGAAGTAGAGTCTGTACAGGAAAAAAATGAGGAGAAAATAAACAAAGAAAAACATGAAATTTGTCAATTAACATCGATTTTAAAAGACAATAAACAAGAACTAGAATTCGTAAAAGACCACGGCTCTAATAATCAGCTATTTTTAACTTTACGAAAACAAATAACAATCATCCAGAAAACAGACAAGAAGATTCATGACATGTCGTCTGCTATTAATGAAATTGACATGGAGTTTAAAGAAATTAAGAATGTCAACATTGAAACAATCGGATCATTGTCACAAATTACCCGACCTTGTCCTATTAAATATAAATCAATGAAAGCACAACATCAACAGGTAGAAGTCGATAGAAGTCAAACACTGACCGAATTCATCAAAGAAGATGAAATTAATCTAACACGTGGCGTAACGGACATGGCTGTCACTTCTGACAACAAATTACTACTTTGTAATTATTCTCATAAGAAGGTATATATATACAAGGATTACAAAACCTATGAAGATAAAATATCGTTTACCTGTCGACCTTGGTGTATTACTGTAGTACCATGTACAGATAAAGCAGTAGTTACTCTTCTACTTGAGAGATCCATACAATTTATCAACACTACTAACAATACAAAGGACAACAAGATAAACATAGGAGAAGACTGTAGAGGTGTCACTGCTGTAAAGGACAAAATTTACATCGGTGGATATGATAAAGTTATAATTCTAAATATAGATGGGTCACTTGTAAGAAAGATAGCAACTAATAGGGGTTTTAATTACAACTTATTGTATAATGAAAGGAATGATCAGTTGTTGTTAAGACAGAACGGGGAATTGTGTTGTATCAATTTAGATGGCCACGTTATATATAGATACGACATATCAGGAGACCGTGGACTGGCTGTGGATCAACAAGGTCATGTATACATAAGTGGACGTGATTCACACGACATACACAGGTTGTCACCAGATGGAACATTCCGTGATATAGTATTAAGTAAACATGATGGTGTTGACGAACCACGGAATATAACATTTAACAATGACTTTACAAAACTGTTCATTATAAATAATGAAGGTAGGACTGTATTAGTTTATAGTTGTAAATGAAGGATTTTTATATTTTGTGAACAAGATGATATTGACAAGTCACAAACCACGTGACATAACATTTAACAATAACTTATAAAACTGTTAATTATCAGTAGAAATAAGACTGTACAGCATGTGGACAAAAGTGATTCCGTGTCCGCCATCTTTCCTATATATTTCATATAAAACCATTTATTTTCATAACATTCTCATGAAGTCATTCTTTATCTGATTTTCATGAAATTTTCAACATTAAATGCAGAAATAAATATAGTTTCCTCGTATAATTTGCAAATAATTTGATATCTACTTTCTATTACGAATTGATTTAAAAACAAAGTTTAATTTTTTCACCAAATCTTACTATATAATCATATAAAATTGTGACGTCAAGAATTTACATTTGTGTTTAAATCATAAATGCTTGTAAATAAAAGTTCAAAAAAATTACATGAAGATATTAAGATAAACTCTTAATTAATTCTGTTTTTAAAGGTGAAAATTTCATGAAAATTGGTTTTTCGTAGTTTATATTTTGTAGATGAATGATTTTTATATTTTGTAAATAAAGGATTTTTTGTTTATTTTGTGGACAAGATGATATTGACAAGTCACAAACCATGTGATATAATATTTAACAATGACTTATAAAACTGTTCATTATAAATGGAGGTGAGTCTGTATTGGTTTATAGTTGTAAATGAAAGATTTTTATATTTTGTTGATAAAGGATTTTTATGTTTTGTAAATGAAGGATTTTTATATATTTTTTATGAAGGATTTTTAGCCGAGTTTTAACGAAGTTGCAGTCGGTTTATGTTTTGGCGAAAGGCGGGTGGACGTATGTTAGCCTATCTTCGTTAACGCGATAGCGCTCTTAGTTTTTGACCGATCAACATAATTTTTTGTAGGAAGCATTATTGCACTATTATTTAGAGCGAGTTCGAAATTCAGATTAATCTATTGTTTTTTTCTTGTAAAATAAAGATTTTTTTTATAGAAAAAGTACATGTTTTGAGAATTATCTTTGTTAACGCGATAGCACTCTTAGTTTTTGGCCAATCAACATAATTTTTCTTAGGAAGCATTATTACACTATTATTTAGAGTGAGTTCGAAATTCAGATTAATCTATTGTTTTTTTCTTGTGAAATCATGGGTTTTTTTTATAGAAAAAGTACATATTTTGAGAATTACACATTTCTCTGAAACTACAAAAGATAGAAACTTAATATTTGGTATGGGTGGAGATGCCAATGTGAAGTTGTGCATTCAACATTTTTATCCCCGGGGCTCAGCCCCACCCTGCTGGGAAATCTGTTTTAAAAATGACCGAGATCCCCACCCTAAACCATATATATGATCAGGGTGACTAGGCAAATTAAATGCCTTGTAGCTCAGGCCTCAGGGGATCATACCCACCCCATATCTGAAGTGAACTTTTTAATGGTTGAGATCCCCACCCCTAAACCATATATATTTATGACCAGGATGACTAGGCAAATTAAATGCCTTATAGCTGAGGCCTGGGGGGGGGTCATACCCCACCCCCTACATGAAGTGAACTTTTTAATGGTTGAGGTCCCCACCCCTAAACCATATATATTTATGATCAGGGTGACTAGGCAAATTAAATGTCTTATAGCTCAGGTCCCGGGGGTCATACCCCACCCCCTACCTGAAGTGAACTTTTTAATGGTTGAGATCCCCACCCTTAAACCATATATTTATTCTTTATTTTCTTACATATTTATAAAACAAGACCAAATGATTATGACTTGCAACTCAGCTGTTGCATCTCTGATGCTTTCTCGATTTTTATAGAATATTTTATACATACAATTTATATATAAAGTATAACCTGTACAATGTGTATTATTATCATATCAAATACACATTTATTATAAGTCCAATACATAACAGATATATCATGTAAAATTAAATAAAAATAAAAATCTAGATAATATATATTAAGGGTTTATGGGATTTAACGCCACTTTCAACAATATTTCAATTATATCATGGCGATCAGTTTTATTGGTGACGGAAACCCGAGTTCCCAGAGAAAACTACCGACCTGTCGCAAGTCACTGATAAACTTTATCACATAATGTTGTATCGAGTACACCTCGACATAGATTACTTGATGTTCCATATAATGTTCAACCTGAACAGCTTAACTTCATATTTTGCCTTATAAATAAAATGAGAGAAATTACATTTTACAAGACATTATCAATACTGAGATCACTATGATAGTTTGATATTAAATCAGTGCCTATCGCCACTAAAGTTGTGCGTTCGATTCACGCTTATGGCGAGGTGTACTCGATAACATAATATCAAGTTTTAGAGATTTATTGCAGGTCAATGGTTTTATCGGTATTCCGGTTTCCTTCACCATAAACCACCAACCATCATCTCATAGGTAAAATATTGCTACAAGTGATGTTAAACACTAATTAATCTAACAATTTTAAATTCTTAATGATCTTATGTGTATACATTTTTAATGGTCGCTGTTAGTTAAACCTGATCATTCAGAAACAACACACACACAATTTTTACAATTTGTACACACATAGAGAAAAAAACATAGTAATTTTCCTAATCACCTGGCGTCTGTCGTCCGTTGTCCGTTTATCATTGTCGTCAACACTTTATCTAACATAATATTAAAGAGTCATGGAAGTTCTCTCTTACATTAACCTCTCTTTTTCATTGATGGCCTTTTCAAATTTTAATTTTCTAATCGAAATCACAGACACAGAGAATGAACCACGCTATATTTACATTCTCACTTTTCAAATGTCTGGTTTGATGCAAATCAAAACTGAAATATGTTCCTGATTGGCTCGCATGTCAAATATAAACTTTAGTGCATTGTAAGAATATTTCTTCTTCCATCAAGTTTTTAGCTCACCTTGCCTATGGAAATGTGAGTTTTTGCCATCACTTGGCGTCCGCCGTCCATTAACTTTTCACATTTTAATGTTCTCCTCCACAACCGCTTGTCCAAATGAACAGAAACTCGGTAGCTATAGGGATCATCTATGGAAGGTTTTCTGTTAAACTTGCTCATTTTGTCTTGATCCGTTAAAAAATCTTCTCCTCAGAAACACAGTTGCCAAATGAACAAACATTTGGTAGGAAGCATCTATGGAAAGTTCTGTATAAGGTTTCCTCAAAACAGAATAAAAGATGAGCAACAAAGTGTTTTAGCTCCCTGACACGTGGCAGTTTTTAACATAGGAGGCTATTTGGAAATGAATAAAAGCTTTTTCTTAAGAAGAGTTTCAAGATACCAAAGGGCTAATAAGAATCTGTAAATCAAAGGACGGACAACACAATGGCAAACAATGATCTACAAAACATACACATAAAACTAAAGATCGAGTAACACAAACCCCTCTAAAAACCGGGGTGTGCTCGGGAAAGGTAGGTTGCTCCTGTTCCACTAGTGGTACTCGTGTTAATCTGGTTACAAATCCGGTGATAGGTGATGAATGAAGAAAGGATCGGTGTCATATGGTATTTTGATCCATGGTATATTGCCCCACCCCTTATTGAAAATTGAACCCCCATGGTATTTTGACCCCCTCATTTCTAATCAAGAGATAGGCAGAGGGGTCAAAATACCATGGATAGGGGGTTCGATATACCATTGGGAGGGGGGTCAAAATACCATGGATAGGGGGGTCAATATACCATGGGTAGGTGGGTCAAACTACCATGGGTAGGGGGTCAAAATGCTGTGGGTAGGGCATCAAAATACCATTGGTAGGGGGTCAAATACCATGGGTAGGGGGTTCGATATATCATGGGTATATTTTGTTCTGTGTGTCTGTGGTGAATATTTCTTTTTAACAAATAAACATTACTTGAATTTTGGTAATGAAATCGCGTGATAAAAGAGTTATCACATAGTCTTTTCGCTCCAACCTAATTTAGTCTTTTAAAAACAGATTAGAGGCTCAGGTGAGCCTGTATCGCTCACCTGACATAAATAAGCCCTCTTAAGAATGTCTGTATGCCGAATACATCTAAGTTACTATTCAATTCCCATAGGGTTCTATGTTAAAACTATGTCTGCTCATGGCAGCCATCTTGGATGGAGGTCGTGGTCATCGGACACAATTTTGAAAATATACTACCCAAGGACCATCCATGCCATGTTTGATTTAGATTGGCTGACTGGTTTCAGAGGAAAAGACTTTTAAACAATTTTCCCATAGGGTCGTATGTTAAAACTATGCCCGCTGACGGCAGCCATTTTGGACCCAGATCGGGGTCACTGAACACAATTTTGGAAGTTGACCACCTAAGGACCATCGATGACATGTTTGCTATATTGGGTTACTGGTTTCAGAGGAGAAGATTTTAAAACATTTTTTCCCATAGGGTCCTATGTTAAAACTATGTCCGCTGAAGGTCATTGGTCGTTTCCCTGCTTGTCTCGCCCCTCCTTCAGTTCGATATACATGTAGTTTGTAGGAAATATTTGGAGATGCCAAATAGGCAAACAGAAGCCGTAAATCTGATGATGACAGATAACATAATTGTCTAAAGAAAAAAAGTATAACAGAACAAACAATGATCTACAAACCATGCCACAGAAAACTAAAGATTGAGCCACACGAACCCCACTAAAAGTCTACCGACCATAACACAGAAAACTAAAGATAGAACCAAATGAACCCCACTAAAAGTCTACCAATAATGACACAGAAAACTAAAGATTAAGCCAAGCGAACCCCACTAAAAGTCTACCAATCATGACACAGAAAACTAAAGATAGAGCCACACGAACCCCACTAAAAGTCGACCAACCATGACACAGAAATCTAAATATTGAGTCACACGAATCCCACTAAAAGTCTACCAACCATGAGACAGTAAAGTAAAGATTGAGCCACACGAACCCCACTAAAAGTCTCCCAACCATGACGCAGAAAACTAAAGATTGAGCCACACGAACCCCACTAAAAGTCTACCAACCATGACACAGAAAACTAAAGATTGAGACACACGAACCCCACTAAAAGTCTACCAACCATGACACAGAAAACTAAAGATTGAGCCACACGAACCCCACTAAAAGTCTTCCAACCATGACACAGAAAACGAAAGATTGAACCACACGAACCCCACTAAGAGTCTACCAACCATGACACAGAAAGCTAAAGATAGAGCCACACGAACCCCACTAAAAGTCTACCAACCATGACAGAGAAAACTAAAGATTGAGCCACACGAACCTCACTAAAAGTCTACCAACCATGACACAGAAATCTAAAGATTAAGCCACACGAACCCCACTAAAAGTCTACCTACCATGACAGAAAACTAAAGATTGAGCCACACGAACCCCACTAAAAGTCTACCAACCATGACACAGAAAACTAAAGATTGAGACACACGAACCCCACTAAAAGTCTTCCAACCATGATAGAGAAAACGAAAGATTGAACCACACGAACCCCACTAAGAGTCTACCAACCATGACACAGAAAGCTAAAGATAAAGCCACACGAACCCCACTAAAAGTCTACCAACCATGACAGAGTAAACTAAAGATTGAACCACACGAACCCCACTAAAAGTCTACCAACCTTGAGACAGAAAAGTAGAGATTGAGCCACACGAACCCCACTAAAAGTCTATCAACCATGACACAGAAATCTAAATATTGAGCCACACGAACCCCACTAAAAGTCTACCGACCATGAGACAGTAAAGTAAAGATTGAGCCACACGAACCCCACTAAAAGTCTCCCAACCATGACGCAGAAAACTAAAGATTGAGCCACACGAACCCCACTAAAAGTCTCCCAACCATGACACAGAAAACTAAACATTGAGCCACGCAAACCCCACTAAAATTCTACCAACCATGACACAGAAAACTAAACATTGAGACACACGAACCCCACTAAAAGTCTTCCAACCATGATACAGAAAACTAAGGATTGAACCATACGAACCCCACTAAGAGTCTACCAACCATGACACAGAAAGCTAAAGATAGAGCCACACGAACCCCACTAAAAGTCTACCAACCATGACACAGAAAACTAAAGATTGAGCCACACGAACCCCACTAAAAGTCTACCAACCATGCCACAGAAGACTAAAGATTGAGCCACACGAATCCCACTAAAAGTCTACCAACCATGACAGAAAATTAAAAATTGAGCCACACGAACCCCACTAAAAGTCTACCAACCATGAGACAGAAAAGTAGAGATTGAGCCACACGAACCCCACTAAAAGTCTACCAACCATGACACAGAAATCTAAATATTGAGCCACACGAACCCCACTAAAAGTCTACCGACCATGAGACAGTAAAGTAAAGATTGAGCCACACGAACCCCACTAAAAGTCTCCCAACCATGACGCAGAAAACTAAAGATTGAGCCACACGAACCCCACTAAAAGTCTACCAACCATGACACAGAAAACTAAACATTGAGCCACACGAACTCCACTAAAAGTCTACCAACCATGACACAGAAATCTAAATATTGAGCCACACGAACCCCACTAAAAGTCTACCAACCATGAGACAGAAAACTAAAGATTGAGCCACACGAACCCCACTAAAAGTCTACCAACCATGAGACAGAAAACTAAAGATTGAGCCACACGAACCCCACTAAAAGTCTACCAATCATGACACAGAAATCTAAATATTGAGCCACACGAACCCCACTAAAAGTCTACCAACCATGAGACAGAAAAGTAGAGATTGAGCCACACTAACCCCACTAAAAGTCTACCAACCATGACACAGAAATCTAAATATTGAGCCACACGAACCCCACTAAAACTCTACCGACCATGAGACAGTAAAGTAAAGATTGAGCCACACGAACCCCACTAAAAGTCTCCCAACCATAGCGCAGAAAACTAAAGATTGAGCCACACGAACCCCACTAAAAGTCTACCAACCATGACACAGAAAACTAAAGATTGAGACACACGAACCCCTCTAAAAGTCTTCCAGCCATGATAGAGAAAACGAAAGATTGAACCACACGAACCGCACTAAGAGTCTACCAACCATGACACAGAAAACTAAACATTGAGACACACGAACCCCACTAAAAGTCTTCCAACCATGACACAGAAAACTAAAGATTGAGCCACACGAACCCCACTAAAAGTCTACCTACCATGACACAGAAAACTAAAGTTTGAGCCACACGAACCCCACTAAAAGTCTACCAACCATGACACAGAAAACTAAAGATTGAGCCACACGAACCCCACTAAAAGTCTACCTACCATGACACAGAAGACTAAAGATTGAGCCACACGAATCCCACTAAAAGTCTACCAACCATGACACAGAAAACTAAAGATTGGGCCACACGAACCCCACTAAAAGTCTACCTACCATGACACAGAAAACTAAAGATTAAGCCACACGAACCCCACTAAAAGTCTACCTACCGTGACACAAAAAACTAAAGATTGAACCACACGAACCCCATCAAAAATGTATCAACCATGACACAGAAAACTAAAGATTGAGCCACACGAACCCCACTAAAAATCTACCAGCCATGACACAAAACTAAAGATTGAGCCACACGAACCCCACTAAAAGTCTACCAACCATGACACAGAAAACTAAACATTGAGCCACACGAACCCCACTAAAAGTCTACCAACCATGACACAGAAATCTAAATATTGAGCCACACGAACCCCACTAAAAGTCTACCAACCATGAGACAGAAAACTAAAGATTGAGCCACACGAACCCCACTAAAAGTCTACCAATCATGACACAGAAATCTAAATATTGAGCCACACGAACCCCACTAAAAGTCTACCAACCATGACACAGAAAGCTAAAGATAAAGCCACACGAACCCCACTAAAAGTCTACCAACCATGACAGAGTAAACAAAAGATTGAACCACACGAACCCCACTAAAAGTCTACCAACCTTGAGACAGAAAAGTAGAGATTGAGCCACACGAACCCCACTAAATGTCTACCAACCATGACACAGAAATCTAAATATTGAGCCACACGAACCCCACTAAAAGTCTACCGACCATGAGACAGTAAAGTAAAGATTGAGCCACACGAACCCCACTAAAAGTCTCCCAACCATGACGCAGAAAACTAAAGATTGAGCCACACGAACCCCACTAAAAGTCTACCTACCATGACACAGAAAACTAAACATTGAGCCACGCAAACCCCACTAAAATTCTACCAACCATGACACAGAAAACTAAACATTGAGACACACGAACCCCACTAAAAGTCTTCCAACCATGATACAGAAAACTAAGGATTGAACCACACGAACCCCACTAAGAGTCTACCAACCATGACACAGAAAGCTAAAGATAGAGCCACACGAACCCCACTAAAAGTCTACCAACCATGACACAGAAAACTAAAGATTGAGCCACACGAACCCCACTAAAAGTCTACCAACCATGCCACAGAAGACTAAAGATTGAGCCACACGAATCCCACTAAAAGTCTACCAACCATGACAGAAAATTAAAGATTGAGCCACACGAACCCCACTAAAAGTCTACCAATCATGACACAGAAATCTAAATATTGAGCCACACGAACCCCACTAAAAGTCTACCAACCATGAGACAGAAAAGTAGAGATTGAGCCACACGAACCCCACTAAAAGTCTACCAACCATGACACAGAAATCTAAATATTGAGCCACACGAACCCCACTAAAAGTCTACCGACCATGAGACAGTAAAGTAAAGATTGAGCCACACGAACCCCACTAAAAGTCTCCCAACCATGACGCAGAAAACTAAAGATTGAGCCACACGAACCGCACTAAAAGTCTACCAACCATGACACAGAAAACTAAACATTGAGCCACACGAACTCCACTAAAAGTCTACCAACCATGACACAGAAATCTAAATATTGAGCCACACGAACCCCACTAAAAGTCTACCAACCATGAGACAGAAAACTAAAGATTGAGCCACACGAACCCCACTAATAGTCTACCAACCATGAGACAGAAAACTAAAGATTGAGCCACACGAACCCCACTAAAAGTCTACCAATCATGACACAGAAATCTAAATATTGAGCCACACGAACCCCACTAAAAGTCTACCAACCATGAGACAGAAAAGTAGAGATTGAGCCACACTAACCCCACTAAAAGTCTACCAACCATGACACAGAAATCTAAATATTGAGCCACACGAACCCCACTAAAACTCTACCGACCATGAGACAGTAAAGTAAAGATTGAGCCACACGAACCCCACTAAAAGTCTCCCAACCATAACGCAGAAAACTAAATATTGAGCCACACGAACCCCACTAAAAGTCTACCAACCATGACACAGAAAACTAAACATTGAGACACACGAACCCCACTAAAAGTCTTCCAGCCATGATAGAGAAAACGAAAGATTGAACCACACGAACCGCACTAAGAGTCTACCAACCATGACACAGAAAACTAAACATTGAGACACACGAACCCCACTAAAAGTCTTCCAACCATGACACAGAAAACTAAAGATTGAGCCACACGAACCCCACTAAAAGTCTACCTACCATGACACAGAAAACTAAAGTTTGAGCCACACGAACCCCACTAAAAGTCTACCAACCATGACACAGAAAACTAAAGATTGAGCCACACGAACCCCACTAAAAGTCTACCTACCATGACACAGAAGACTAAAGATTGAGCCACACGAATCCCACTAAAAGTCTACCAACCATGACACAGAAAACTAAATATTGGGCCACACGAACCGCACTAAAAGTCTACCTACCATGACACAGAAAACTAAAGATTGAACCACACGAACCCCACCAAAAATGTATCAACCATGACACAGAAAACTAAAGATTGAGCCACACGAACCCCACTAAAAATCTACCAGCCATGACACAAAACTAAAGATTGAGCCACACGAACCCCACTAAAAGTCTACCAACCATGAGACAGAAAACTAAAGATTGAGCCACACGAACCCCACTAAAAGTCTACCGACAATGAGACAGTAAAGTAAAGATTGAGCCACACGAACCCCACTAAAATCTCCCAACCATGACGCAAAAAACTAAAGATTGAGCCATACGAACCCCACTAAAAGTCTACCAACCATGACACAGAAAACTAAAGATTGAGACACACGAACCCCACTAAAAGTCTTCCAACCATGATAGAGAAAACGAAAGATTGAACCACACGAACCCCACTAAGAGTCTACCAACCATGACACAGAAAGCTAAAGATAAAGCCACACGAACCCCACTAAAAGTCTACCAACCATGACAGAGAAAACTAAAGATTGAACCACACGAACCCCACTAAAAGTCTACCAACCTTGAGACAGAAAAGTAGAGATTGAGCCACACGAATCCCACTAAAAGTCTACCAACCATGACACAGAAATCTAAATATTGAGCCACACGAACCCCACTAAAAGTCTACCGACCATGAGACAGTAAAGTAAAGATTGAGCCACACGAACCCCACTAAAAGTCTCCCAACCATGACGCAGAAAACTAAAGATTGAGCCACACGAACCCCACTAAAAGTCTACCAACCATGACACAGAAAACTAAAGATTGAGCCACACGAACCCCACTAAAAGTCTACCAACCATGCCACAGAAGACTAAAGATTGAGCCACACGAATCCCACTAAAAGTCTACCAACCATGACAGAAAATTAAAGATTGAGCCACACGAACCCCACTAAAAGTCTACCAATCATGACACAGAAATCTAAATATTGAGCCACACGAACCCCACTAAAAGTCTACCAACCATGAAACAGAAAAGTAGAGATTGAGCCACACGAACCCCACTAAAAGTCTACCAACCATGACACAGAAATCTAAATATTGAGCCACACGAACCCCACTAAAAGTCTACCAACCATGAGACAGTAAAGTAAAGATTGAGCCACACGAACCCCACTAAAAGTCTCCCAACCATGACGCAGAAAACTAAAGATTGAGCCACACGAACCGCACTAAAAGTCTACCAACCATGACACAGAAAACTAAACATTGAGCCACACGAACTCACTAAAAGTCTACCAACCATGACACAGAAATCTAAATATTGAGCAACACGAACCCCACTAAAAGTCTACCAACCATGAGACAGAAAACTAAAGATTGAGCCACACGAACCCCACTAAAAGTCTACCAACCATGAGACAGAAAACTAAAGATTGAGCCACACGAACCCCACTAAAAGTCTACCAATCATGACACAGAAATCTAAATATTGAGCCACACGAACCCCACTAAAAGTCTACCAACCATGAGACAGAAAAGTAGAGATTGAGCCACACTAACCCCACTAAAAGTCTACCAACCATGACACAGAAATCTAAATATTGAGCCACACGAACCCCACTAAAACTCTACCGACCATGAGACAGTAAAGTAAAGATTGAGCCACACGAACCCCACTAAAAGTCTCCCAACCATAACGCAGAAAACTAAAGATTGAGCCACACGAACCCCACTAAAAGTCTACCAACCATGACACAGAAAACTAAAGATTGAGACACACGAACCCCACTAAAATTCTTCCAGCCATGATAGAGAAAACGAAAGATTGAACCACACGAACCGCACTAAGAGTCTACCAACCATGACACAGAAAACTAAACATTGAGACACACGAACCCCACTAAAATCTTCCAACCATGACACAGAAAACTAAAGATTGAGCCACACGAACCCCACTAAAAGTCTACCTACCATGACACAGAAAACTAAAGTTTGAGCCACACGAACCCCACTAAAAGTCTACCAACCATGACACAGAAAACTAAAGATTGAGCCACACGAACCCCACTAAAAGTCTACCTACCATGACACAGAAGACTAAAGATTGAGCCACACGAATCCCACTAAAAGTCTACCAACCATGACACAGAAAACTAAAGATTGGGCCACACGAACCCCACTAAAAGTCTACCTACCATGACACAGAAAACTAAAGATTAAGCCACACGAACCCCACTAAAAGTCTACCTACCGTGACACAAAAAACTAAAGATTGAACCACACGAACCCCACCAAAAATGTATCAACCATGACACAGAAAACTAAAGATTGAGCCACACCAACCCCACTAAAAATCTACCAGCCATGACACAAAACTAAAGATTGAGCCACACGAACCCCACTAAAAGTCTACCAACCATGACACAGAAAACTAAACATTGAGCCACACGAACCCCACTAAAAGTCTACCAACCATGACACAGAAATCTAAATATTGAGCCACACGAACCCCACTAAAAGTCTACCAACCATGAGACAGAAAACTAAAGATTGAGCCACACGAACCCCACTAAAAGTCTACCAACCATGAGACAGAAAACTAGAGATTGAGCCACACGAACCCCACTAAAAGTCTACCAATCATGACACAGAAATCTAAATATTGAGCCACACGAACCCCACTAAAAGTCTACCAACCATGACACAGAAAGCTAAAGATAAAGCCACACGAACCCCACTAAAAGTCTACCAACCATGACAGAGTAAACTAAAGATTGAACCACACGAACCCCACTAAAAGTCTACCAACCTTGAGACAGAAAAGTAGAGATTGAGCCACACGAACCCCACTAAAAGTCTACCAACCATGACACAGAAATCTAAATATTGAGCCACACGAACCCCACTAAAAGTCTACCGACCATGAGACAGTAAAGTAAAGATTGAGCCACACGAACCCCACTAAAAGTCTCCCAACCATGACGCAGAAAACTAAAGATTGAGCCACACGAACCCCACTAAAAGTCTACCAACCATGACACAGAAAACTAAACATTGAGCCACGCAAACCCCACTAAAATTCTACCAACCATGACACAGAAAACTAAACATTGAGACACACGAACCCCACTAAAAGTCTTCCAACCATGATACAGAAAACTAAGGATTGAACCACACGAACACCACTAAGAGTCTACCAACCATGACACAGAAAGCTAAAGATAGAGCCACACGAACCCCACTAAAAGTCTACCAACCATGACACAGAAAACTAAAGATTGAGCCACACGAACCCCACTAAAAGTCTACCAACCATGCCACAGAAGACTAAAGATTGAGCCACACGAATCCCACTAAAAGTCTACCAACCATGACAGAAAATTAAAGATTGAGCCACACGAACCCCACTAAAAGTCTACCAATCATGTCACAGAAATCTAAATATTGAGCCACACGAACCCCACTAAAAGTCTACCAACCATGAGACAGAAAAGTAGAGATTGAGCCACACGAACCCCACTAAAAGTCTACCAACCATGACACAGAAATCTAAATATTGAGCCACACGAACCCCACTAAAAGTCTACCGACCATGAGACAGTAAAGTAAAGATTGAGCCACACGAACCCCACTAAAAGTCTCCCAACCATGACGCAGAAAACTAAAGATTGAGCCACACGAACCGCACTAAAAGTCTACCAACCATGACACAGAAAACTAAACATTGAGCCACACGAACTCCACTAAAAGTCTACCAACCATGACACAGAAATCTAAATATTGAGCCACACGAACCCCACTAAAAGTCTACCAACCATGAGACAGAAAACTAAAGATTGAGCCACACGAACCCCACTAAAAGTCTACCAACCATGAGACAGAAAACTAAAGATTGAGCCACACGAACCCCACTAAAAGTCTACCAATCATGACACAGAAATCTAAATATTGAGCCACACGAACCCCACTAAAAGTCTACCAACCATGAGACAGAAAAGTAGAGATTGAGCCACACTAACCCCACTAAAAGTCTACCAACCATGACACAGAAATCTAAATATTGAGCCACACGAACCCCACTAAAACTCTACCGACCATGAGACAGTAAAGTAAAGATTGAGCCACACGAACCCCACTAAAAGTCTACCTACCATGACATAGAAAACTAAAGATTGAGCCACACGAACACCACTAAAAGTCTACCAACCATGTCACAGAAGACTAAAGATTGAGCCACACGAACCCCACTAAAAGTCTATCAACCATCACACAGAAAATTAAAGATTGAGCCACACGAACCCCACTAAAAGTCTTCCAGCCATGATAGAGAAAACGAAAGATTGAACCACACGAACCGCACTAAGAGTCTACCAACCATGACACAGAAAACTAAACATTGAGACACACGAACCCCACTAAAAGTCTTCCAACCATGACACAGAAAACTAAAGATTGAGCCACACGAACCCCACTAAAAGTCTACCTACCATGACACAGAAAACTAAAGTTTGAGCCACACGAACCCCACTAAAAGTCTACCAACCATGACACAGAAAACTAAAGATTGAGCCACACGAACCCCACTAAAAGTCTACCTACCATGACACAGAAGACTAAAGATTGAGCCACACGAATCCCACTAAAAGTCTACCAACCATGACACAGAAAACGAAAGATTGGGCCACACGAACCCCACTAAAAGTCTACCTACCATGACACAGAAAACTAAAGATTAAGCCACACGAACCCCACTAAAAGTCTACCTACCGTGACACAAAAAACTAAAGATTGAACCACACGAACCCCACCAAAAATGTATCAACCATGACACAGAAAACTAAAGATTGAGCCACACGAACCCCACTAAAAATCTACCAGCCATGACACAAAACTAAAGATTGAGCCACACGAACCCCACTAAAAGTCTACCAACCATGAGACAGAAAACTAAAGATTGAGCCACACGAACCCCACTAAAAGTCTACCGACAATGAGACAGTAAAGTAAAGATTGAGCCACACGAACCCCACTAAAATCTACCAACCATGACGCAAAAAACTAAAGATTGAGCCACACGAACCCCACTAAAAGTCTACCAACCATGACACAGAAAACTAAAGATTGAGACACACGAACCCCACTAAAAGTCTTCCAACCATGATAGAGAAAACGAAAGATTGAACCACACGAACCCCACTAAGAGTCTACCAACCATGACACAGAAAGCTAAAGATAAAGCCACACGAACCCCACTAAAAGTCTACCAACCATGACACAGAAAACTAAAGATTGAGCCACACGAACCCCACTAAAAGTCTACCAACCATGACACAGAAAAGTAGAGATTGAGCCACACGAACCCCACTAAAAGTCTACCAACCATGACACAGAAATCTAAATATTGAGCCACACGAACCCCACTAAAAGTCTACCAACCATGAGACAGAAAACTAAAGATTGAGCCACACGAACCCCACTAAAAGTCTACCAACCATGAGACAGAAAACTAAAGATTGAGCCACACGAACCCCACTAAAAGTCTACCAATCATGACACAGAAATCTAAATATTGAGCCACACGAACCCCACTAAAAGTCTACCAACCATGAGACAGAAAAGTAGAGATTGAGCCACACTAACCCCACTAAAAGTCTACCAACCATGACACAGAAATCTAAATATTGAGCCACACGAACCCCACTAAAAGTCTACCGACCATGAGACAGTAAAGTAAAGATTGAGCCACACGAACCCCACTAAAAGTCTCCCAATCATAGCGCAGAAAACTAAAGATTGAGCCACACGAACCCCAATAAAAGTCTACCAACCATGACACAGAAAACTAAAGATTGAGACACACGAACCCCACTAAAAGTCTTCCAACCATGATAGAGAAAACGAAAGATTGAACCACACGAACCGCACTAAGAGTCTACCAACCATGACACAGAAACCTAAACATTGAGACACACGAACCCCCCTAAAAGTCTTCCAACCATGACACAGAAAACTAAAGATTGAGCCACACGAACCCCACTAAAAGTCTACCTACCATGACACAGAAAACTAAAGTTTGAGCCACACGAACCTCACTAAAAGTCTACCAACCATGACACAGAAAACTAAAGATTGAGCCACACGAACCCCACTAAAAGTCTACCTACCATGACACAGAAGACTAAAGATTGAGTCACACGAATCCCACTAAAAGTCTACCAACCATGACACAGAAAACTAAAGATTGGGCCACACGAACCCCACTAAAAGTCTACCTACCATGACACAGAAAACTAAAGATTAAGCCACACGAACCCCACTAAAAGTCTACCTACCGTGACACAAAAAACTAAAGATTGAACCACACGAACCCCACCAAAAATGTATCAACCATGACACAGAAAACTAAAGATTGAGCCACACGAACCCCACTAAGAATCTACCAGCCATGACACAAAACTAAAGATTGAGCCACACGAACCCCACTAACATTCTACCACCCATGACACAGAAAACTAAAGATTGAGCCACTCGAAACCCGCTAAAAGTCTACCTACCATGACACAGAAAACTAAAGATTAAGCCACACGAACCCCACTAAAAATCTACCTACCATGACACAGAAAACTAAAGATTGAGCCAAGCGAACCCCACTAAAAGTCTACCTACCATGACACAGAAAGATAAAGATTGAGTCACACGAACCCCACTAAAAGTCTACCAACCATGACAAAGAAAACTAAAGATTGAGCCACACAAACCCCACTAAAATTCTACCTACCATGACACAGAAATCTAAAGATTGAGCCACACGAACCCCACTAAAAGTCTAGCTACCAACCATGACACAGAAAACTAAAGATAGAGTCGCACGAACCCCACTAAAGGTCTACCTACCATGACACAGAAAACTAAAGATTGAGCCACACGAACCCCACTAAAAGTCTACCAACCATGACACAGAAAACTAAATATTGAGTCACAGGAACCCCACTAAAAGTCTACCTATCATGACACAGAAAACTAAAGATTGAGCCACACGAACCCCACTAAAAGTCTACCTACAATGAAGCACAAAACTAAAGATTGAGCCACACGAATCCCACTAAAAGTCTACCAACCATGACAGAAAATTAAAGATTGAGCCACACGAACCCCACTAAAAGTCTACCAATCATGACACAGAAATCTAAATATTGAGCCACACGAACCCCACTAAAAGTCTACCAACCATGAGACAGAAAAGTAGAGATTGAGCCACACGAACCCCACTAAAAGTCTACCAACCATGACACAGAAATCTAAATATTGAGCCACACGAACCCCACTAAAAGTCTACCGACCATGAGACAGTAAAGTAAAGATTGAGCCACACGAACCCCACTAAAAGTCTACCAACCATGACACAGAAAACTAAAGATTGAGCCACACGAACCCCCCTAAAAGTCTACCAATCATGACACAGAAATCTAAATATTGAGCCACACGAACCCCACTAAAAGTCTACCAACCATGAGACAGAAAAGTAGAGATTGAGCCACACTAACCCCACTAAGAGTCTACCAACCATGACACAGAAATCTAAATATTGAGCCACACGAACCCCACTAAAAGTCTACCGACCATGAGACAGTAAAGTAAAGATTGAGCCACACGAACCCCACTAAAAGTCTCCCAACCATAACGCAGAAAACTAAAGATTGAGCCACACGAACCCCACTAAAAGTCTACCAACCATGACACAGAAAACTAAAGATTGAGACACACGAACCCCACTAAAAGTCTTCCAACCATGATAGAGAAAACGAAAGATTGAACCACACGAACCGCACTAAGAGTCTACCAACCATGACACAGAAAACTAAACATTGAGACACACGAACCCCACTAAAAGTCTTCCAACCATGACACAGAAAACTAAAGATTGAGCCACACGAACCCCACTAAAAGTCTACCTACCATGACACAGAAAACTAAAGTTTGAGCCACACGAACCCCACTAAAAGTCTACCAACCATGACACAGAAAACTAACGATTGAGCCACACGAACCCCACTAAAAGTCTACCTACCATGACACAGAAGACTAAAGATTGAGCCACACGAATCTCACTAAAAGTCTACCAACCAACACACAAAAAACTAAAGATTGAACCACACGAACCCCACCAAAAATGTATCAACCATGACACAGAAATCTAAATATTGAGCCACACGAACCCCACTAAAAGTCTACCAACCATGAGACAGAAAAGTAGAGATTGAGCCACACTAACCCCACTAAAAGTCTACCAACCATGACACAGAAATCTAAATATTGAGCCACACGAACCCCACTAAAAGTCTACCGACCATGAGACAGTAAAGTAAAGATTGAGCCACACGAACCCCACTAAAAGTCTCCCAACCATAACGCAGAAAACTAATGATTGAGCCACACGAACCCCACTAAAAGTCTACCAACCATGACACAGAAAACTAAAGATTGAGACACACGAACCCCACTAAAAGTCTTCCAACCATGATAGAGAAAACGAAAGATTGAACCACACGAACCCCACTAAGAGTCTACCAACCATGACACAGAAAACTAAACATTGAGACACACGAACCCCACTAAAAGTCTTCCAACCATGACACAGAAAACTAAAGATTGAGCCACACGAACCCCACTAAAAGTCTTCCAACCATGATAGAGAAAACGAAAGATTGAACCACACGAAACGCACTAAGAGTCTACCAACCATGACACAGAAAGCTAAAGATAGAGCCACACGAACCCCACTAAAAGTCTACCAACCATGACAGAGAAAACTAAAGATTGAGCCACACGAACCCCACTAAAAGTCTACCAACCTTGAGACAGAAAAGTAGAGATTGAGCCACACGAACCCCACTAAAAGTCTACCAACCATGACACATAAATCTAAATATTGAGCCACACGAACCCCACTAAAAGTCTACCGACCATGAGACAGTAAAGTAAAGATTGAGCCACACGAACCCCACTAAAAGTCTACCAACCATGACACAGAAAACTAAACATTGAGCCACATGAACCCCACTAAAATTCTACCAACCATGACGCAGAAAACTAAACATTGAGACACACGAACCCCACTAAAAGTCTTCCAACCATGATACAGAAATCTAAAGATTGAGCCACACGAACCCCACTAAGAGTCTACCTACCATGACACAGAAAACTAAAGATTGAGCCACACGAACCCCACTAAAAGTCTACCAACCATGACAGAGAAAACTAAAGATTGAACCACACGAACCCCACTAAAAGTCTACCAACCTTGAGACAGAAAAGTAGAGATTGAGCCACACGAATCCCACTAAAAGTCTACCAACCATGACACAGAAATCTAAATATTGAGCCACACGAACCCCACTAAAAGTCTACCGACCATGAGACAGTAAAGTAAAGATTGAGCCACACGAACCCCACTAAAAGTCTCCCAACCATGACACAGAAAACTAAAGATTGAGCCACACGAACCCCACTAAAAGTCTACCAACCATGACACAGAAAACTAAACATTGAGCCACGCGAACCCCACTAAAATTCTACCAACCATGACACAGAAAACTAAACATTGAGACACACGAACCCCACTAAAAGTCTTCCAACCATGATACAGAAAACTAAGGATTGAACCACACGAACCCCACTAAGAGTCTACCAACCATGACACAGAAAGCTAAAGATAGAGCCACACGAACCCCACTAAAAGTCTACCAACCATGACACAGAAAACTAAAGATTGAGCCACACGAACCCCACTAAAAGTCTACCAACCATGCCACAGAAGACTAAAGATTGAGCCACACGAATCCCACTAAAAGTCTACCAACCATGACAGAAAATTAAAGATTGAGCCACACGAACCCCACTAAAAGTCTACCAATCATGACACAGAAATCTAAATATTGAGCCACACGAACCCCACTAAAAGTCTACCAACCATGAGACAGAAAAGTAGAGATTGAGCCACACGAACCCCACTAAAAGTCTACCAACCATGACACAGAAATCTAAATATTGAGCCACACGAACCCCACTAAAAGTCTACCGACCATGAGACAGTAAAGTAAAGATTGAGCCACACGAACCCCACTAAAAGTCTACCAACCATGACACAGAAAACTAAAGATTGAGCCACACGAACCCCACTAAAAGTCTACCAACCATGACACAGAAAAGTAGAGATTGAGCCACACGAACCCCACTAAAAGTCTACCAACCATGACACAGAAATCTAAATATTGAGCCACACGAACCCCACTAAAAGTCTACCAACCATGAGACAGAAAACTAAAGATTGAGCCACACGAACCCCACTAAAAGTCTACCAACCATGAGACAGAAAACTAAAGATTGAGCCACACGAACCCCACTAAAAGTCTACCAATCATGACACAGAAATCTAAATATTGAGCCACACGAACCCCACTAAAAGTCTACCAACCATGAGACAGAAAAGTAGAGATTGAGCCACACTAACCCCACTAAAAGTCTACCAACCATGACACAGAAATCTAAATATTGAGCCACACGAACCCCACTAAAAGTCTACCGACCATGAGACAGTAAAGTAAAGATTGAGCCACACGAACCCCACTAAAAGTCTCCCAATCATAGCGCAGAAAACTAAAGATTGAGCCACACGAACCCCACTAAAAGTCTACCAACCATGACACAGAAAACTAAAGATTGAGACACACGAACCCCACTAAAAGTCTTCCAACCATGATAGAGAAAACGAAAGATTGAACCACACGAACCGCACTAAGAGTCTACCAACCATGACACAGAAACCTAAACATTGAGACACACGAACCCCCCTAAAAGTCTTCCAACCATGACACAGAAAACTAAAGATTGAGCCACACGAACCCCACTAAAAGTCTACCTACCATGACACAGAAAACTAAAGTTTGAGCCACACGAACCTCACTAAAAGTCTACCAACCATGACACAGAAAACTAAAGATTGAGCCACACGAACCCCACTAAAAGTCTACCTACCATGACACAGAAGACTAAAGATTGAGCCACACGAATCCCACTAAAAGTCTACCAACCATGACACAGAAAACTAAAGATTGGGCCACACGAATCCCACTAAAAGTCTACCTACCATGACACAGAAAACTAAAGATTAAGCCACACGATCCCCACTAAAAGTCTACCTACCGTGACACAAAAAACTAAAGATTGAACCACACGAACCCCACCAAAAATGTATCAACCATGACACAGAAAACTAAAGATTGAGCCACACGAACCCCACTAAGAATCTACCAGCCATGACACAAAACTAAAGATTGAGCCAAACGAACCCCACTAACATTCTACCACCCATGACACAGAAAACTAAAGATTGAGCCACTCGAACCCCGCTAAAATTCTACCTACCATGACACAGAAAACTAAAGATTAAGCCACACGAACCCCACTAAAAATCTACCTACCATGACACAGAAAACTAAAGATTGAGCCAAGCGAACCCCACTAAAAGTCTACCTACCATGACACAGAAAGATAAAGATTGAGCCACACGAACCCCACTAAAAGTCTACCAACCATGACAAAGAAAACTAAAGATTGAGCCACACAAACCCCACTAAAATTCTACCTACCATGACACAGAAATCTAAAGATTGAGCCACACGAACCCCACTAAAAGTCTAGCTACCAACCATGACACAGAAAACTAAAGATAGAGTCGCACGAACCCCACTAAAGGTCTACCTACCATGACACAGAAAACTAAAGATTGAGCCACACGAACCCCACTAAAAGTCTACCAACCATGACACAGAAAACTAAATATTGAGTCACAGGAACCCCACTAAAAGTCTACCTATCATGACACAGAAAACTAAAGATTGAGCCACACGAACCCCACTAAAAGTCTACCTACAATGAAGCACAAAACTAAAGATTGAGCCACACGAATCCCACTAAAAGTCTACCAACCATGACAGAAAATTAAAGATTGAGCCACACGAACCCCACTAAAAGTCTACCAATCATGACACAGAAATCTAAATATTGAGCCACACGAACCCCACTAAAAGTCTACCAACCATGAGACAAAAAAGTAGAGATTGAGCCACACGAACCCCACTAAAAGTCTACCAACCATGACACAGAAATCTAAATATTGAGCCACACGAACCCCACTAAAAGTCTACCGACCATGAGACAGTAAAGTAAAGATTGAGCCACACGAACCCCCCTAAAAGTCTACCAATCATGACACAGAAATCTTAATATTGAGCCACACGAACCCCACTAAAAGTCTACCAACCATGAGACAGAAAAGTAGAGATTGAGCCACACTAACCCCACTAAGAGTCTACCAACCATGACACAGAAATCTAAATATTGAGCCACACGAACCCCACTAAAAGTCTACCGACCATGAGACAGTAAAGTAAAGATTGAGCCACACGAACCCCACTAAAAGTCTTCCAACCATAACGCAGAAAACTAAAGATTGAGCCACACGAACCCCACTAAAAGTCTACCAACCATGACACAGAAAACTAAAGATTGAGACACACGAACCCCACTAAAAGTCTTCCAACCATGATAGAGAAAACGAAAGATTGAACCACACGAACCGCACTAAGAGTCTACCAACCATGACACAGAAAACTAAACATTGAGACACACGAACCCCACTAAAAGTCTTCCAACCATGACACAGAAAACTAAAGATTGAGCCACACGAACCCCACTAAAAGTCTACCTACCATGACACAGAAAACTAAAGTTTGAGCCACACGAACCCCACTAAAAGTCTACCAACCATGACACAGAAAACTAAAGATTGAGCCACACGAACCCCACTAAAAGTCTACCTACCATGACACAGAAGACTAAAGATTGAGCCACACGAATCTCACTAAAAGTCTACCAACCATGACACAAAAAACTAAAGATTGAACCACACGAACCCCACCAAAAATGTATCAACCATGACACAGAAATCTAAATATTGAGCCACACGAACCCCACTAAAAGTCTACCAACCATGAGACAGAAAAGTAGAGATTGAGCCACACTAACCCCACTAAAAGTCTACCAACCATGACACAGAAATCTAAATATTGAGCCACACGAACCCCACTAAAAGTCTACCGACCATGAGACAGTAAAGTAAAGATTGAGCCACACGAACCCCACTAAAAGTCTCCCAACCATAACGCAGAAAACTAATGATTGAGCCACACGAACCCCACTAAAAGTCTACCAACCATGACACAGAAAACTAAAGATTGAGACACACGAACCCCACTAAAAGTCTTCCAACCATGATAGAGAAAACGAAAGATTGAACCACACGAACCCCACTAAGAGTCTACCAACCATGACACAGAAAACTAAACATTGAGACACACGAACCCCACTAAAAGTCTTCCAACCATGACACAGAAAACTAAAGATTGAGCCACACGAACCCCACTAAAAGTCTTCCAACCATGATAGAGAAAACGAAAGATTGAACCACACGAAACGCACTAAGAGTCTACCAACCATGACACAGAAAGCTAAAGATAGAGCCACACGAACCCCACTAAAAGTCTACCAACCATGACAGAGAAAACTAAAGATTGAGCCACACGAACCCCACTAAAAGTCTACCAACCTTGAGACAGAAAAGTAGAGATTGAGCCACACGAACCCCACTAAAAGTCTACCAACCATGACACATAAATCTAAATATTGAGCCACACGAACCCCACTAAAAGTCTACCGACCATGAGACAGTAAAGTAAAGATTGAGCCACACGAACCCCACTAAAAGTCTCCCAACCATGACGCAGAAAACTAAAGATTGAGCCACACGAACCCCACTAAAAGTCTACCAACCATGACACAGAAAACTAAACATTGAGCCACATGAACCCCACTAAAATTCTACCAACCATGACGCAGAAAACTAAACATTGAGACACACGAACCCCACTAAAAGTCTTCCAACCATGATACAGAAATCTAAAGATTGAGCCACACGAACCCCACTAAGAGTCTACCTACCATGACACAGAAAACTAAAGATTGAGCCACACGAACACCACTAAAAGTCTACCAACCATGTCACAGAAGACTAAAGATTGAGCCACACGAACCCCACTAAAAGTCTATCAACCATCACACAGAAAATTAAAGATTGAGCCACACGAACCCCACTAAAAGTCTACCAACCATGAAACAGAAAATTAAAGATTGAGCCACACGAACCCCACTAAAAGTCTACCAATCATGACACAGAAATCTAAATATTGAGCCACACGAACCCCACTAAAGGTCTCCCAACCATGACACAGAAAACTAAAGATTGAGCCACACGAACCCCACTAAAAGTCTACCAACCATGACACAGAAAGCTAAAGATCGAACCCCACTAAAAGTCTACCAACCATGACAGAGAAAACTAAAGATTGAGCCACACGAACCCCACTAAAAGTCTACCAACCATGACACAGAAATCTAAAGATTGAGCCACACGAACCCCACTAAAAGTCTACCTACCATGACACAGAAAACTAAAGATTGAGCCACACGAACCCCACTAAAAGTCTACCAACCATGACACAGAAAATTAAAGATTGAGCCACACGAACCGCACTAAAAGTCTACCAATCATGACACAGAAATCTAAATATTGAGCCACACGAACCCCACTAAAAGTCTACCAACCATGAGACAGAAAAGTAGAGATTGAGCCACACGAACTCCACTAAAGGTCTCCCAACCATGACGCAGAAAACTAAAGATTGAGCCACACGAACCCCACCAAAAGTCTACCAACCATGACGCAGAAAACTAAAGATTGAGCCACACGAATCCCACTAAAAGTCTACCAACCATGACAGAAAATTAAAGATTGAGCCACACGAACCCCACTAAAAGTCTACCAATCATGACATAGAAATCTAAATATTGAGCCACACGAACCCCACTAAAAGTCTACCAACCATGAGACAGAAAAGTAGAGATTGAGCCACACTAACCCCACTAAAAGTCTACCAACCATGAGACAGAAAAGTAGAGATTGAGCCACACTAACCCCACTAAAAGTCTTCCAACCATGACAGAGAAAACTAAAGATTGAGCCACACGAACCCCACTAAAAGTCTACCAACCTTGAGACAGAAAAGTAGAGATTGAGCCACACGAACCCCACTAAAAGTCTACCAACCATGACACATAAATCTAAATATTGAGCCACACGAACCCCACTAAAAGTCTACCGACCATGAGACAGTAAAGTAAAGATTGAGCCACACGAACCCCACTAAAAGTCTCCCAACCATGACGCAGAAAACTAAAGATTGAGCCACACGAACCCCACTAAAAGTCTACCAACCATGACACAGAAAACTAAACATTGAGCCACATGAACCCCACTAAAATTCTACCAACCATGACGCAGAAAACTAAACATTGAGACACACGAACCCCCCTAAAAGTCTTCCAACCATAATACAGAAATCTAAAGATTGAGCCACACGAACCCCACTAAGAGTCTACCTACCATGACACAGAAAACTAAAGATTGAGCCACACGAACACCACTAAAAGTCTACCAACCATGTCACAGAAGACTAAAGATTGAGCCACACGAACCCCACTAAAAGTCTATCAACCATCACACAGAAAATTAAAGATTGAGCCACACGAACCCCACTAAAAGTCTACCAACCATGAAACAGAAAATTAAAGATTGAGCCACACGAACCCCACTAAAAGTCTACCAATCATGACACAGAAATCTAAATATTGAGCCACACGAACCCCACTAAAGGTCTCCCAACCATGACACAGAAAACTAAAGATTGAGCCACACGAACCCCACTAAAAGTCTACCAACCATGACACAGAAAGCTAAAGATCGAACCCCACTAAAAGTCTACCAACCATGACAGAGAAAACTAAAGATTGAGCCACACGAACCCCACTAAAAGTCTACCAACCATGACACAGAAATCTAAAGATTGAGCCACACGAACCCCACTAAAAGTCTACCTACCATGACACAGAAAACTAAAGATTGAGCCACACGAACCCCACTAAAAGTCTACCAACCATGACACAGAAAATTAAAGATTGAGCCACACGAACCGCACTAAAAGTCTACCAATCATGACACAGAAATCTAAATATTGAGCCACACGAACCCCACTAAAAGTCTACTAACCATGAGACAGAAAAGTAGAGATTGAGCCACACGAACTCCACTAAAGGTCTCCCAACCATGACGCAGAAAACTAAAGATTGAGCCACACGAACCCCACCAAAAGTCTACCAACCATGACGCAGAAAACTAAAGATTGAGCCACACGAATCCCACTAAAAGTCTACCAACCATGACAGAAAATTAAAGATTGAGCCACACGAACCCCACTAAAAGTCTACCAATCATGACATAGAAATCTAAATATTGAGCCACACGAACCCCACTAAAAGTCTACCAACCATGAGACAGAAAAGTAGAGATTGAGCCACACTAACCCCACTAAAAGTCTACCAACCATGACACAGAAATCTAAATATTGAGCCACACGAACCCCACTAAAAGTATACCGACCATGAGACAGTAAAGTAAAGATTGAGCCACACGAACCCCACTAAAAGTCTCCCAACCATAACGCAGAAAACTAAAGATTGAGCCACACGAACCCCACTAAAAGTCTACCAACCATGACACAGAAAACTAAAGATTGAGACACACGAACCCCACTAAAAGTCTTCCAACCATGATAGAGAAAACGAAAGATTGAACCACACGAACCGCACTAAGAGTCTACCAACCATGACACAGAAAACTAAACATTGAGACACACGAACCCCACTAAAAGTCTTCCAACCATGACACAGAAAACTAACGATTGAGCCACACGAACCCCACTAAAAGTCTACCTACCATGACACAGAAAACTAAAGATTGAGCCACACGAACCCCACTAAAAGTCTACCTACCATGACACAGAAAACTAAAGTTTGAGCCACACGAACCCCACTAAATGTCTACCAACCATGACACAGAAAACTAAAGATTGAGCCACACGAACCCCACTAAAAGTCTACCTACCATGACACAGAAGACTAAAGATTGAGCCACACGAATCCCACTAAAAGTCTACCAACCATGACACAGAAAACTAAAGATTGGGCCACACGAACCCCACTAAAAGTCTACCTACCATGACAGAGAAAACTAAAGATTAAGCCACACGAACCCCACTAAAAGTCTACCTACCGTGACACAAAAAACTAAAGATTGAACAACACGAACCCCACCAAAAATGTATCAACCATGACACAGAAAACTAAAGATTGAGCCACACGAACCCCACTAAAAATCTACCAGCCATGACACAAAACTAAAGATTGAGCCACACGAACCCCACTAAAAGTCTACCAACCATGACACAGAAAACTAAAGATTGAGCCACTCGAACCCCGCTAAAAGTCTACCTACCATGACACAGAAAACTAAAGATTCAGCCACACGAACCCCACTAAAAGTCTACCAACCATGATACAGAAAACTAGATTGAGCCACACGAACCCCACTAAAAATCTACCTACCATGACACAGAAAACTAAAGATTGAGCCAAGCGAACCCCACTAAAAGTCCACCTACCATGACACAGAAAGCTAAAGATCGAACCCCACTAAAAGTCTACCAACCATGACAGAGAAAACTAAACATTGAGACACACGAACCCCACTAAAAGTCTTCCAACCATGATACAGAAATCTAAAGATTGAGCCACACGAACCCCACTAAGAGTCTACCTACCATGACACAGAAAACTAAAGATTGAGCCACACAAACACCACTAAAAGTCTATCAACCATCACACAGAAAATTAAAGATTGAGCCACACGAACCCCACTAAAAGTCTACCAACCATGAAACAGAAAATTAAAGATTGAGCCACACGAACCCCACTAAAAGTCTACCAATCATGACACAGAAAACTAAAGATTGAGCCACACGAACCCCACTAAAAGTCTACCAACCATGACACAGAAAATTAAAGATTGAGCCACACGAACCGCACTAAAAGTCTACCAATCATGACACAGAAATCTAAATATTGAGCCACACGAACCCCACTAAAAGTCTACCAACCATGAGACAGAAAAGTAGAGATTGAGCCACACGAACTCCACTAAAGGTCTCCCAACCATGACGCAGAAAACTAAAGATTGAGCCACACGAACCCCACCAAAAGTCTACCAACCATGACGCAGAAAACTAAAGATTGAGCCACACGAATCCCACTAAAAGTCTACCAACCATGACAGAAAATTAAAGATTGAGCCACACGAACCCCACTAAAAGTCTACCAATCATGACATAGAAATCTAAATATTGAGCCACACGAACCCCACTAAAAGTCTACCAACCATGAGACAGAAAAGTAGAGATTGAGCCACACTAACCCCACTAAAAGTCTACCAACCATGACACAGAAATCTAAATATTGAGCCACACGAACCCCACCAAAAGTCTACCGACCATGAGACAGTAAAGTAAAGATTGAGCCACACGAACCCCACTAAAAGTCTCCCAACCATAACGCAGAAAACTAAAGATTGAGCCACACGAACCCCACTAAAAGTCTACCAACCATGACACAGAAAACTAAAGATTGAGACACACGAACCCCACTAAAAGTCTTCCAACCATGATAGAGAAAACGAAAGATTGAACCACACGAACCGCACTAAGAGTCTACCAACCATGACACAGAAAACTAAACATTGAGACACACGAACCCCACTAAAAGTCTTCCAACCATGACACAGAAAACTAAAGATTGAGCCACACGAACCCCACTAAAAGTCTACCAACCATGACACAGAAAACTAACGATTGAGCCACACGAACCCCACTAAAAGTCTACCTACCATGACACAGAAAACTAAAGATTGAGCCACACGAACCCCACTAAAAGTCTACCTACCATGACACAGAAAACTAAAGTTTGAGCCACACGAACCCCACTAAATGTCTACCAACCATGACACAGAAAACTAAAGATTGAGCCACACGAACCCCACTAAAAGTCTACCTACCATGACACAGAAGACTAAAGATTGAGCCACACGAATCCCACTAAAAGTCTACCAACCATGACACAGAAAACTAAAGATTGGGCCACACGAACCCCACTAAAAGTCTACCTACCATGACACAGAAAACTAAAGATTAAGCCACACGAACCCCACTAAAAGTCTACCTACCGTGACACAAAAAACTAAAGATTGAACCACACGAACCCCACCAAAAATGTATCAACCATGACACAGAAAACTAAAGATTGAGCCACACGAACCCCACTAAAAATCTACCAGCCATGACACAAAACTAAAGATTGAGCCACACGAACCCCACTAAAAGTCTACCAACCATGACACAGAAAACTAAAGATTGAGCCACTCGAACCCCGCTAAAAGTCTACCTACCATGACACAGAAAACTAAAGATTCAGCCACACGAACCCCACTAAAAGTCTACCAACCATGATACAGAAAACTAGATTGAGCCACACGAACCCCACTAAAAATCTACCTACCATGACACAGAAAACTAAAGATTGAGCCAAGCGAACCCCACTAAAAGTCCACCTACCATGACACAGAAAGCTAAAGATCGAACCCCACTAAAAGTCTACCAACCATGACAGAGAAAACTAAACATTGAGACACACGAACCCCACTAAAAGTCTTCCAACCATGATACAGAAATCTAAAGATTGAGCCACACGAACCCCACTAAGAGTCTACCTACCATGACACAGAAAACTAAAGATTGAGCCACACAAACACCACTAAAAGTCTACCAACCATGTCACAGAAGACTAAAGATTGAGCCACACGAACCCCACTAAAAGTCTATCAACCATCACACAGAAAATTAAAGATTGAGCCACACGAACCCCACTAAAAGTCTACCAACCATGAAACAGAAAATTAAAGATTGAGCCACACGAACCCCACTAAAAGTCTACCAATCATGACACAGAAATCTAAATATTGAGCCACACGAACCCCACTAAAGGTCTCCCAACCATGACGCAGAAAACTAAAGATTGAGCCACACGAACCCCACTAAAAGTCTACCAACCATGACACAGAAAGCTTAAGATCGAACCCCACTAAAAGTCTACCAACCATGACAGAGAAAACTAAAGATTGAGCCACACGAACCCCACTAAAAGTCTACCAACCATGACACAGAAATCTAAAGATTGAGCCACACGAACCCCACTAAAAGTCTACCTACCATGACACAGAAAACTAAAGATTGAGCCACACGAACCCCACTAAAAGTCTACCAACCATGACACAGAAAATTAAAGATTGAGCCACACGAATCCCACTAAAAGTCTACCAATCATGACACAGAAATCTAAATATTGAGCCACACGAACCCCACTAAAAGTCTACCAACCATGAGACAGAAAAGTAGAGATTGAGCCACACGAACTCCACTAAAGGTCTCCCAACCATGACGCAGAAAACTAAAGATTGAGCCACACGAACCCCACCAAAAGTCTACCAACCATGACACAGAAAACTAACGATTGAGCCACACGAATCCCACTAAAAGTCTACCAACCATGACAGAAAATTAAAGATTGAGCCACACGAACCCCACTAAAAGTCTACCAATCATGACACAGAAATCTAAATATTGAGCCACACGAACCCCACTAAAAGTCTACCAACCATGACACAGAAAAGTAGAGATTGAGCCACACTAACCCCACTAAAAGTCTACCAACCATGACACAGAAATCTAAATATTGAGCCACACGAACCCCACTAAAAGTCTCCCAACCATAACGCAGAAAACTAAAGATTGAGCCACACGAACCCCACTAAAAGTCTACCAACCATGACACAGAAAACTAAAGATTGAGACACACGAACCCCACTAAAAGTCTTCCAACCATGATAGAGAAAACGAAATATTGAACCACACGAACCGCACTAAGAGTCTACCAACCATGACACAGAAAACTAAACATTGAGACACACGAACCCCACTAAAAGACTTCCAACCATGACACAGAAAACTAAAGATTGAGCCACACGAACCCCACTAAAAGTCTACCTACCATGACACAGAAAACTAAAGTTTGAGCCACACGAACCCCACTAAAAGTCTACCAACAATGACACAGAAAACTAAAGATTGAGCCACACGAACCCCACTAAAAGTCTACCTACCATGACACAGAAGACTAAAGATTGAGCCACACGAATCCCACTAAAAGTCTACCAACCATGACACAGAAAACTAAAGATTGGGCCACACGAATCCCACTAAAAGTCTACCTACCATGACACAGAAAACTAAAGATTAATCCACACGAACCCCACTAAAAGTCTACCTACCGTGACACAAAAAACTAAAGATTGAACCACACGAACCCCACCAAAAATGTATCAACCATGATACAGAAAACTAAAGATTGAGCCACACGAACCCCACTAAAAGTCTACCAACCATGACACAGAAAACTAAAGATTGAGCCACTCGAACCCCGCTAAAAGTCTACCTACCATGACACAGAAAACTAAAGATTCAGCCACACGAACCCCACTAAAAGTCTACCAACCATGATACAGAAAACTAGATTGAGCCACACGAACCCCACTAAAAATCTACCTACCATGACACAGAAAACTAAAGATTGAGCCAAGCGAACCCCACTAAAAGTCTACCTACCATGACACAGAAATCTAAAGATCGAACCCCACTAAAAGTCTACCAACCATGACACAGAAAACTAAAGATTGAGCCACACGAACCCCACTAAAAGTCTACCAACCATGACACAGAAATCTAAAGATTGAGCCACACGAACCCCACTAAAAGTCTACCTACCATGACACAGAAAACTAAAGATTGAGCCACACGAACCCCACTAAAAGTCTACCAACCATGACACAGAAAATTAAAGATTGAGCCACACGAACCCCACTAAAAGTCTACCAATCATGACACAGAAATCTAAATATTGAGCCACACGAACCCCACTAAAAGTCTACCAACCATGAGACAGAAAAGTAGAGATTGAGCCACACGAACTCCACTAAAGGTCTCCCAACCATGACGCAGAAAACTAAAGATTGAGCCACACGAACCCCACCAAAAGTCTACCAACCATGACGCAGAAAACTAAAGAGTGAGCCACACGAATCCCACTAAAAGTCTACCAACCATGAGACAGAAAACTAAAGATTGAGCCACACGAACCCCACTAAAATTCTACCAATCATGACACAGAAATCTAAATTTTGAGCCACACGAACCCCACTAAAAGTCTACCAACCCTGAGACAGAAAAGTAGAGATTGAGCCACACTAACCCCACTAAAAGTCTACCAACCATGACACAGAAATCTAAATATTGAGCCACACGAACCCAACTAAAAGTCTACCGACCATGAGACAGTAAAGTAAAGATTGAGCCACACGAACCCCACTAAAAGTCTCCCAACCATAACGCAGAAAACTAAAGATTGAGCCACACGAACCCCACTAAAAGTCTACCAACCATGACACAGAAATCTAAAGATTGAGCCACACGAACCCCACTAAAAGTCTACCTACCATGACACAGAAAACTAAAGATTGAGCCACACGAACCCCACTAAAAGTCTACCAACCATGACACAGAAAATTAAAGATTGAGCCACACGAATCCCACTAAAAGTCTACCAATCATGACACAGAAATCTAAATATTGAGCCACACGAACCCCACTAAAAGTCTACCAACCATGAGACAGAAAAGTAGAGATTGAGCCACACGAACTCCACTAAAGGTCTCCCAACCATGACGCAGAAAACTAAAGATTGAGCCACACGAACCCCACCAAAAGTCTACCAACCATGACACAGAAAACTAAAGATTGAGCCACACGAATCCCACTAAAAGTCTACCAACCATGACAGAAAATTAAAGATTGAGCCACACGAACCCCACTAAAAGTCTACCAATCATGACACAGAAATCTAAATATTGAGCCACACGAACCCCACTAAAAGTCTACCAACCATGACACAGAAAAGTAGAGATTGAGCCACACTAACCCCACTAAAAGTCTACCAACCATGACACAGAAATCTAAATATTGAGCCACACGAACCCCACTAAAAGTCTCCCAACCATAACGCAGAAAACTAAAGATTGAGCCACACGAACCCCACTAAAAGTCTACCAACCATGACACAGAAAACTAAAGATTGAGACACACGAACCCCACTAAAAGTCTTCCAACCATGATAGAGAAAACGAAATATTGAACCACACGAACCGCACTAAGAGTCTACCAACCATGACACAGAAAACTAAACATTGAGACACACGAACCCCACTAAAAGACTTCCAACCATGACACAGAAAACTAAAGATTGAGCCACACGAACCCCACTAAAAGTCTACCTACCATGACACAGAAAACTAAAGTTTGAGCCACACGAACCCCACTAAAAGTCTACCAACAATGACACAGAAAACTAAAGATTGAGCCACACGAACCCCACTAAAAGTCTACCTACCATGACACAGAAGACTAAAGATTGAGCCACACGAATCCCACTAAAAGTCTACCAACCATGACACAGAAAACTAAAGATTGGGCCACACGAATCCCACTAAAAGTCTACCTACCATGACACAGAAAACTAAAGATTAATCCACACGAACCCCACTAAAAGTCTACCTACCGTGACACAAAAAACTAAAGATTGAACCACACGAACCCCACCAAAAATGTATCAACCATGATACAGAAAACTAAAGATTGAGCCACACGAACCCCACTAAAAGTCTACCAACCATGACACAGAAAACTAAAGATTGAGCCACTCGAACCCCGCTAAAAGTCTACCTACCATGACACAGAAAACTAAAGATTCAGCCACACGAACCCCACTAAAAGTCTACCAACCATGATACAGAAAACTAGATTGAGCCACACGAACCCCACTAAAAATCTACCTACCATGACACAGAAAACTAAAGATTGAGCCAAGCGAACCCCACTAAAAGTCTACCTACCATGACACAGAAATCTAAAGATCGAACCCCACTAAAAGTCTACCAACCATGACACAGAAAACTAAAGATTGAGCCACACGAACCCCACTAAAAGTCTACCAACCATGACACAGAAATCTAAAGATTGAGCCACACGAACCCCACTAAAAGTCTACCTACCATGACACAGAAAACTAAAGATTGAGCCACACGAACCCCACTAAAAGTCTACCAACCATGACACAGAAAATTAAAGATTGAGCCACACGAACCCCACTAAAAGTCTACCAATCATGACACAGAAATCTAAATATTGAGCCACACGAACCCCACTAAAAGTCTACCAACCATGAGACAGAAAAGTAGAGATTGAGCCACACGAACTCCACTAAAGGTTTCCCAACCATGACGCAGAAAACTAAAGATTGAGCCACACGAACCCCACCAAAAGTCTACCAACCATGACGCAGAAAACTAAAGAGTGAGCCACACGAATCCCACTAAAAGTCTACCAACCATGAGACAGAAAACTAAAGATTGAGCCACACGAACCCCACTAAAATTCTACCAATCATGACACAGAAATCTAAATTTTGAGCCACACGAACCCCACTAAAAGTCTACCAACCCTGAGACAGAAAAGTAGAGATTGAGCCACACTAACCCCACTAAAAGTCTACCAACCATGACACAGAAATCTAAATATTGAGCCACACGAACCCAACTAAAAGTCTACCGACCATGAGACAGTAAAGTAAAGATTGAGCCACACGAACCCCACTAAAAGTCTCCCAACCATAACGCAGAAAACTAAAGATTGAGCCACACGAACCCCACTAAAAGTCTACCAACCATGACACAGAAAACTAAAGATTGAGACACACGAACCCCACTAAAAGTCTTCCAACCATGATAGAGAAAACGAAAGATTGAACCACACGAACCGCACTAAGAGTCTACCAACCATGACACAGAAAACTAAACATTGAGACACACGAACCCCACTAAAAGTCTACCAACCATGACACAGAAAACTAAAGATTAAGCCACACGAACCCCACTAAAAGTCTACCTACCATGACACAGAAAACTAAAGTTTGAGCCACACGAACCCCACTAAAAGTCTACCAACCATGACACAGAAAACTAAAGATTGAGCCACACGAACCCCACTAAAAGTCTACCTACCATGACACAGAAGACTAAAGATTGAGCCACACGAATCCCACTAAAAATCTACCAACCATGACACAGAAAACTAAAGATTGGGCCACACGAACCCCACTAAAAGTCTACCTACCATGACACAGAAAACTAAAGATTAAGCCACACGAGCCCCACTAAAAGTCTACCTACCGTGACACAAAAAACTAAAGATTGAACCACACGAACCCCACCAAAAATGTATCAACCATGACACAGAAAACTAAAGATTGAGCCACACGAACCCCACTAAAAATCTACCAGCCATGACACAAAACTAAAGATTGAGCCACACGAACCCCACTAAAAGTCTACCAACCATGACACAGAAAACTAAAGATTGAGCCACTCGAACCCCGCTAAAAGTCTACCTACCATGACACAGAAAACTAAAGATTGAGCCACACGAACCCCACTAAAAGTCTACCAACCATGATACAGAAAACTAGATTGAGCCACACGAACCCCACTAAAAATCTACCTACCATGACACAGAAAACTAAAGATTGAGCCAAGCGAAACCCACTAAAAGTCTACCTACCATGACACAGAAAGCTAAAGATTGAGCCACACGAACCCCACTAAAAGTCTACCAACCATGACAAAGAAAACTAAAGATTGAGCCACACAAACCCCACTAAAATTCTACCTACCATGACACAAAACTAAAGATTGAGCCACACGAACCCCACTAAAAGTCTACCAACCATGACACAGAAAACTAAAGATTGAGCCACTCGAACCCCGCTAAAAGTCTACCTACCATGACACAGAAAACTAAAGATTGAGCCACACGAACCCCACTAAAAGTCTACCAACCATGATACAGAAAACTAGATTGAGCCACACGAACCCCACTAAAATTCTACCTACCATGACACAGAAATCTAAAGATTGAGCCACACAAACCCCACTAAAAGTCTAGCTACCAACCATGACACAGAAAACTAAAGATAGAGTCGCACGAACCCCACTAAAGGTCTACCTACAATGACACAGAAAACTAAATATTGAGTCACAGGAACCCCACTAAAATTCTACCTATCATGACACAGAAAACTAAAGATTGAGCCACACGAACCCCACTAAAAGTCTACCTACAATGAAGCACAAAACTAAAGATTGAGCCACACGAATCGCACTAAAAGTCTACCAACCATGACAGAAAATTAAAGATTGAGCCACACGAACCCCACTAAAAGTCTACCAATCATGACACAGAAATCTAAATATTGAGCCACACGAACCCCACTAAAAGTCTACCAACCATGAGACAGAAAAGTAGAGATTGAGCCACACGAACCCCACTAAAAGTCTACCAACCATGACACAGAAATCTAAATATTGAGCCACACGAACCCCACTAAAAGTCTACCGACCATGAGACAGTAAAGTAAAGATTGAGCCACACGAACCCCACTAAAAGTCTCCCAACCATGACGCAGAAAACTAAAGATTGAGACACACGAAGCCCACTAAAAGTCTACCAACCATGACACAGAAAACTAAACATTGAGCCACACGAACCCCACTAAAAGTCTACCAACCATGACACAGAAATCTAAATATTGAGCCACACGAACCCCACTAAAAGTCTACCAACCATGAGACAGAAAACTAAAGATTGAGCAACACGAACCCCACTAAAAGTCTACCAACCATGAGACAGAAAACTAAAGATTGAGCCACACGAACCCCACTAAAAGTCTACCAACCATGACACAGAAAACTAAAGATTGAGACACACGAACCCCACTAAAAGTCTTCCAACCATGATAGAGAATACGAAATATTGAACCACACGAACCGCACTAAGAGTCTACCAACCATGACACAGAAAACTAAACATTGAGACACACGAACCCCACTAAAAGACTTCCAACCATGACACAGAAAACTAAAGATTGAGCCACACGAACCCCACTAAAAGTCTACCTACCATGACACAGAAAACTAAAGTTTGAGCCACACGAACCCCACTAAAAGTCTACCAACAATGACACAGAAAACTAAAGATTGAGCCACACGAACCCCACTAAAAGTCTACCTACCATGACACAGAAGACTAAAGATTGAGCCACACGAATCCCACTAAAAGTCTACCAACCATGACACAGAAAACTAAAGATTGGGCCACACGAATCCCACTAAAAGTCTACCTACCATGACACAGAAAACTAAAGATTAATCCACACGAACCCCACTAAAAGTCTACCTACCGTGACACAAAAAACTAAAGATTGAACCACACGAACCCCACCAAAAATGTATCAACCATGATACAGAAAACTAAAGATTGAGCCACACGAACCCCACTAAAAGTCTACCAACCATGACACAGAAAACTAAAGATTGAGCCACTCGAACCCCGCTAAAAGTCTACCTACCATGACACAGAAAACTAAAGATTCAGCCACACGAACCCCACTAAAAGTCTACCAACCATGATACAGAAAACTAGATTGAGCCACACGAACCCCACTAAAAATCTACCTACCATGACACAGAAAACTAAAGATTGAGCCAAGCGAACCCCACTAAAAGTCTACCTACCATGACACAGAAATCTAAAGATCGAACCCCACTAAAAGTCTACCAACCATGACACAGAAAACTAAAGATTGAGCCACACGAACCCCACTAAAAGTCTACCAACCATGACACAGAAATCTAAAGATTGAGCCACACGAACCCCACTAAAAGTCTACCTACCATGACACAGAAAACTAAAGATTGAGCCACACGAACCCCACTAAAAGTCTACCAACCATGACACAGAAAATTAAAGATTGAGCCACACGAACCCCACTAAAAGTCTACCAATCATGACACAGAAATCTAAATATTGAGCCACACGAACCCCACTAAAAGTCTACCAACCATGAGACAGAAAAGTAGAGATTGAGCCACACGAACTCCACTAAAGGTCTCCCAACCATGACGCAGAAAACTAAAGATTGAGCCACACGAACCCCACCAAAAGTCTACCAACCATGACGCAGAAAACTAAAGAGTGAGCCACACGAATCCCACTAAAAGTCTACCAACCATGAGACAGAAAACTAAAGATTGAGCCACACGAACCCCACTAAAATTCTACCAATCATGACACAGAAATCTAAATTTTGAGCCACACGAACCCCACTAAAAGTCTACCAACCCTGAGACAGAAAAGTAGAGATTGAGCCACACTAACCCCACTAAAAGTCTACCAATCATGACACGGAAATCTAAATATTGAGCCACACGAACCCAACTAAAAGTCTACCGACCATGAGACAGTAAAGTAAAGATTGAGCCACACGAACCCCACTAAAAGTCTCCCAACCATAACGCAGAAAACTAAAGATTGAGCCACACGAACCCCACTAAAAGTCTACCAACCATGACACAGAAATCTAAAGATTGAGCCACACGAACCCCACTAAAAGTCTACCTACCATGACACAGAAAACTAAAGATTGAGCCACACGAACCCCACTAAAAGTCTACCAACCATGACACAGAAAATTAAAGATTGAGCCACACGAATCCCACTAAAAGTCTACCAATCATGACACAGAAATCTAAATATTGAGCCACACGAACCCCACTAAAAGTCTACCAACCATGAGACAGAAAAGTAGAGATTGAGCCACACGAACTCCACTAAAGGTCTCCCAACCATGACGCAGAAAACTAAAGATTGAGCCACACGAACCCCACCAAAAGTCTACCAACCATGACACAGAAAACTAAAGATTGAGCCACACGAATCCCACTAAAAGTCTACCAACCATGACAGAAAATTAAAGATTGAGCCACACGAACCCCACTAAAAGTCTACCAATCATGACACAGAAATCTAAATATTGAGCCACACGAACCCCACTAAAAGTCTACCAACCATGACACAGAAAAGTAGAGATTGAGCCACACTAACCCCACTAAAAGTCTACCAACCATGACACAGAAATCTAAATATTGAGCCACACGAACCCCACTAAAAGTCTACCAACCATGACACAGAAAAGTAGAGATTGAGCCACACTAACCCCACTAAAAGTCTACCAACCATGACACAGAAATCTAAAGATTAAGCCACACGAGCCCCACTAAAAGTCTACCTACCGTGACACAAAAAACTAAAGATTGAACCACACGAACCCCACCAAAAATGTATCAACCATGACACAGAAAACTAAAGATTGAGCCACACGAACCCCACTAAAAATCTACCAGCCATGACACAAAACTAAAGATTGAGCCACACGAACCCCACTAAAAGTCTACCAACCATGACACAGAAAACTAAAGATTGAGACACTCGAACCCCGCTAAAAGTCTACCTACCATGACACAGAAAACTAAAGATTGAGCCACACGAACCCCACTAAAAGTCTACCAACCATGATACAGAAAACTAGATTGAGCCACACGAACCCCACTAAAAATCTACCTACCATGACACAGAAAACTAAAGATTGAGCCAAGCGAAACCCACTAAAAGTCTACCTACCATGACACAGAAAGCTAAAGATTGAGCCACACGAACCCCACTAAAAGTCTACCAACCATGACAAAGAAAACTAAAGATTGAGCCACACAAACCCCACTAAAATTCTACCTACCATGACACAAAACTAAAGATTGAGCCACACGAACCCCACTAAAAGTCTACCAACCATGACACAGAAAACTAAAGATTGAGCCACTCGAACCCCGCTAAAAGTCTACCTACCATGACACAGAAAACTAAAGATTGAGCCACACGAACCCCACTAAAAGTCTACCAACCATGATACAGAAAACTAGATTGAGCCACACGAACCCCACTAAAATTCTACCTACCATGACACAGAAATCTAAAGATTGAGCCACACAAACCCCACTAAAAGTCTAGCTACCAACCATGACACAGAAAACTAAAGATAGAGTCGCACGAACCCCACTAAAGGTCTACCTACCATGACACAGAAAACTAAATATTGAGTCACAGGAACCCCACTAAAATTCTACCTATCATGACACAGAAAACTAAAGATTGAGCCACACGAACCCCACTAAAAGTCTACCTACAATGAAGCACAAAACTAAAGATTGAGCCACACGAATCGCACTAAAAGTCTACCAACCATGACAGAAAATTAAAGATTGAGCCACACGAACCCCACTAAAAGTCTACCAATCATGACACAGAAATCTAAATATTGAGCCACACGAACCCCACTAAAAGTCTACCAACCATGAGACAGAAAAGTAGAGATTGAGCCACACGAACCCCACTAAAAGTCTACCAACCATGACACAGAAATCTAAATATTGAGCCACACGAACCCCACTAAAAGTCTACCGACCATGAGACAGTAAAGTAAAGATTGAGCCACACGAACCCCACTAAAAGTCTCCCAACCATGACGCAGAAAACTAAAGATTGAGACACACGAAGCCCACTAAAAGTCTACCAACCATGACACAGAAAACTAAACATTGAGCCACACGAACCCCACTAAAAGTCTACCAACCATGACACAGAAATCTAAATATTGAGCCACACGAACCCCACTAAAAGTCTACCAACCATGAGACAGAAAACTAAAGATTGAGCAACACGAACCCCACTAAAAGTCTACCAACCATGAGACAGAAAACTAAAGATTGAGCCACACGAACCCCACTAAAATTCTACCAATCATGACACAGAAATCTAAATTTTGAGCCACACGAACCCCACTAAAAGTCTACCAACCATGAGACAGAAAAGTAGAGATTGAGCCACACTAACCCCACTAAAAATCTACCTACCATGACACAGAAAACTAAAGATTGAGCCAAGCGAAACCCACTAAAAGTCTACCTACCATGACACAGAAAGCTAAAGATTGAGCCACACGAACCCCACTAAAAGTCTACCAACCATGACAAAGAAAACTAAAGATTGAGCCACACAAACCCCACTAAAAGTCTACCTACCATGACACAGAAAACTAAAGATTGAGCCACACGAACCCCACTAAAAGTCTACCAACCATGACACAGAAAACTAAATATTGAGTCACAGGAACCCCACTAAAAGTCTACCTACAATGAAGCACAAAACTAAAGATTGAGCCACACGAATCCCACTAAAAGTCTACCAACCATGACAGAAAACTAGATTGAGCCACACGAACCCCACTAAAAATCTACCTACCATGACACAGAAAACTAAAGATTGAGCCAAGCGAAACCCACTAAAAGTCTACCTACCATGACACAGAAAGCTAAAGATTGAGCCACACGAACCCCACTAAAAGTCTACCAACCATGACAAAGAAAACTAAAGATTGAGCCACACAAACCCCACTAAAAGTCTACCTACCATGACACAGAAAACTAAAGATTGAGGCACACGAACCCCACTAAAAGTCTACCAACCATGACACAGAAAACTAAATATTGAGTCACAGGAACCCCACTAAAAGTCTACCTACAATGAAGCACAAAACTAAAGATTGAGCCACACGAATCCCACTAAAAGTCTACCAACCATGACAGAAAATTAAAGATTGAGCCACACGAACCCCCCTAAAAGTCTACCAATCATGACACAGAAATCTAAATATTGAGCCACACGAACCCCACTAAAAGTCTACCAACCATGACACAGAAAACTAAAGATTGAGCCACACGAACCCCACTAAAAGTCTACCAACTATGACACAGAAATCTAAATATTGAGCCACACGAACCCCACTAAAAGTCTACCGACCATGAGACAGTAAAGTAAAGATTGAGCCACACGAACCCCACTAAAAGTCTCCCAACCATGACGCAGAAAACTAAAGATTGAGCCACACGAACTCCACTAAAAGTCTACCAACCATGACACAGAAATCTAAATATTGAGCCACACGAACCCCACTAAAAGTCTACCGACCATGAGACAGTAAAGTAAAGATTGAGCCACACGAACCCCACTAAAAGTCTCCCAACCATAACGCAGAAAACTAAAGATTGAGCCACACGAACCCCACTAAAAGTCTACCAACCATGACACAGAAAACTAAAGATTGAGACACACGAACCCCACTAAAAGTCTTCCAACCATGATAGAGAAAACGAAAGATTGAACCACACGAACCGCACTAAGAGTCTACCAACCATGACACAGAAAACTAAACATTGAGACACACGAACCCCACTAAAAGTCTTCCAACCATGACACAGAAAACTAAAGATTGAGCCACACGAACCCCACTAAAAGTCTACCAACCATGACACAGAAAACTAAAGTTTGAGCCACACGAACCCCACTAAAAGTCTACCAACCATGACACAGAAAACTAAAGATTGAGCCAAACGAACCCCACTAAAAGTCTACCTACCATGACACAGAAGACTAAAGATTGAGCCACACGAATCCCACTAAAAGTCTACCAACCATGACACAGAAAACTAAAGATTGAACCACTCGAACCCCGCTAAAAGTCTACCTACCATGACACAGAAAACTAAAGATTGAGCCACACGAACCCCACTAAAAGTCTACCAACCATGATACAGAAAACTAGATTGAGCCACACGAACCCCACTAAAAATCTAACTACCATGACACAGAAAACTAAAGATTGAGCCAAGCGAACCCCACTAAAAGTCTACCTACCATGACACAGAAAGCTAAAGATTGAGCCACACGAACCCCACTAAAAGTCTACCAACCATGACAAAGAAAACTAAAGATTGAGCCACACAAACCCCACTAAAATTCTACCTACCATGACACAGAAATCTAAAGATTGAGCCACACGAACCCCACTAAAAGTCTAGCTACCAACCATGACACAGAAAACTAAAGATAGAGTCGCACGAACCCCACTAAAGGTCTACCTACCATGACACAGAAAACTAAAGATTGAGCCACACGAACCCCACTAAAAGTCTACCAACCATGACACAGAAAACTAAATATTGAGTCAAAGGAACCCCACTAAAAGTCTACCTATCATGACACAGAAAACTAAAGATTGAGCCACACGAACCCCACTAAAAGTCTATCTACAATGAAGCACAAAACTAAAGATTGAGCCACACGAATCCCAATAAAAGTCTACCAACCATGACAGAAAATTAAAGATTGAGCCACACGAACCCCACTAAAAGTCTACCAATCATGACACAGAAATCTAAATATTGAGCCACACGAACCCCACTAAAAGTCTACCAACCATGAGAGAGAAAAGTAGAGATTGAGCCACACGAACCCCACTAAAAGTCTACCAACCATGACACAGAAACCTACATATTGAGCCACACGAACCCCACTAAAAGTCTACCGACCATGAGACAGTAAAGTAAAGATTGAGACACACGAACCCCACTAAAAGTCTTCCAACCATGACGCAGAAAACTAAAGATTGAGCCACACGAACCCCACTAAAAGTCTACCAACCATGACACAGAAAACTAAACATTGAGCCACACGAACCCCATTAAAAGTCTACCAACCATCAAACAGAAATCTAAATATTGAGCCACACGAACCCCACTAAAAGTCTACCAACCATGAGACAGAAAACTAAAGATTGAGCCACACGAACCCCACTAAAAGTCTACCAACCATGAGACAGAAAACTAAAGATTGAGCCACACGAACCCCACTAAAAGTCTACCAATCATGACACAGAAATCTAAATATTGAGCCACACGAACCCCACTAAAAGTCTACCAACCATGAGACAGAAAAGTAGAGATTGAGCCACACGAACCCCACTAAAAGTCTACCAACCATGACACAGAAATCTAAATATTGAGCCACACGAACTCCACTAAAAGTCTACCGACCATGAGACAGTAAAGTAAAGATTGAGCCACACGAACCCCACTAAAAGTCTCCCAACCATAACGCAGAAAACTAAAGATTGAGCCACACGAACCCCACTAAAAGTCTACCAACCATGACACAGAAAACTAAATATTGAGACACACGAACCCCACTAAAAGTCTTCCAACCATGATAGAGAAAACGAAAGATTGAACCACACGAACCGCACTAAGAGTCTACCAACCATGACACAGAAAACTAAACATTGAGACACACGAACCCCACTAAAAGTCTTTCAACCATGACACAGAAAACTAAAGATTGAGCCACACGAACCCCACTAAAAGTCTACCTACCATGACACAGAAAACTAAAGTTTGAGCCACACGAACCCCACTAAAAGTCTACCAACCATGACACAGAAAACTAAAGATTGAGCCACACGAACCCCACTAAAAGTCTACCTACCATGACACACAAGACTAAAGATTGAGCCACACGAATCCCACTAAAAGTCTACCAACCATGACACAAAAAACTAAAGTTTGGGCCACACGAACCCCACTAAAAGTCTACCTACCATGACACAGAAAACTAAAGATTAAGCCACACGAACCCCACTAAAAGTCTACCTACCGTGACACAAAAAACTAAAGATTGAACCACACGAACCCCACCAAAAATGTATCAACCATGACACAGAAAACTAAAGATTGAGCCACACGAACCCCACTAAAAATCTACCAGCCATGACACAAAACTAAAGATTGAGCCACACGAACCCCACTAAAAGTCTACCAACCATGACACAGAAAACTAAAGATTGAGCCACTCGAACCCCGCTAAAAGTCTACCTACCATGACACAGAAAGCTAAACATTGAGCCACACGAACCCCACTAAAATTCTACCAACCATGACAAAGAAAACTAAAGATTGAGCCACACAAACCCCACTAAAATTCTACCTACCATGACACAGAAATCTAAAGATTGAGCCACACGAACCCCACTAAAAGTCTAGTTACCAACCATGACAGAGAAAATTAAAGATAGAGTCGCACGAACCCCACTAAAGGTCTACCTACCATGACACAGAAAACTGAAGATTGAGCCACACGAACCCCACTAAAAGTCTACCAACCATGACACAGAAAACTAAATATTGAGTCACAGGAACCCCACTAAAAGTCTACCTATCATGACACAGAAAACTAAAGAATGAGCCACACGAACCCCACTAAAAGTCTACCTACAATGAAGTACAAAACTAAAGATTGAGCCACACGAATCCCACTAAAAGTCTACCAACCATGACAGAAAATTAAAGATTGAGCCACACGAAACCCACTAAAAGTCTACCAATCATGACACAGAAATCTAAATATTGAGCAACACGAACCCCACTAAAAGTCTACCAACCATGAGACAGAAAAGTAGAGATTGAGCCACACGAACCCCACTAAAAGTCTACCAACCATGACACAGAAATCTAAATATTGAGCCACACGAACCCCACTAAAAGTCTACCGACCATGAGACAGTAAAGTAAAGATTGAGCCACACGAACCCCACTAAAAGTCTCCCAACCATGACGCAGAAAACTAAAGATTGAGCCACACGAACCCCACTAAAAGTCTACCAACCATGACACAGAAAACTAAACATTGAGCCACACGAACCCCACTAAAAGTCTACCAACCATGACACAGAAATCTAAATATTGAGCCACACGAACCCCACTAAAAGTCTACCAACCATGAGACAGAAAACTAAAGATTGAGCCACACGAATCCCACTAAAAGTCTACCGACCATGAGACAGTAAAGTAAAGATTGAGCCACACGAACCCCACTAAAATCTCCCAACCATGACAGAGAAAACTAAAGATTGAGCCACACGAACCCCACTAAAAGTCTACCAACCATGACTTAGAAAACTAAACATTGAGCCACACGAACCCCACTAAAATTCTACAAACCATGACACAGAAAACTAAACAATGAGACACACGAACCCCACTAAAAGTCTTCCAACCATGATACAGAAATCTAAAGATTGAACCACACGAACCCCTCTAAGAGTCTACCAACCATGACACAGATAGCTAAAGATAGAGCCACACGAACCCACTAAAAGTCTACCAACCATGACACAGAAAACTAAAGATTGAGCCACACGTACCCCACTAAAAGTCTACCAACCATGCCACAGAAGACTAAAGATTAAGCCACACGAATCAAACTAAAAGTCTACCAACCATGACAGAAAATTAAAGATTGAGCCACACGAACCCCACTAAAAGTCTACCAATCATGACACAGAAATCTAAATATTGAGCCACACGAACCCCACTAAAAGTCTACCTACCATGACACAGAAATCTAAATATTGAGCCACACGAACCCCACTAAAAGTCTACCGACCATGAGACAGTAAAGTAAAGATTGAGCCACACGAACCCCACTAAAAGTCCCCCAACCATGACGCAGAAAACTAAAGATTGAGCCACACGAACCCCACTAAAAGACTACCAACCATGACACAGAAAACTAAGCATTGAGCCACACGAACCCCACTAAAATTCTACCAACCATGACACAGAAAACTAAACATTGAGACACACGAACCCCACTAAAAGTCTTCCAACCATGATACAGAAAACTAAGGATTGAACCACACGAACCCCACTAAGATTCTACCAACCATGACACAGAAAGCTAAAGATAGAGCCACACGAACCCCACTAAAAGTCTACCTACCATGACACAGAAAACTAAAGATTGAGCCACACGAACCCCTCTAAAAGTCTACCAACCATGACACAGAAAATTAAAGATTAAGCCACACGAACCGCACTAAAAGTCTACCAATCATGACACAGAAATCTAAATATTGAGCCACACGAACCCCACTAAAAGTCTATCAACCATGAGACAGAAAAGTAGAGATTGAGCCACACGAACTCCACTAAAGGTCTCCCAACCATGACGCAGAAAACTAAAGATTGAGCCATACGAACCCCACCAAAAGTCTACTAACCATGACACAGAAAACTAAAGATTGAGCCACACGAATCCCACTAAAAGTCTACCAACCATGAGAGAAAATTAAAGATTGAGCCACACGAACCCCACTAAAAGTCTACCAATCATGACACAGAAATCTAAATATTGAGCCACACGAACCCCACTAAAAGTCTACCAACCATGAGACAGAAAAGTAGAGATTGAGCCACACTAACCTCACTAAAAGTATACCAACCATGACACAGAAATCTAAATATTGAGCCACACGAACCCCACTAAAAGTCTACCGACCATGAGACAGTAAAGTAAAGATTGAGCCACACGAACCCCACTAAAAGTCTCCCAACCATAACGCAGAAAACTAAAGATTGAGCCACACGAACCCCACTAAAAGTCTACCAACCATGACACAGAAAACTAAAGATTGAGACACACGAACCCCACTAAAAGTCTTCCAACCATGATAGAGAAAACGAAAGATTGAACCACACGAACCGCACTAAGAGTCTACCAACCATGACACAGAAAACTAAACATTGAGACACACGAACCCCACTAAAAGTCTTCCAACCATGACACAGAAAACTAAAGATTGAGCCACACGAACCCCACTAAAAGTCTACCTACCATGACACAGAAAACTAAAGTTTGAGCCACACGAACCCCACTAAAAGTATACCAACCATGACACAGAAAACTAAAGATTGAGCCACACGAACCCCACTAAAAGTCTACCTACCATGACACAGAAGACTAAAGATTGAGCCACACGAATCCCACTAAAAGTCTACCAACCATGACACAGAAAACTAAATATTGGGCCACACGAACCCCACTAAAAGTCTACCTACCATGACACAGAAAACTAAAGATTAAGCCACACGAACCCCACTAAAAGTCTACCTACCGTGACACAAAAACTAAAGGTTGAACCACACGAACCCCACCAAAAATGTATCAACCATGACACAGAAAACTAAAGATTGAGCCACACGAACCCCCCTAAAAATCTACCAGCCATGACACAAAACTAAAGATTGAGCCACACGAACCCCACTAAAAGTCTACCAACCATGACACAGAAAACTAAAGATTCAGCCACACGAACCCCACTAAAAGTCTACCAACCATGATACAGAAAACTAGATTGAGCCACACGAACCCCACTAAAAATCTACCTACCATGACACAGAAAACTAAAGATTGAGCCAAGCGAACCCCACTAAAAGTCTACCTACCATGACACAGAAAGCTAAAGATTGAGCCAAACGAACCCCACTAAAAGTCTACCAACCATGACAAAGAAAACTAAAGATTGAGCCACACAAACCCCACTAAAATTCTACCTACCATGACACAGATATCTAAAGATTGAGCCACACGAACCCCACTAAAAGTCTAGCTACCAACCATGACACAGAAAACTAAAGATAGAGTCGCACGAACCCCACTAAAGGTCTACCTACCATGACACAGAAAACTAAAGATTGAGTCACAGGAACCCCACTAAAAGTCTACCTATCATGACACAGAAAACTAAAGATTGAGCCACACGAACCCCACTAAAAGTCTACCTACAATGAAGCACAAAATTAAAGATTGAGCCACACGAACCCCACTAAAAGTCTACCAATCATGACACAGAAATCTAAATATTGAGCCAAACGAACCCCACTAAAAGTCTACCAACCATGAGACAGAAAAGTAGAGATTGAGCCACACGAACCCCACTAAAAGTCTACCAACCATGACACAGAAATCTAAATATTGAGCCACACGAACCCCACTAAAAGTATACCGACCATGAGACAGTAAAGTAAAGATTGAGCCACACGAACCCCACTAAAAGTCTCCCAACCATGACGCAGAAAACTAAAGATTGAGCCACACGAACCCCACTAAAAGTCTACCAACCATGACACAGAAAACGAAACATTGAGCCACACGAACCCCACTAAAAGTCTATCAACCATGACACAGAAATCTAAATATTGAGCCACACGAACCCCACTTAAAGTCTACCAACCATGAGACAGAAAACTAAAGATTGAGGCACACGAACCCCACTAAAAGTATACCAATCATGACACAGAAATCTAAATATTATGCCACACGAACCCCACTAAAAGTCTACCAACCATGAGACAGAAAAGTAGAGATTGAGCCACACTAACCCCACTAAAAGTCTACCAACCATGACACAGAAATCTAAATATTGAGCCACACGAACCCCACTAAAAGTCTATCAACCATGAGACAGAAAAGTAGAGATTGAGCCACACGAACTCCACTAAAGGTCTCCCAACCATGACGCAGAAAACTAAAGATTGAGCCATACGAACCCCACCAAAAGTCTACTAACCATGACACAGAAAACTAAAGATTGAGCCACACGAATCCCACTAAAAGTCTACCAACCATGAGAGAAAATTAAAGATTGAGCCACACGAACCCCACTAAAAGTCTACCAATCATGACACAGAAATCTAAATATTGAGCCACACGAACCCCACTAAAAGTCTACCAACCATGAGACAGAAAAGTAGAGATTGAGCCACACTAACCTCACTAAAAGTATACCAACCATGACACAGAAATCTAAATATTGAGCCACACGAACCCCACTAAAAGTCTACCGACCATGAGACAGTAAAGTAAAGATTGAGCCACACGAACCCCACTAAAAGTCTCCCAACCATAACGCAGAAAACTAAAGATTGAGCCACACGAACCCCACTAAAAGTCTACCAACCATGACACAGAAAACTAAAGATTGAGACACACGAACCCCACTAAAAGTCTTCCAACCATGATAGAGAAAACGAAAGATTGAACCACACGAACCGCACTAAGAGTCTACCAACCATGACACAGAAAACTAAACATTGAGACACACGAACCCCACTAAAAGTCTTCCAACCATGACACAGAAAACTAAAGATTGAGCCACACGAACCCCACTAAAAGTCTACCTACCATGACACAGAAAACTAAAGTTTGAGCCACACGAACCCCACTAAAAGTATACCAACCATGACACAGAAAACTAAAGATTGAGCCACACGAACCCCACTAAAAGTCTACCTACCATGACACAGAAGACTAAAGATTGAGCCACACGAATCCCACTAAAAGTCTACCAACCATGACACAGAAAACTAAATATTGGGCCACACGAACCCCACTAAAAGTCTACCTACCATGACACAGAAAACTAAAGATTAAGCCACACGAACCCCACTAAAAGTCTACCTACCGTGACACAAAAACTAAAGGTTGAACCACACGAACCCCACCAAAAATGTATCAACCATGACACAGAAAACTAAAGATTGAGCCACACGAACCCCCCTAAAAATCTACCAGCCATGACACAAAACTAAAGATTGAGCCACACGAACCCCACTAAAAGTCTACCAACCATGACACAGAAAACTAAAGATTCAGCCACACGAACCCCACTAAAAGTCTACCAACCATGATACAGAAAACTAGATTGAGCCACACGAACCCCACTAAAAATCTACCTACCATGACACAGAAAACTAAAGATTGAGCCAAGCGAACCCCACTAAAAGTCTACCTACCATGACACAGAAAGCTAAAGATTGAGCCAAACGAACCCCACTAAAAGTCTACCAACCATGACAAAGAAAACTAAAGATTGAGCCACACAAACCCCACTAAAATTCTACCTACCATGACACAGATATCTAAAGATTGAGCCACACGAACCCCACTAAAAGTCTAGCTACCAACCATGACACAGAAAACTAAAGATAGAGTCGCACGAACCCCACTAAAGGTCTACCTACCATGACACAGAAAACTAAAGATTGAGTCACAGGAACCCCACTAAAAGTCTACCTATCATGACACAGAAAACTAAAGATTGAGCCACACGAACCCCACTAAAAGTCTACCTACAATGAAGCACAAAATTAAAGATTGAGCCACACGAACCCCACTAAAAGTCTACCAATCATGACACAGAAATCTAAATATTGAGCCAAACGATCCCCACTAAAAGTCTACCAACCATGAGACAGAAAAGTAGAGATTGAGCCACACGAACCCCACTAAAAGTCTACCAACCATGACACAGAAATCTAAATATTGAGCCACACGAACCCCACTAAAAGTATACCGACCATGAGACAGTAAAGTAAAGATTGAGCCACACGAACCCCACTAAAAGTCTCCCAACCATGACGCAGAAAACTAAAGATTGAGCCACACGAACCCCACTAAAAGTCTACCAACCATGACACAGAAAACGAAACATTGAGCCACACGAACCCCACTAAAAGTCTATCAACCATGACACAGAAATCTAAATATTGAGCCACACGAACCCCACTTAAAGTCTACCAACCATGAGACAGAAAACTAAAGATTGAGGCACACGAACCCCACTAAAAGTCTACCAACCATGAGATAGAAAACTAAAGATTGAGCCACACGAACCCCACTAAAAGTATACCAATCATGACACAGAAATCTAAATATTATGCCACACGAACCCCACTAAAAGTCTACCAACCATGAGACAGAAAAGTAGAGATTGAGCCACACTAACCCCACTAAAAGTCTACCAACCATGACACAGAAATCTAAATATTGAGCCATACGAACCCCACTAAAAGTCTACCGACCATGAGACAGTAAAGTAAAGATTGAGCCACACGAACCCCCCTAAAAGTCTCCCTACCATAACGCAGAAAACTAAAGATTGAGCCACACGAACCCCACTAAAAGCCTACCAACCATGACACAGAAAACTAAAGATTGAGACACACGAACCCCACTAAAAGTCTTCCAACCATGATAAAGAAAACGAAAGATTGAACCACACGAACCGCACTAAGAGTCTACCAACCATGACACAGAAAACTAAACATTGAGACACACGAAACCCACTAAAAGTCTTCCAACCATGACACAGAAAACTAAAGATTGAGCCACGCGAACCCCACTAAAAGTCTACCTATCATGACACAGAAAACTAAAGATTGAGCCACACGAACCCCACTAAAAGTCTACCTACAATGAAGCACAAAATTAAAGATTGAGCCACACGAACCCCACTAAAAGTCTACCAATCATGACACAGAAATCTAAATATTGAGCCAAACGAACCCCACTAAAAGTCTACCAACCATGAGACAGAAAAGTAGAGATTGAGCCACACGAACCCCACTAAAAGTCTACCAACCATGACACAGAAATCTAAATATTGAGCCACACGAACCCCACTAAAAGTATACCGACCATGAGACAGTAAAGTAAAGATTGAGCCACACGAACCCCACTAAAAGTCTCCCAACCATGACGCAGAAAACTAAAGATTGAGCCACACGAACCCCACTAAAAGTCTACCAACCATGACACAGAAAACTAAAGATTGAGCCATACGAACCCCACCAAAAGTCTACTAACCATGACACAGAAAACTAAAGATTGAGCCACACGAATCCCACTAAAAGTCTACCAACCATGAGAGAAAATTAAAGATTGAGCCACACGAACCCCACTAAAAGTCTACCAATCATGACACAGAAATCTAAATATTGAGCCACACGAACCCCACTAAAAGTCTACCAACCATGAGACAGAAAAGTAGAGATTGAGCCACACTAACCTCACTAAAAGTCTACCAACCATGACACAGAAATCTAAATATTGAGCCACACGAACCCCACTAAAAGTCTACCGACCATGAGACAGTAAAATAAAGATTGAGCCACACGAACCCCACTAAAAGTCTCCCAACCATAACGCAGAAAACTAAAGATTGAGCCACACGAACCCCACTAAAAGTCTACCAACCATGACACAGAAAACTAAAGATTGAGACACACGAACCCCACTAAAAGTCTTCCAACCATGATAGAGAAAACGAAAGATTGAACCACACGAACCGCACTAAGAGTCTACCAACCATGACACAGAAAACTAAACATTGAGACACACGAACCCCACTAAAAGTCTTCCAACCATGACACAGAAAACTAAAGATTGAGCCACACGAACCCCACTAAAAGTCTACCTACCATGACACAGAAAACTAAAGTTTGAGCCACACGAACCCCACTAAAAGTCTACCAACCATGACACAGAAAACTAAAGATTGAGCCACACGAACCCCACTAAAAGTCTACCTACCATGACACAGAAGACTAAAGATTGAGCCACACGAATCCCACTAAAAGTCTACCAACCATGACACAGAAAACTAAATATTGGGCCACACGAACCCCACTAAAAGTCTACCTACCATGACACAGAAAACTAAAGATTAAGCCACACGAACCCCACTAAAAGTCTACCTACCGTGACACAAAAACTAAAGATTGAACCACACGAACCCCACCAAAAATGTATCAACCATGACACAGAAAACTAAAGATTGAGCCACACGAACCCCCCTAAAAATCTACCAGCCATGACACAAAACTAAAGATTGAGCCACACGAACCCCACTAAAAGTCTACCAACCATGACACAGAAAACTAAAGATTGAGCCACACGAACCCCACTAAAAGTCTACCAACTATGATACAGAAAACTAGATTGAGCCACACGAACCCCACTAAAAATCTACCTACCATGACACAGAAAACTAAAGATTGAGCCAAGCGAACCCCACTAAAAGTCTACCTACCATGACACAGAAAGCTAAAGATTGAGCCAAACGAACCCCACTAAAAGTCTACCAACCATGACAAAGAAAACTAAAGATTGAGCCACACAAACCCCACTAAAATTCTACCTACCATGACACAGATATCTAAAGATTGAGCCACACGAACCCCACTAAAAGTCTAGCTACCAACCATGACACAGAAAACTAAAGATAGAGTCGCACGAACCCCACTAAAGGTCTACCTACCATGACACAGAAAACTAAAGATTGAGTCACAGGAACCCCACTAAAAGTCTACCTATCATGACACAGAAAACTAAAGATTGAGCCACACGAACCCCACTAAAAGTCTACCTACAATGAAGCACAAAATTAAAGATTGAGCCACACGAACCCCACTAAAAGTCTACCAATCATGACACAGAAATCTAAATATTGAGCCAAACGAACCCCACTAAAAGTCTACCAACCATGAGACAGAAAAGTAGAGATTGAGCCACACGAACCCCACTAAAAGTCTACCAACCATGACACAGAAATCTAAATATTGAGCCACACGAACCCCACTAAAAGAATACCGACCATGAGACAGTAAAGTAAAGATTGAGCCACACGAACCCCACTAAAAGTCTCCCAACCATGACGCAGAAAACTAAAGATTGAGCCACACGAACCCCACTAAAAGTCTACCAACCATGACACAGAAAACGAAACATTGAGCCACACGAACCCCACTAAAAGTCTATCAACCATGACACAGAAATCTAAATATTGAGCCACACGAACCCCACTTAAAGTCTACCAACCATGAGACAGAAAACTAAAGAATGAGGCACACGAACCCCACTAAAAGTCTACCAACCATGAGACAGAAAACTAAAGATTGAGCCACACGAACCCCACTAAAAGTATACCAATCATGACACAGAAATCTAAATATTATGCCACACGAACCCCACTAAAAGTCTACCAACCATGAGACAGAAAAGTAGAGATTGAGCCACACTAACCCCACTAAAAGTCTACCAACCATGACACAGAAATCTAAATATTGAGCCATACGAACCCCACTAAAAGTCTACCGACCATGAGACAGTAAAGTAAAGATTGAGCCACACGAACCCCACTAAAAGTCTCCCAACCATAACGCAGAAAACTAAAGATTGAGCCACACGAACCCCACTAAAAGCCTACCAACCATGACACAGAAAACTAAAGATTGAGACACACGAACCCCACTAAAAGTCTTCCAACCATGATAAAGAAAACGAAAGATTGAACCACACGAACCGCACTAAGAGTCTGCCAACCATGACACAGAAAACTAAACATTGAGACACACGAAACCCACTAAAAGTCTTCCAACCATGACACAGAAAACTAAAGATTGAGCCACACGAACCCCACTAAAAGTCTACCTACCATGACAAAGAAAACTAAAGTTTGAGCCACACGAACCCCACTAAAAGTCTACCAACCATGACACAGAAAACTAAAGATTGAGCCACACGAACCCCACTAAAAGTCTACCTACCATGACACAGAAGACTAAAGATTGAGCCACACGAATCCCACTAAAAGTCTACCAACCATGACACAGAAAACTAAAGATTGGGCCACACGAACCCCACTAAAAGTCTACCTACCATGACACAGAAAACTAAAGATTAAGCCACACGAACCCCACTAAAAGTCTACCTACCGTGACACAAAAAACTAAAGATTGAACCACACGAACCCCACCAAAAATGTATCAACCATGACACAGAAAACTAAAGATTGAGCCACACGAACCCCACTAAAAGTCTACCAACCATGACACAGAAAACTAAAGATTGAGCCACTCGAACCCCGCTAAAAGTCTACCTACCATGACACAGAAAACTAAAGATTGAGCCACACGAATCCCACAAAAAGTCTACCTACCATGACACAGAAAGCTAAAGATTGAGCCAAACGAACCCCACTAAAAGTCTACCAACCATGACAAAGAAAACTAAAGATTGAGCCACACAAACCCCACTAAAATTCTACCTACCATGACACAGATATCTAAAGATTGAGCCACACGAACCCCACTAAAAGTCTAGCTACCAACCATGACACAGAAAACTAAAGATAGAGTCGCACGAACCCCACTAAAGGTCTACCTACCATGACACAGAAAACTAAAGATTGAGTCACAGGAACCCCACTAAAAGTCTACCTATCATGACACAGAAAACTAAAGATTGAGCCACACGAACCCCACTAAAAGTCTACCTACAATGAAGCACAAAATTAAAGATTGAGCCACACGAACCCCACTAAAAGTCTACCAACCATGACACAGAAATCTAAATATTGAGCCACACGAACCCCACTAAAAGAATACCGACCATGAGACAGTAAAGTAAAGATTGAGCCACACGAACCCCACTAAAAGTCTCCCAACCATGACGCAGAAAACTAAAGATTGAGCCACACGAACCCCACTAAAAGTCTACCAACCATGACACAGAAAACGAAACATTGAGCCACACGAACCCCACTAAAAGTCTATCAACCATGACACAGAAATCTAAATATTGAGCCACACGAACCCCACTTAAAGTCTACCAACCATGAGACAGAAAACTAAAGAATGAGGCACACGAACCCCACTAAAAGTCTACCAACCATGAGACAGAAAACTAAAGATTGAGCCACACGAACCCCACTAAAAGTATACCAATCATGACACAGAAATCTAAATATTATGCCACACGAACCCCACTAAAAGTCTACCAACCATGAGACAGAAAAGTAGAGATTGAGCCACACTAACCCCACTAAAAGTCTACCAACCATGACACAGAAATCTAAATATTGAGCCATACGAACCCCACTAAAAGTCTACCGACCATGAGACAGTAAAGTAAAGATTGAGCCACACGA